>JAXCLQ010000006.1:7052740-7065855 GCA_035584115.1 Cedrela odorata | reverse complement strand
GGTATTTATATCACTATTATTTTTTAAATGTTTAAAAGTTATCATATGAGTTAATTTATATTAGCCTCAATTAAAAGGAAAATAGAAACTAAATTGGAATGGACTACCTCATAATCATCTCAACACAATCTCACTGATAATATAGGATTTTAATGCATCATAGGATAACAAAGCTGAACACAAAAACAAACTCATAAGAATTCCATTATGCAACTTATAAGAAACTTGTACTATTTCGAGATAGAAATCCATCAAAGTCAGAAAATTTAGCTCATTAATTAATGAAAATAAGAAATAGTAAGAGTGCAAATAATTTGTTTCTTAAATAATAGAAGCAGAAAATAGATTTTCTCATGCCTAAGAAACCATCAAAATTAATATCACAACTATTTATTTTGAAATATTAATATATATTTTAAAAATTTTGATGCTTAAAACGATTCGATGAGTAATATGATTTTACAAATCAATAATGACAAACAGGTAATAAAATTTTATAAACAAATTTATAAAATTTACTTGTACATTCGAAGAAGTGAAGATTTTAGAGAAATAAACAGCATGCCTGCCGCACTGAGAAGGATGTACAGTGTCCTAGAAGAGCGATGATTCAGGATTCTTGCGAACTGAGTACTATTTTTCTCCTTTATTGTCTACACTTCCATACGAATATTCACTGCTCAACCCAACACAGTATGGCTTCAATGGATTCTTGAACTTCAAATTTCCTGCAACAGGAGAAATGAAATTCATTCAACAATGGAAACACTAATCATTCTTATTTTTCAACGAGTAAATCTACGAGAGTCTTGGATACATCAGGTATACAGTGTACGATATCATTCTTAATTGTTTACGTTCAATAATATTTCATTAGATGAATATCTAAAATACACAACACACACACACACACACACACACACACACAGAGACACATACACGCTTGATGTTTCTGAGATTTATTTAAGTGTAGACTAGTAATTAAGACAAATACATGCAAGCACGGATTGAATAAGTGCATTAATGAGAATAATTTGGATTGTGATACTCACCTTTATGGTGTTTTTTCTTCAATGCAGGCCAAAATGATTTATAGAGGTTCAAAATTCTGAAATCAGATATCTGCTGACTACTACGCTCTTTGTTCAGTTTTTTAGCTGCTCGACTCAGAATCCAGTTCTGAAATTTTGACGGTGAGTTCAAAATTTCAATGCAACTCTGGGGGGAATTTGGCACTGTGAATGCAGGCAAGCTACCTATTGGCTCCAATCCTCTTCCTGTTATTTTTTTTCACTCCCAACTTCTGTATTCGTTTCAGGTTTAAGACAATCTGCTTAATCAACATTTCAGTGAAGGCTGGCAAATCCTGGAGATATATTTGCAAATCAGTATTGGTTAGATTAATAATCAAAACCTTAGTTGCTCAATTGATAAAATTAATTTGTGAGCTGTGAAGAGAGAGCACAAGTAAGGATGAATTCTAGACACAAAAATCATGGAAAATCTTTTGATGCATTAGAATCGATCTTTAATTTTATGAATTTCGACATCCAAAGTCTTTCAAACCTATCATAATAAAGAATTATATAATTTCATACATTTCTACTCCTTTTTTTTCATTTTTTTTAATTGTTAAGTACATTTTGATTGTAACATATTACATATCATGCACAAGTATCTTTATTTATAACAATATCATACTGAAAATTTTATAATTAAAAAAATTATCCAAACTAAATAATGTAACTGTTAATCAGGTGATTATTCCTAGCAATAATCTCTGCGTATATAACCAGCTGATGCCATGAGAGAATAACAAATAAACAAAATTAACACAATTAAAAAAAAAATGTGATCAACTGATGAAGCTGTAGAAACTGTCCTGGAAGAGAAGAGAAGAGAAGTAAGAAGATGAAGATGTTTGTTTGCTTCTCCATTGAAAAGCAAATGTGGGTGGTTTGGGCAAACACAATTGTGTGTTTATTGTCAAAATAGTTTCCATATATGACTCATGCTATCAGGTTCTATAAATAATACAAAAGAAGTTGTTTGTTTGCCAGCATTAATTAATTATTTCTAAAACAGGAAAATTTTCTTATATATATATATTTGAATGATAATACTATGAACATGAAGTTCTTTCTATGTTGTTTTAACGTTGGGGTAAATTAAGGGGGCTCAATGAAGAATTTCCAAAATATTTAAAACCATATTTTCAAATATATCGTGGGTTAACAGTAACATCAATTTAATTAATTAAAGTCAGTGTTATATTTCATTCTGGACGTTCGCCAATTATAAGATCTATATTTAATATTAAATAACAATGTGTAGCAAAAATGCATAACATCAAATTCGAATTTTATAACACCTGCTAATTTTAAATTAATTAAAGTTAATAAAAATTATAGAATGATCACTTCTCAATATATTATATATTGTACTACCCTTAATTTAATTAGAAATGACATCAAGTACGTGGGTACTAAAAGTTAAGAGTGATCAAGTGAACATTAGGAAAACAATACTACGATAAGCAAACGATTAAGATATGGGAGTCTCATTAATTAACTAAAAATATAACTTGATCAACGACGGCAACACTATGTTTGGTATATAATATGGGATGTAATTAAGGTCTAATGAGTAATAGGCCCAAATTAAAGACTCACAAAGATTGAGAAGACCACAAGCCTAGTCGAACCCCATAAATGCTGACCATGGGATAACAAGGATCTCATATTAAAACCGAGACTTCTTAAAGTCAGAATGAAAGGCTTCATATTTAACTACTGCTCGAGATCAGATTAAAAGGTCATGGACCATATTATCAATTCCAAAGTACCTTTAGAAATGCCTTGATTGAGATTTGATGAAGGTCTCGGATATCCTACACGAGGGATTGTCTCAGGTGAATAAGGTCCTAAAAGATTTCCTATAACTCTCAACAGTTACGTATTAAAGGAAAATTCATCTATTCCTTAAGTTATATCCAAATTATTTCATAACAAAGATTCTAACTCGGTAAAAGTATTTCATAATAAGAATCTTACGCTCAGTGAATACATTATGCAAGGAGGGCTCAATATCTCACAAAATCTGGAAAATCGATCCTTATCAAATGGAATTTCTATAATCCTTGCAGGACAAGATAATTATTTCCAAATTTCATAAAATTCTACCAAAATTGAGAGACATAAACATCTATAAAAGGAGATCAAGGACAATCAAGTATGTATCATGAAACATTGATATTAAGAGCTTATATTCTTCTAAATTCTCTCTAATATTACCGAGTAAAACCTTGACTTAAGTATTGAAGAGTTTTCATCGGACAACCAGTTTTTACTCTCTTAATTTTCAATTGTGATCATAAGTTAAGTAAGCAATTAAGCAAGAAGAAAGAGATTATTTCTAGTGCACGGATCCAAAGAATGATTTTTGCTGCATCAACATATTTCTCTCTTTGGTTCAACTCTGGAGCTTTCTGCATGACCAAATCCACCGACGCCGGAGGAAAAAAAAATTGAAATCCATTGGAAATACTAATGGAGTTTGCGCAGGGAAGATTGTAAACAGACTGCATGCCGGCCATTCTGCCCAGGGTGTATATTGTCCCAAAAGAATGATGACTTCTTTGGATTTTTGCAAATTGTGTACTTCTTTTCTCCACTCGTCTACATTGCCACAGAAATAATTGTCCTCACACCCACACAACACGGCTGCAATGAAGTCTTCAACTCCATACTTCCTGCATTACATTAATAATAAAAAAATAAAGATACTATTATTATTGATTGATTTCATGTCATGACAAACAATATTGAGCAATATTAATGGCAAATTAAAGAAAGAAAATTGATGGATTCACTTTCATTTGGTTTACCTGAATGGTTTTCTTGCCTGGTTAATGCAGACATGAATGCACTATAGAGATCCAGGTTATAAATGACAGATCTCTTGCTCTCATTGTTGAACTTTTGTACTTCTTGCAGCAATAGCTGATTGTGAAACTTGGAGGCTGAGTTCCAAGTTCCACTGCAATTTTTATACGAATAAAAGGCTGCTAACTGGGGCAAGCATCCCATAGGCTCCATGACAGTAACTGCTATTTTTTGTACTCCCAAGTCAAGAATAAGCTTCAGGTTCATTGCTAGTAGTTTAATTATAGATTTCGTCAAGGCTGGTAAACCCTATTTTATCATGCAACATCAAAACCATGAAAAATCGTCCCCATTTATACATGTACATTTATATTCAACAAAATCACATGTATACATTTTCGTGTATAGACAGTACAATTTCATTATATGAATGTTCATATACAATTACAGTAATGACGCATGGAAAATTGCATAAATATAGTTAGTTTCAATTAAATTCAGCATATATATACCCAGCATTAATTCACCAACTTAATTAATGTACCTGCAAATCGCCATTTTAATTAGATAAGTAGCTTAGTTGTTGCCTGCTACAGATATCAGACCAATGGAAGAATTAATGTCGTGTTTGGTGAAGACTTTTTGTTCAACTAGCTGTTGGAAAAACTTTATTTGCGTAGCCATGTTTGGTTCATCCACCAATATATTGAACGCACCAGTGCCACCATGTGCAAAATTCATCCCATATTCAAGCTCTGATCTATTCACCGATTTTCTCCATTTGTAACTTATGGGAGATTTTATACCCAAATATGAAGCTGTACGCATGCAAATTTAATAGAATATCTGAATTATTAAATAGCCAAAAAATGCAGAACCTATTTTGTTTTGAGTGAAATTCTTTAACTTAAATTGCAACATAAATTTTTGACTATTGATTTATACAATTCAATAATTAAAATTAAAAATTAAAAAGTAATATTTAATAGAGTTAATTCCACGTTTTACTTACTCGGATTGTATATTTAAAATTTATGTTATTATTTTAAGTAAAAAAAATTAAGTTAAAAGGAACTTACTCATCTCGAAAATATAAACCGCAAAATTTATGGTTATTATATAAGGTGACACAATTAGATTTCGTGTACTTGGCTATTTAAGAAGAAAATGTATTTTGTTATTACTTTTACAATTTGTTTATATAAGTTGCTATTCGGTTTTTTTTTTTTTAATCTTTAAAAAATAGAACTCAACACAAAATATATCAATTTTCCAAAACTGCATGTTTTCAAAACTAATTATAGATTTTTTTTTTTTCTCAAAACAGCAATTTTATTTATTTGTAAAAATAATATCTAAAATATATTAATCAATACCCATGTTATAAAATTAAAATTAATGAATGATCATTATTTGAGAAAAGGCCTAGGGTATGAATTAAATTCAATAGGCTATGGCCCCCAAGTAAGTAATGCTGAATTCAAACTGAAATCTTTTAAAATATGGAGAAATTTAAGTTTTGTTTAAGCTCATGGAATACTAATTAGAGGGTAACAATGACCTCAGGTGTAGTACTGGTCAAAACCTCTTAATCTCATATAAAAGGCCTTAGATATGGGTATCAGTTCTGATACTTTTTCTATTCATGAAGGTCTCAAGAATAGTACGATAAAGGTTTCAAGTATATAACACAGTTTGAATTTACCTTAGGTAGTTGAAGAAGTCTTAAGTAAAGACTTATGAGACCTCTTAATAAGAATTCTTATTAAGGAAGAATTCATTTCTTTCTTAAATTATTTCTGGGTCATTCCATAATAAGGATTCTTAGCCAGAATTATTTTATGAGAAATAGCTTATTCCATAATAAAAATCAGCTTATTAGTTGTATTCTGCAAGTAGGCTTATTCCATAATAAAGATCTATGAGTTGATAGATATATTCTGTAAGAAGAGCTCAAGATCCCACAAATTTCGAAAAACTGATATTTTATAAAGTGAAAATTTCATAATTCTTGAAATCTAAATAAGACTGGGATTATTATTTCCAAATTTTATAGAATTCTACCAAGTTTGAAAAACTTACTATATAAAAATATAAAAAGAGAGCATTGCGCACGTATTATTATTATAATGATAAACTTTATACTAGACTTGATAACTAAATTTTGAGTTTAGAACACATATTTTCTTTCACATTACAAAGTAAAACTTTAACTTAGCATCAGAGAGTTTTCGTTGAAATACCGGCTTTCACCCTATAGGTTTCGTTGTGATCACAAGTTGAACAATCAATTAAGCAAAAAGAAGAAGATTGGTGCTGGTTCACTAATTACAAAAAAATATTTTTACTACAACATTAGTATTGGTGCATCAAAAATCATATTTATCTGAAAAGACAATTTATGCTTAAATTAGAGTGAAAACGTAAAATCTTTTAAAATAAGATATAAATTCTTATAGAAATTATTACTATGCGTTTTATTTTATATAATTTTTTATTTTATTTTTTATAAAAATATATAATAATAATATAACATAATTTTATAAATTTATACATGTAATAATTTGTATACATCATATGCTTTGAAGTTAAATAAAAAATTCCAACTCCTGTAACGATTCAGTGGACTCAGAGTATAAGTTGTGTCTTTATCTGTTTATATTATAGCAGGAAGTGAGAAAACGCACCTATATAATCGGTCGAGATACGACCATCTGAAAACCGGCCGGCTGGTTTACTAGGAAAAGTGGTTCGATACGGCTCTTTCCAAGAACCAGGTGCCAATTGCATGTAGTTTCTAATATCAACATACAAGTCTCCGAAAGCAAAAAGCTTCTCCACAGAGCTACTGCCATGGCGATGGTCATGATGACGATGCTCGTGCAACTGTTCTTTGAGTGCATGAGTTTCTGCGATAATCGAAGACAATAAACAACAAACAATAGAAACTATTTCCATGTCTAAAAGCGTAAACAGATTAATGAACACTATTAGGTATATAGTCCAATATATCTAATGCAGATAAGAATATCAGGCCCCAAATAGCCTGGGGAAACTAACAAAGTTCTAAGACCAAACATTGCCCGAGAAGAGTTGTTTGAATAGTAAAGGTACAAGGCTTTCTCAGAAGCCTAAATTTAAGGGAATAAGGAAGTTTCAGGTTGGCATCCCAAATTGTTATGAGAGCCTTGATTAGCTTATAAAGGTCTCGGATCGGCATCCCACATTGATATAAAGGTTTTGATTACAGCTTACAAAAACTTTGGTTAGCTTATAAAGGTTTCGGACGGACAAAACCTGAGCTCATCTTGGATAAATAGAGAAATTTCAAACAGAGATCCCCGATACCTCTCAACACTTGCAAATTCTTGAAGGATTCACTTCCTTCTCATATATTTTCCAGATTATTCTCCAACAAAGATTGTTGCATATTAAGACTTCTTATATAAAAAAATTCTAAGGGTAAGCCTCATGTAAAAAAGTACATAATTCTATAAAATTTGGAAACCAATGCTTAACCTATAGAATTTTCATAATCCTCGCAAGGCGAGATACTTGTTTCTAAATTTCGTAGAAGTTTTACTATAATAAGGAAACGTCAACGTTTATAAAAGGAGACTAATTATAACCAGGTACGACGACTAAAATTTTGGTTAAAAGAATTACAATTCTCTCAAGTCCTCTCTCAAAAATATTCACAAGTAAAACTTTAACTTAAATATCGGAGAGTTTTTGCTGGAAACCGACTTTAACCTCTGAAGTGTCTTTATAGTTGCAAGTTGTAAAAGCATCTAAAAAAGAATAAGATCGTTGTTGGTACACAGGATTCATAAAAATGATTTTTATTGCATCAACAAACACAATCGAAATAAGCTTTGTAAACCTGTAAGAATAAACAAAAAGATGAGAGAAACTGTAAAGAAGAATGTTTGCTATTGCGCCATTGAAGAGTTGCCGAGCGGAGAAGTCTTGTAATTTGTAGTAGCAGATATGGACATGTAACTGAAGTAATAGTATTTATGGTGTCATTTCTTCGATTAATCATGTCAAGACCTTCAACACATGGATACAAATTATTTGTTTATATTTAATAAACAATACATTATAATTGTATAACCCATTTAATAAATAATTTTTTTACTAAAAATATAATTAATGAAATTAAAATTTAATATATTTATTTCATTATTTATTAATTGAGTAATGCATATGTTCATATGTTTCAAATACAAAAATTTTATTGTTGAAGATTCTAGCAACTGGGATTGAAGATTCCTTTCTTTCATAACAATGATCGATCAAACATCCACCAAAATTTATGTTCTGCTGGGGACAACAATTTGATTGAATCAACTTTTCTATCCAAAAACGTTTGTCATTGGAACAGGTACAAAGATCAACACTTGTCATCTTCAAATTGGTATAAGTTATCTTCTGACACAGTTTGCCTCTACATAACTACATTTTTTTTTTCCTATCTAGGCGATCCACTCTTCATGGAAACATTACACAATGACCAGATCTGCAATGTCCAAGCCTGGTTCTCAACCCGCATCTGAACCAGCAAAAACTCCAGTTGATCGTTATCATATTCCCGGTGCCTGGAAAGAGATAATATGAATGATCCCAACAGTAATAGTGTGCAACTAATAAACCAATCGTGCACAAAAAGTAGGTGGGGGTAAGACCTTCTTCTATCTGGGGCGGCCCCTGTTGTATTTTGGCGTAGTCTTGGCAACATCAACAACTATCATCCAGCCATTGATAATCTGTGAGAAGCACCAAAGAAGGGGGGAAAAGGTTGGGGCTAATCATTCTCTTTCTAATGAAATTTACCTACATAAGAATATTCGTGACATTGATTGAAGACTTTTCTAACTTACCTTGCCATTCATTTCTTTGAGTGCCGCAGTAGCAGCCTCCTCTGTGGTGTACTCGATAAATGCATAACCTTTGGATCTTTTTGAAATCTTGTCCATTATAATTTTAACTGCAAAGAAGTGATTCATGTAGCAAGTGCATATTTCAATCACCATCACTGTATAATGGAAAGAATTTAATAATTTCACAATAAAACTAAAACAATACCTTCAACAAGCTCACCAAAGCCTTCAAAAGCTGCACGCAAGGTTTTCTCCGATGTATAAAATGAAAGGCCTGTTAACAGAATCAGAGAGTGCCAAGCAATTCTGTTACCAAAAAAAAGAGAGGAAAAAGGATATGATCGATGCCCAAAATAACTAAAAAGAAAAAAGTATCTCAAAAGAATGAACTATGATGGAAGAACACGTTATGCTTTGACAAAAGAGAAAATCATTGTATGGCTGATCAATTTTCAAATAAATTAATCACTACATATATTTGCATTATTCAGTACTACAGCGCCACGAAATTTCGTCAATCTTAAGAAGAAACACTTTACTACAATTGTGAATGCTGGCTTCATGGTTCATCTCTATACAGAGCAAGCATGAAACAAATGAGCATTTGATGTTCAGAATTTTAATTTGTGCCATACCAGTCACAAAAAGCTTCTTCGTCTTGATTGGGGTTGGAGTTGCTTCTGAAGAACTTGGTGGAACCATAGTATTCTGTACATTATTACCTGAAAAAAAAATGTTGTTCCTCAACAATCAAAAATTGCCACAGAAATACAGCATAAATAATGACAGAATAATAATAACCGAACTATAATATACAGTGCCCACTGCTCAGTTGGAAAAACATTCCTAAAACAATAACAAACAATTACTCAGTAGCAGAGAACCCAGTCAAACATGCAGGCCATCTTCATGTAAAGAGAGTAGATCATTCCCAAGAACACATAATAGACAATGGCCATTCAAAAAGCTCTTCAATTCTGCCAACATTTCAACCAAACCTCTTTTCCACCTCATAGATTATCGCATCAACATCATATTTTCAGAATTTATTAGAGTTACATTGGATGTCAAGCACAACCAGCTTTATCCGGATTTAGGGCTGAACAAAAACAAAATATTGTTTCTAAACATGACATGATTGAGACAACGAATAAATCTGTAACAGCCAAACCCCATTCCACTTGTTAGATAAAATTTGACAAATGCGCACTTAAGAATAAATTTAAAATGTTGTCTTGATTTAGTTTGTCTTGTAAAGCACAACTCCATCCATTTTCCAGAAAGTTCCTGATCAAGCCAACAACCATCTCTTTCTCTTTGATACACAATTTCTCTCTCTAATTCTTGTGGATTAGCATAGATAGAAACTTTGAAGACCACACTTACCCATGTGACACCACTGGCAGGCCACACCCAAGATATTTAATGAGTGAATGCTTCCACACAAACCTAGGTTGATATGCCAAGTATAGTAATCTAAGTAGCTAAATCCGCTATCAACATTATTGGGTTCCTAAAATTGATTAGCAGATCCATAACACTTGGTGAGCAGAATTTATTGAGTTGTACAGATTTGCCCCCTGCATTGTTTGCTGATAAGAATGACAAATGTAAGAAATTCAATGCAATTCAATGCAGCTTCAGGGTCAGATCAGGATAGCAATTTTCAGTAAGAGTTAGTTCAGCCTTCCATCACGAGTTGAGCAGAGTATCAGTAAAGCTGGAATTGCAGAAAGCAGTCTCTGTGTAGATGCAATTTAGACAATTATCAAGATTCTAAACAAAGAGACCCAAGTAATAGATCACACTAGAGAGAAGGCAGTCACTCTAGTGAGGAAGGCAAAGTTCAATTCAACCATCAAGAGGTAGCTTTAAAAGAATTATGATCACAGGTAGCTATGAAAATAGGCAGCATGGTCTGAACTATTACTGGAGATGTCCAAATTTTGAAAAAGCCAGGGCCAGCAAATTCCTTTTTATTCCTTTGTCTCGTGTGTTTTTGCAGTGTATTCCAATAGCAATGAATCCACTAGATTGTACTTTGACAGTAGCTATGCCAATAAGATACTCCTTGTTAGCAGAAAGCATAAAGATAATTAGCTACTTCAATGGTTGAGCATGAATTGGGGGCCTATTTGGTACCTTTGGACATCTGGGATTTTGATGTCATTTTCGTTATAGATTGGCTACACCCATCATGCCTCCTCGGACTGCTTCTATAAGGAGATGGCATTTAGAAAGTGTATTGAATCGGAGGTAGTTTTGCAAATGGATACACAGCATATACTCGAATCCTTATTTTGTGTGATCCACTTTGCTGTTGCTCTGACAAACTCAAGCATTGCACCTGCTATTTGATATCCCATCAAAATTTTAGTCTCCATAGCACGAAAAAATATTGCCACACCCCATAAATCAGGTGACCTAGCAAAAAATTCACCATCCCTGCCAGCATACTCTCGATTACCTTCTTCCATATGGTTATATGACAGATCATGCTGCAGTCACAACAAGCAGAATCCCTCCTAGAAAGACCAACTTAACTCATGAAAGCCTCATTTGTATATGCTCTGTGTAAGAAGAAACTACTTGTGCAGAATACCGCAGAGAGAGAAATTGCATTATTTCTAAACTCTCTGATCAATGGAGAATCATAGTCTCCAAGAATTAAATCTATCAGATGTAATGACACTTAAATGCATAAAAAAAGATAGATTTTGTAGCCATATTATCATGTACTTTTACAGTGGAACGTCAATTAAGCATCATGATCAGAAAATGCAAGTTCACTAGGAACAAATTGATTAAAATTTTGAAACTATTCTTAACATTCAATAAGCAAATCATATCTTCAATCAATTTTAAGCTGGTAGGAACCAGGTAAAATATGCATCTAGGATTGCAAAGACAGATATTATATAAGAAAAAGATTATCCAACCTCCGTAGTCCTTGTTCTCTGAACCAAAATTCTCATCTGGCTGGACAGAGAGAACACCAGGCACACCTGCAATATAAGGGAGCAGTGGTGCTCAAGCTGCAACCAAAATGCTTATAGAAAAAGTGGGTTGAAGTGCAAAGAGCACACACATACTAGTGAGTTCCTGTGCACATTCCTCATCAAGTTCACAACAGAACCCAAAGCTGGATTGCCAGGAAACATGATATATACACATTTGTGCATCCTTCTCGCTGCATAAAATGAATATCTAGGCTTCAGCATAGAAAGAAGTAAAGCAATGAGAATGAATCATGACAGTATTAATACTTAACCATATATACTTACTTTCCCATAACCTTGGTTAGTATTTGAGCATAATAATCAACCATCTGTGCTTTTGTAACAACACCAACCCCTGGCTTATCCATTCGAACAAGCCAGTGTTTGGTAGTCCCCACAGGAAACAGTAGTGTACTTCCGATTTGAGAGCTCTGCAGATTACCAAACTGAATATTTGAACAACTATAATCCTTTTTCACAGAATTATAATCTCGGTCAGGCCGTACAGACAAGACACCAGACAAACCTACAACACATATATACATGTATAATCAAAACAAGGCATTCAAAACTAATTTTGAAATCTCAATTGCCTTTCAGAGTTCAAACAGCAAAACTGAAAGAATCCAAAATTTGTTGGATAGAAACATAGACCATTCATTCTATAATTAACGGATAAAACATCTCATTGACACTTCAAATGGAAAAAAAAAAAAAAAAAAGCACCTATCTCAAAACCACCAAAGACGAATTTAAAAAACATTGCCTTTCCGCGTACATACTATATAAAAAGCAAATAACAATCCTTATAAACCACAAAACCAAATAACAAAGATAATAGAGACAAGAAAATGCATACAAGCAAGCTCACGAGAAGTTTCTTCATCGATATCACAACAGAACCCGAAATTGGTATCACATGAAACATCATATATACACGTTTGAGCATCCTGTTCACTGCACAAACAAAGCAAACTTCAGACTCAAAAACAAAGAAACACTCGGTAACAAGTCTCAAAACGACAAATTTTAAACCAAACCCACCTGCCCAAAACTCTCTCTAGAGTCTTGACATAGTAATCAATAATTTCCGGCTTAGTACTGAGTTCCTGCGGAGGTTTCTCCATGAGCACCATCCAATGGAAATTTTCAGTCTTCGTGGAAGATAAAGTTGTTGTTGCGGAACTTGTTCTTGCAGTTGGTATTGAAATGCAAGAAGATGAAGATAAAGAAGAGACAGAATGAGTTAACCAACTCTTGCTATGCTGTGAAACAGAAAATTTTGGGCTTGTAATTGAAGTTTGAAGTTGGGTTTTTTTTGGGGATTTTATTAAGAGAGTTGGAGAAAT
>JAXCLQ010000006.1:6992357-7052640 GCA_035584115.1 Cedrela odorata | reverse complement strand
TCCTTTTAAGAAGGAAATGTCTCTAGCTAAATGGAGAACGAAGGATTGTAAATGGAACGATATATAAAAGCATAAATCAAATAATATAAAATTGTATATATGATATTAATATTAATAAATAGAATAATATTATTTTTTATCTTCATTTTGCCTGTACAGTATTAATCCGAATTTATATTCGGATTATCGAATAGATAATGACCATATTTAAGAGAATCTTCATATTTTAATTTCGGTAAAGCTGATATTATTATTGATTACTATATAAACTCCATTTCTCTTGTTATTATTATACAACTCGCAGTCGTAGATGGGGAAGCACTTTTGCTTTTGCATAATAATTTTTGCTCTTTTTCTTTTCACTTTTTATTATTTTATGCATGAGCTGTGGAGAGAACATGACATTTTAAACAAGGCAAATGCTTCAACTTCTTGTGCCATATTTCCGTACATATACCACCCGAGAAGCAGAGGCAGAAGCACTTAACGTGGCAGAAGCAGAAGCTCCTTCTTGTCCTCCAATATATACCTCCTCAACTCCCTCCAATCCTTTGTTAATTTGAGCTCTCTTGAGACAAAGTTCGGAGTTTGCTCCGCTGAAGAAGTTCAAATCGGGAGAAGATCCTAATCTGTATCCTAATTTAGTATTAATGGTAGTAAAAATAAACTTCTTCTTAGGGAAAACTGCACAGCAAAAACAGTTTTTACAACCTTAAGACTGATGAAAAGCCTGAACATTTACAACTTTCTGGTTCTTTATAAGACTATTTTACAAACTATTGGGGTGATATATTTTAACTGCCACTTAAAAGTGGTGCTTCAATATCTTCCCTTTTGTTATTGCTTGAGTTTTCTTCATCAGTTTTGAGCATGCAAGCAAGGCACAAAGAGATCACCTGAGAAAATCAAAATTTGCTTAGTTAGTGATGAGAACAAAAGAGAGAGAGAGACTGAGAGAAGGGTCGTAGAGTACCATGCAAATAGATGCAACAACGATACTGAAACCTTTGCAGTTGAAAGGGGCATCCCCGGAAAGGAACCATGCTAATATACAAAATTCAGAAATAAGCAATACGAATTGAAGTGTGTTGCATCCTCAAACAAAACGATCTGAGAACTGAAACTTACAAGTCAATGGACTCATCGCAAGCGGTGATAACAAACTTGCTATTGATTGCACTCCAGCAATAAATCCTTGTGCCTTTCCCTGTAATAAACATACCATATAAGAAAATGTCAAGAATATGATATATGAACAAGAATTCCAAACAGCAGAAGATTTCAGGACGACTATATATATAGCTCCACAGTCTGAAGCCCCGGCTTGAGCCTTGATAAAATTTAGCACATCATTAAGGGCATCCATCAGCTTGAGCTCATTACAACTTGATATGGTCAAGTTGTCTACTCAGACAAATTGCAATATATCGCTTTGCATTGTTTTATACGAGTCACCTCTGATTAAGTGTTTTTTCTTAATTTAGCTTGATGATTATTTTGAATGACTCGGAAAAATTCAAAGTTATGTATCAAGTTTTGAAGTTTATGCTCCTGAGTAGTAAACCAAAAGCTACCAGGCTATTCAGAATTAGGAAACTAGGGAAATGAGAAACCAAATTTCTACTAGCGGTAAAAGTGGATTTTCTATGAAAATCATAATTAAAGGAAGAGAAATTTGATAATAGAGAGCAGAATTGTAATTTTATCTGCATTACTTAAAGCCAGTGAAGCACAGTAGTAGTAGATAGTTTTGCTAACCTGACTGTTTAGGCCTGATGCTTTTGAAATGATGGCATAGGTCTGCATATTCAGAAATTGATAGCAAAGATGACCGTTAAATTTAATTCATGAATTGCTTAAATTACACTTCATACTATGTTCCATGTTTATAGAAATAAAACAAAGATTTAAGGGTAAGAAGACTTACAGAAGGTTTCACCAGGACGTAAATGACACCAAATGAGGCACTGAGATACGGTACCTGCATTGTGCAATGACTTCCTGTTAATGAAATTGATATGGAATTTTGTAATCATTTTGAAGACAGAGATAAAACATATTTTTTTTCCTCTATTTGCAGAACCATGAAATCACCTTCTCCCAAGTTATCACCTAGAAAGTTCCCAACATGATCTTTTATTACGACCCTAAATCTTGTTATTCTAAGCAATATGAATTATACATTAATGACAGGACCAAAAATTACACGGCAATGAAGTATATGGACACATACCCATGGTGCCCATGCCAAGCCGTAGAACAATGCCTGCACAGAGAAAAGCAAATCATATTATTTGTTTTTCATTTTCTTGTTTTTCTCTTACTGGCCACGGAGTGAGGCAACTTACATAAGCTATTGATGCAAGCAGCGCTATACACAGTATCACTTTCTCCCCAACAAATGGGTTGAGCAGAGGAAGCACCAAAATCTAGTAAAAAGGCATAGTACAAACTATATGTTAGGCAGACAAATTATGAAGAAAATGGAAATGTCACTTGTTTCTTTCTTAAGTTACAATATTCAAAACAAAGGTTTGTTATAATGTAAAAACAAAAATAAATTAATTTCCGGAAAACTCATACCTGTGACACAATTGAACCTACTCCTACCACCATCTGGATTTCTGAAAATTGATTCTTGCTGAAACCAAAGGCTGCCTTCAAATAATACTGTAGAAGTAATAGTATAACAGTCAATGAGTCAAAATATTTGGGTTGAATAGAAAACAAGTTGATGAGTTTCACAAATCACTATTATTCAATGAAATGGGTTGTATCATACAATGCAGTAATGCAGATAGAAATAAAGTTGCCACTGGTGATTGAATCCAAACTATTATATTAAGGAAACTTTTGGTTTCACATTTCTTCGCAATTTGAAACGGTGTCACATATCCCCAATTACAGATGCAAATTGCCTCTCACACATCCACATGTGCCCTAAAAACATTCATACAAACATCATTGCAAGGTCTGCATATATCACTTCCCAAATTTTCCCGCTTTTATCAGCATTAATGTTGCAATTGCAAGACTGCTGTATTTCATTACATTAGATGGACCTTTTCCAATTAGCAAACAACTACTATAAATATGATGGTTGGTTATTCATTAGTTGCTCTCAAAAATTTCTTTAAGTAGCAACTTTGGAGAAAGAAAAGACAAATATTTATTTTGTACTCTCTCAGTTACCAAATAGTTCAGGTAATCAGGGCTACAAATTATTGCTGCTGGTTTGCACGGCCCAATAGGTTGTCATATCAAAAGTACTTCACAGCTCAGGCTACAATAAATTCTCCAAAATGTGAAACTCAAGCTGTGTTTTACTTAAATGGCTTAAAAAACTTTTACTGCGAGGGCATAATCTCCCGTCCATCCTGTTACGTGCCATCCAAAATCAGCATTCATTAGATTGCCCCTTGATCTATAAAGCGTTCCATACTAGTTTACTACTAAATTGATTACGATAATATGGATAATCAGATTAGAATTTGTAATGACAATAGGAAATTTACAAATAGAACAGCGGTGATGCCAGACATTCCCAACTCATAGAAAAAGGAAACAACAGAAATGCCCCTAAGTGTTGAGCTGAAAAAGAAAAAAAAAAGTGGAGTTAATCAACCAGAATGTTTAAATAGAACTTTAAGCATCTCAGGAATTAGCAAAAAGAGAAATTTCTTAATTGACTGAATTAAAAGAGTCACAGCATTCAAGAAATTTAAGAAATGATATGCCTCCAAGTAATATCTGAGTCAAAATACAAAAGTAGGAGTACCTGCTAACAACTATTAAGGCAGCATCTCGCATTGATTTGTATCGTTTATCGAGAACCTTAACTACCTTGGTGAAACAAGATGATTCTTGGTCTTTCCTTGGCGCCAGTTCAACTGTCTCAACCAGAAAGAAGTGCATATAAACTGGAACAAAGATCAAGAGAACTATTGAAACCTGAAACAGAATCATCATTCAATAGATTAAAAAAAATGAGAGACGATAGAACAGGAGTGTGTGGGTCTAATGCCAAATTTACGGCACCAACATACCAGGAAAATGCACTTCTCAGGAAGAAAACGTGCCAATACATTTCCTATGACGTGTGAAGCAGAAAAGAGGCCTGTAATCCAACTAAATGTTGCAGCCCTTTTGCTGTCACTCACAACATCTGCCTGACAGAGGAAAGGAAAATGTGAATACTTAACCTGTCCATGAATACTACTAAAGTATTAGTAAGGGATAACTCTTACCGCATAAGCAACAGCAATGCAGAAAATACTCCCTTGGCTTATTATATAAGATATTGTTCGAAGCACATAGTAGGTGTACACAAATTCTTTAGACTGATTAAAAGCAAGTAAAGCTGAATAGAGACAAAGTCAACAAAGAAAACAACCATAAATATACATCACAATCTTGAATGCATCATTAATTCACTGCAAAATATTAAAGTAGCAGATTATGCATCAGAGACTATCTGAGCTTCCATATCCTATACTTGAGTTATTAGGGTGAAATTTAGTAAAAAGACAAGATTTACAAGATGAGTGATCCAAAATTAAGAAACTTGATTTTTAGTTTTAGGCAAAAGCTTTATGAAAAATCATCACATTAGTCTATATTTCCTATTTTACTTGCGCAACAAAAACATTAAAATTAACTGGTTTTCAACATTGGACTTATCCCCTGCCCTCCTCCCCATCTAGAAATTTAGAAAATGGAACAATAGATTAATGGGGCAGCTGGCAACATGCCATTTTTTTATAATCAATTTTGTAGGTACATTACAAACTAACGACTCCCGAAAGATATTCTTTCAGAACTTACAGAAAGGGATGATAGTGGTGGAAACAGTGATAAGGAGCAGCGGTTTACGTCCATACTCATCAGCAAGCTGGCCCAGAAGTGGAAGTACCACCATCTTGAAAAGTCCAACAACCTACAAACAGAAGAATGTCTAATTATTGTTACTTAAAATAAAATGGGATACAAATATATAATCACAGTTCATAATCATCACTAATTCAACATAAGTTATTCAAAGTCGTGAACATGAACATCTACAATAACATCCAGGTTAGTGACTCTTTTTTGTTTCTTTCCGCATTGAAATGCTATCTTTTATGCATTCTCTCTTTCTCTTGGGGCCTTGAACAAACACCAAAAGGTGCTTACTGTTACTAGTGTTTGTCAAACTGTTACATATTCATACTATCCCATTGAATTCCCGCAATCACCTAACAGATCTGGGGTAATTCTCGAATTCCCGCAGCACGGCTCATTTCGTTTTGTCTTTTACAATCATGATTGACCATGATCATCTAAATGTTATTACAGCATCAGCGATTTATAGGCACTCCAACCATACACAAAGTAAATAATAAAGCTATATGGAATCAGCATGAGGCCTAATGCTTAAATGCAACAGAAAACTCAAATTCAAAAGTCCAGGTGACCATCACCATTATGATAGCCATCCAACTTGCATTTTTCAACCAACTACAAAGCAAAGCTAGCAAATGGAATTAGCATGTGAAAAAATAATGAGAGAAATGAAATTAGGGTCCTTGACCCACTTGATTTTCTTTACTAAAAAATATTTCCCACATTCATGTTTTAACAGCTTCCTACCCCGCATTTTATAACTTATTATGGCCTATTAACTGCAAGATCCAAGAGATAATCATGAGTAGCATTTTTTTATTAAATAGCGCACAAAAGCTGAACTTCTAGCGACTGAACAACATGTTGTACTAAAAAAATTTTTACACCACAAATTTGGCATCTATGGGATGGGACCCATACTCAATATAATGAAATTGTATGCTTCACTTTCAAGGAGCTATTATCTACTCATCTAAAGTTCTATCAAATACTTGAGTATGCAAACATAGGCCCACTTCAACACTAATCCCAATATGCTTACCTTTTTCTTTTGTGGGCATAAAATATAAGAAGTCTTGGCACTGTAGAAGGGCATAAGAAGGTTAACTTACAACATCTGCTTACAATTTTAGTTGCATTTCTTGCAGAGGTTGGAAAATCTACCAAGTAAAATAAAATGGAAAGAGCATAAAATCGCAATCTAAATTCTGAATATCTTCTGTGATTTTTTCTGGTCCCTACGTCCTTATATTCTACATAGCAGGTCTGACAGTTAGGAATCAAGATATTTTTCTAGGTAAGAAAAATTTGCGTAAGATATGCTATGGAATGATTTCAAACAAGTTATTTTGAAGAAGTTTCTATGCAGACTAAGCATAATCTGTTTATTGGATCAGGGATCCTTTCATGCTGTAATCAACAAATTAACAGTTTTTTAGTATGCTTCCTGCAACTGCTAGAACATATATTTGCCAGGAATCATGAAAATTCCACATTCCACTATTGAAGCTAACATTACTAAATATTAATAATTGGGCAAATCACACTGTTTTTACCTGCCACATTCTCAGCGTTAGCTTCCTCAAGGAAACTTGAACATCAATAATTTAAGTTTATGGATCCTTTTCATCAAATTGACACTCAATGCTGCTTCCAAGTCGCTAATTTAACTTTTGAAAATAAAGTAAAAGTTGATGCCGATAGAAGGAGCACATATATTAAAAATTAACATACCTATCCAGCTCAATTATTAAAATGAAATGGAAGAATTTTCCGCTAGGTATGCACTTAAAAATTGCGACATTTTAACTCCAGAAATATGATTAATGCAGGCACTGTTTAGCAAATTGAAAACCAGGATGCCAAAAGAGGAAAAAAAATGTTATGAATATTAAGTTATACTTCCTTAATTAGCAGAAATTATAATCTAAAACTTTATCAAATGATCCAAAAAAAACATAAAAAAGGGAAAAAAGGATTTCCTCACTCCGAATAATCATAGCAAAAAATTTATAGAACTATCATGATCTGTTCTGTTTGGTTTCCGAGAAACAAGAAACCCCAAACCCACTTCACGAAAACAAAGTCTAGACAACTCCATCAATCTTAGGTGAGGAACAAATCTTCATCTGTTTTTCCCATAAACCCAGAACATATAACATAAACAAGAACAATTTCTCACCGTTTGTTGAAGACCGCTAATATAAATAGCCTCAGAACAAGTAGACTGGCCAGGACACAAAGCATTAGTAACAATATCAACAAGAACCGAAACAGTCATCTCCTCGGCAATCCAATGAAAACAAAGCGGCAACAGCAAATGCAGCAGCGGCCTCAGCTCCCAAAACCCAGAAATACTTCCCGCCATTGTATACCCTGATCACCAACTCACCACCTTTGTTGTTTTGATCATGAATATAAGAAAAACAGATGAATTGACCGTTCTGTTGGTAACTTGTCAGCTATATATATATATATTGACTAGTTGGTGAATGTGATATATGGATTGCTCATCTCTGTTTGCTGATGCTCTATGCATGGGAGAAAAAGCGGGAGTTGTGGTGATGCTTCGTGCATGGGAATAGAAGTGCGCGTGTTGGCGTTCGTTGGACGTGTGTTTACGACTGCGTTGCTTGTGCTTAACTGCCCAATTTACAAGTGCTAGTGGTAGCTGCACTTTCTGGCTGGTGTGAAATGACTCGGCCAAAGCTGGCCCAACACACGGCCCACCACCTTGTGTATTAAGATTACTATTCTTTTTCTTTTTCTTTTTTTCCCTTCTTCAATAAATTTACAAGAATAACCTATAATTTACCTTCATATATAAATAATAATAATAATTAATAAATATTATAAAAATATATATTATTTAATAAATAAATATCACTTTAATTATCATTACTCATCAATGGTAAGATAAAGTCAATTCATAGAAGTATGAATTAGAATAGATGATATACTTTTGTATGATGTGATGGTTTATCCTGTAAAATATTTTAAATAATTAATGATAATAAAATATTTATCATAAGAAAATTGTATGGGATGATATCATCCAAATTCTTAGTTTTATAATAATAATAATTTATTTATTTATATCTTATAAATTTCTCATTTTTTGTCGGCTTTAATATCGAGTTATTTATTTAATATAAACAAATAAAAATTATATTTTTATTTAAATATATATATATATATATAAACTCAAAGACATTTTAAATATTTAATATAACAAATATAATTTTGGTGAAGGAAAATGATTGATGGGGCATGACAATGACATTGGCTTTGCAAAAAGAAGAATTAAGAATATAACTTCAAAAATTAAAAGCAATAATAAATAAACAAATGGGCAGTTGAAAATTATAACCACAAGTTAAGCTAATGTTAATAAAGTCCCACAAGTTAAGCTAATATTAATAAAGTCCCACAAGTTAAGCTAATATTAATAAAGTCCCACAAGTTAAGCTAATATTAATAAAGTCCACACTTACTTATCGTCATTCACCATGTGTCCCGTCACAATAGACGGCTTTCAATTCAATTTTTATTATTTATTTGTTGGTGAGTTAGATTAGATGTTGTTGATCATACAGCTGCCTAAAAGGTATGGCTTTATTATTTTTATAATAGATGACCCATTGGAAACTAATTTAACATAAATACATAAAAATATATATGATTACACATTGAAATTGTGAAATTAAATTATGAGTTTCATGCCTTTTTTACACTAATTAAACAACTATATTATTAAAAAGGAAAATGAAAATGTGGGTTGAATGATAAAAGGAATCAAGGACCAAGTAAAACACGGCAAAGCAAAGCAATAGCCATCCAATATTGACTTTGAATTTTTTAAACACGGGGCTAAGATCAATTCATGCATGCCAAACAAAGTGCAACATGTTGGGCAATTGGATAGGCCATCATCACTACAAGCACAAAAAGAGAGGAAATAAAAAAACCCTCTTAAATCAAACATATTGTAATTACCTTAAGAAGAAGTACAACAATTATAACAAACCCAGGAAAGAGAAAGAACCAAAAATGTTCTCTACTCCACAGTCAAAATACAAATACACAGTTCATCAATGATCAACAGTCCAGTAGCTGACAAAATCCGGAATGATCTGTTAAGTGTTAACTGAGCACCAAACTGCTGGAGCTCCTTCAACTGCTTAATAATCAAACAACTTGGAAAGCTAAATCTATATCCCAACTACCTAACTTAAGTGCATATTACAACCGGTTTATAATTTACCAATCTAGATTTTACTACATTGCTGAATAAGTTCATTGTTCGGATGATAAAACTGAAACAAGCTAACAATAGCTACACAGAAATTACAAGCGCGCTAACTCGTTTTTTCTTTTGCCAACCTGCCTGGTAAACTCAGACAAATCAAGTTGTGCCAACAAAGTTCATTCCTGGGTGTGCCTTTTCGGAGATATCACTTTGGGAAGGAAAAATCAAACAAAGAAAGTGGACAACACACAAAAAACTTTACAAGATGAATCAATGATATGATTCCACGATACAACCTAGTTTGTCATAACCAAAAATGTCTTCTGACAAAATGGGAGAATACAACCAATGACTATAGCCAATCGATGGATAAGGGGAGATCTACACAATCATGCTAACACTGAAACAATGGTCTAGAATAAGAATCCAACTGATCCAGTAGTCATAACTATCAAAATATTCAATAAAACTTTATTCATCTCAGTGATCTGAAGAAAATGCAATAACAAGAAGTTCCAGATCCAAAAAGTTAGAAGCTACATGCCATACAAAGAGACAAATAAATATAGATAAGCAAGCCATCTTTCCCGCATGTAATGCTACCACTATATCTCTATGCCACGTGATCCATTGCAATTAGCTTACAGGAACAACAACATAAAATACAGTACTTATAACTAAAATTCATTAGCACACAGACAGTCTTTGCTCCTGTACGGAAAGGCATACCAGAAGCTCTTTTCATCCAGCCATTTATCTACGTATGCTATGGAAGGGAAAAGAAATAGAAAGTCGACTACTCCATCTGGCCAGCTAATGTTACATCCTCGTCTTCAGCATCTAATTCTTGTTCTACACCTTTAACCTGTATGCACAAAGAGTTTATTTTCATTAGCAGTTCACCCAACAAATCACCAGAAGATGAAAATATATATTTAACGACAAGAAAAATATACAAGAAGTGAGGGAACTAAAAGTTCACAAAACCAAGGACAAGAATTCCCGAGCTAAAAAACCACAAAACTCTATGAAGAATCTCAACTGAGCAAATATTCCAAAAAAAGAAAAAAAACTGAAAATCTACTCGGCCTTTGGAATCCAGACCCTTTTAGGTTATTAGAGCGCCTGTAGATTAGTCTCATGGCCAACAACTTTTCCAAAATCAACCACAGAAATTCTAAGACCATGATAATAAATGCACCAGACCAAGTGATCCAAATTAACAGTTGTTACATGTTACCTCCGGAACATAATGCATCAACATATTTTCGATGCCAGATTTCAATGTGACAGATGAGCTCGGGCACCCGCTACACGCTCCTTGCATTCTCAATTTGACTATTCCAGTTTCCCTAGGGAAAGCAGAAAACACAAGTTTCAATTTGTGCTAAATCACAAGGGAGAAACAAAGCACATAAAGTTAATTCTGAAATGCTGAACAAATTATTTTGATCATATGAAGGAAAACCTACAGATCAAATCCCATGTATTCAATGTCCCCACCGTCATCTTGCACTGCTGGTCGAATACGAGACTCCAGAAGTTCTTTGATCATTGCAACAATTTCTGAATCATCCTGCTCCACCAAACATTAATGATAGTCATATATAAGAGAGATGCACAATCAAGTAAATTGAAAGTGTTGACAAATGATTAGTATTTTAAAATTGCCAATATCAACCATGGGTCTCTAGTTCTTTTGTTCTCTTAAGCTATCTGCAGTTATTAACTAAATTCATCCCGGAGACATGACAATAAACCAGACCAGAAAGATCTCTATTATAGTTCAAAGCAGATCAGTAGCATGCACTGAATTTCATCTGATTATTAACGTCCCCAATAATTTGGCATATTAGTAATAGAAACTGCACAACCATTAAACTTTCAAAGAAGGTTCGTGAAATTGTCGACACAATTCTTGTTGATATCCACTCCTATTTCAGGCAATATGCATTTTCAACATGATGCAAAAGATCACGAAATCATAAATACTATATAAGATAAAAATTGACAGAGTTTACCACCAAGCCCTTTGCTTCAGGCTGTATTTCAGGTACGCCTCAGTTGAAATATTACCTATCAAAAGAGAAGTGGTGGTGGGCCTAGTGAGGTATAATCTATACAAGTCTGAAGCAATATTTTTCATTATTCCTTTTATTTCCAAGCCCACTTGAACCTCTTCTTTAGATGTCTTTTTCTCTTAAATTAATTAAACTACACACCATGCTTTCTCTTCTAAGAGAAAAAGAAAAAATAAAATAAATGCCTTGCTAAAATGAATCTTAGATGATAATGGACACTTGATCAGTATGTTGCTTCAATGAGGCAAAAAATCAACTCATCACCACATTTACAAATTCTTGATTAGACAAAGAAACTGTTGGTGAAAATCTAATGACTTTTGGTCAATGCCGGAGAGTACTTTATCTTCAATTTTAGATCCAGGCCGATACATCCCCATACAATTCATCAATGTTCTATGATAATGGTGAAAGAGCAAAGCATAACAACAATCTAATCATTTTGTTAAAATGCTGCCGATAGAAATTCAAAAAATCCAATTAATTAATGTTGAAAATATACTTCATGAATAGCAGTGTCTTTGGCTGCTGCAGCTTCCGAGTCTAGAAACAGTGGCTGCCCAGAAGAATAAAAGTCCATGATTGCTGCAAAAATTTCAGGCTTGAGGAAATCCCAATAAGCATCCTCTGATTTAGTCACAGTGACGAAATCTGAACCATAGAAAACTCGAGTAATACCTGTATTAAAAAGAAAAAACGTTAACCAGCTCATTAATTTACCATTCAAGTAAATAATTACCAACTCATTTACAAATGTTTATCATGTTTTTTGTTTAAAGTAAATAATTACCACATTTACAAATGTTTATAATGTTTTTTATTTTCAAGTAGCTCTTTATCCATTCACCACTAATTACTAGCAATGGTTAAATGTTGGATGCAAAATTTTCTCAATAAATAGGATACGTAGGGCATGAATATTAACAATAATGGGAACAAGAAATCAAGCTAAAGGCTTGGAGAAAAAACATGTGGATTTCCATTAAACAGTAGAAAAATGAAAACATCAATGCTAAACATTAACATTCAATTAAACATTCTCATAATTACAAAAAAGGCAACATGAACATAAATAAGCAAGCTTACCGTCAATCCCATAAAGGGCTTTTGCCAATGGAGAGTTCAACGCTGAGCGAGCATTCGGGAAATCTGCACTCCCAACTTCCATAACAGGCTTCCCAGGATAAAACATAAGAGATGAAGGATTCGGCGTAGCTTGTGTTTGTATAAACATTGTCCTCTTCTGCCCTGTGCAATAGCACCATCAAATTAATAGCCATTTTCAAACCCTTACCGTTCCCATATCTCATCAACATCCTGTGTTTAGTGTCCAAAATAATTCTAACAAAACATAAAAATAAATAATTTTTATTTCGATAAAATACGTTCTGGACAAGCAAAGTACATCCGAAGCACTCCATTAGTAATTTTAGAAAGGTACTTTTTGAAAAGTAGTTTTCAGTGTTTTTGCATAAAGCACTTTTGAGTAAAACCGCTTTCTACAAAAGCAAATTCCAAACACACACTTGTTTATAAGCATTTCCATAATATCTTAAAACAAGCTTCTAAAAGAGAAAAAAAAAAAGAATTTAATTGTATAAGAAAATAACGGCGATCAATCTAAATCACGTAAATTTGAAGTATATAAGCAAAAAATTATACCATAAGTAGAACAGCAACAACTATCCAGACATAAGGCGGCGTTTTGCGACATGGAATTGCCATAGACAAACAATTAATAGAAAATAAAAGCAACCAAACAATTTACGAACCTTGAAAATGATTCCATTTTCCAGATTGTATAGAAGACGAAACAGAAACAGATTTTAGTAAGGTGGAATTTTGAGAAGTAATAGGGTTTGACAAATACGACACCGTTCTGGAAGAAGCGAAAATAACGGCCCCGTTTTCTTTGCAGAAACTCCGCCTCTGCCTCTGCCACTGCCACTGCCGCTGCCGCTGCGAAAGACCTCTCTTCAACAATTTCCCCAATCCCCTCATCGCGCCTTCAATCGAAAGAGACTCCTTTGTTTTGATTGTAATTCGTTGGAGGGTGAAGTTCGGACGGAAATCAATTAGGGCGGTGGCACGAAAAAAGTGTGATGCTTAGTGGAGAAGTTGCCACGTTACCGGGTTAAGAGTGAAATTACCAATTGCAAATGCTAACAATAAAACCTATAAAATATATATATATATATATATTTCTTTAATTTAAAGGTAAAAATTAATGGTTTTCAATAAGAATGCCCAATTTGTGAGTTGAATGATAATTATGATTCAATTTAAAATTTTATTTTATTTAATATTAAAAATTTATTATTTAAATGAAAATTTTCTTGATCAAGTATTTTCGAAAAAAATTTATCGATATGAACAATAATTTTGGTAAAATTCATTAAAAAATATCATTTTTACACTAATTTTACTTGACGAATTTTATCAAGATTATTTTTCATCTCGACGAATTTTATTTAAAATATTGTTCATCTTTATAAATTTTATTAAAAAATACTATTTAACAACTTATTTCGACAAATTTTTATTGAAAATATATTGTTCATCAATTTAATTTAGTTAATTTGGACAAATTTTATCGAAAAAATATTATTTATTAACTCACATTTTGTTAAAATATTATTTATCAACTCACTAATTAAAAATAATTTCGTTCAAATGCTGAATTTTTAATTTCAAATATAAAAAATTTATACTATAAATATAAATAAACTTAAAAACTTGATCATTCTCGTTAAAAATTTAAAAATTAATATAACTTCTGACAGGTGTCGTTTTTGGGTTGCTTTTAATGGTCAGAACCTTCCTAAAATGGTATAACGTTATAAACTCTCGATCCCTTGCGATCCTAGCAAGTTAGAACCGTTCGATTACACGTCGTTTCACATTTTATGCTAGTACACCCGCTTACACCAAATAGAATCCCTAAGAGGTACAAAACACCCCGTAATTCCAACGACACGTGTCACGGTATTACACACGCTAACCGTCCCCACCCACCATCCCGTGGTACACCACCATCCTCAAACCCTATCTCTCTTTTCTTCTTCTTCCTCAGATCGTCACTTTCCTTCTCCGATTATTAATACTTCTCCGATTATTAATAATCCAAATCCATATGAATTCCATCTCCCAAACGACACACCGTTTTTCCTCTCTCTGTTCTCACTTTTTTTGATGATCAATTTCCCCTCCTCCTCTTCCTCTTCGTTCTCTTTTTCACAAATCAAAAACCCCTAATTTCTGTTTCTCGCTATTTTTCGCTGTATAGAGTGGATTGATGGAGGGCTCTGTGACGGAGGATCTCGGAGCCCTGGAGTCATGGGAGGTCGCCGATTTGGACGCCACCATGAGCCGATTGGGCCTCTCTTCTTCATCCAACCTTGATTCTAATCCGCACCAGGACCTCGCTGATACCGCTTCGGGATCCGGTTCTTCGGCAGCATTAGAGAAAGTTTCCGAGGATGTTGTCAATCAGGTCGATCAGTTCCTCTGCGAAGCTCTCCAAAACCCACGTGAACGACTTTCCAGTAAGTTATATTAGTGACTCTTTGTAATGTTGTTATTAAGAAGCTTAATTTTAGGAATTTTGTGACTACAATCTAATTATTGTTGAAATTTTTGTGCTTTTGGGTTGTTCGGTCTAGGTATATGAATTTTTGTATGTTCATTGTAGCTTTATCCATGTAATTATCTTTCGTATTTACTTATTTTACGTCACAATTGATTTTTGTGCTGTTGAAGCTAGTATATTTTTGTTCGATAATGATACATGAGCGTTGGAAACTCTGGGGCTGAATATGCGGTACTGTAGTAATGTACATTGTGTCTTCTTGTCTTTGTTGTTGTTGTTGTTGTTGTTGTTGTTGTTGTTGTTGTCCACTTAATGTATTATTGGCTTTGGTATTAAAGAGAAATTACGCTTGGGTTAGGAATTTGGGCATGGAGCGGGATGAGCTTAATCATAGCATTCTGGCAATCATATAATAGGAGACGTGGGTGATGGGATAGAATAAGAGTGCTGCTGGCCAGGAATGCAAATGCTATATATAAGCGCACTGGTTGAATAAAAGCATACATTTTAATGTAAAGTAATTATAGGTGGAAGTTAAACTATCAAGTAGAAGCCCGGGCCAAGTTAGGATTCACAGCAATTTGCTAAAACTAGGACAGGATATTTTTTAGAAATCTTACTGGGAGAATCTGCGGTCTGAATAAATAGTGCCATACTGACATATGATGATGATCAAGTTATGATGGGGAAATATTTCCTGCTGCAAAGTTTAGAAAGTGACTTGCATTGGTCACAATTCCCAAAATCTTTGCTGTGTTAGAAAATAACAGATTATGGGGATTGTTAATGCCTCTGATGTTGCTTATCAAGAGTGTAGATAGCAAAACAAGATTGGAAAGGAAAGAAGAAAAAAAAGATAGGAAGAACGAATTATAGGGAATTGACTGGGAAAGATTGATTTATGTTGTGACTGGAAAAAGTAAATCTTGGGAAGAACCAGAAACTGATGGAGGAGGAAGATTCTTGTTACATCACTGACCTATATTACGGAATCATGTGGAGAGTGAAAGCTTATTTGGAGAATGTAATGACTGAAGTTAGAGAAAGTTAGGAAAATTTAGAGGTTATAGCTGGCATGGAGATTGACATTAAGTATTTTAGGACCTGTGGACCTTAGATAAAAATGTGAGATGGTGAAATTAGAAAGTTCTATGTGAAATTTTCACTTCTTATTTCATATGGTTGTTGGAAGGGTTTATAGTGTTTTCAGATCTTATATGTCAGGTATTTCAATTTCTAGAGTAGTTACCGTAAAATGTTCTTGAGCTGGAATGGAGTAAGTTGATGAAATGTCACTTTATGCTTTAATCTGGTTTTCACTTTGTTTGGATATAGCATATCTCTAATGACACAATTTGCTAGAATTTTATGTTTTTCAAATTAGTTCTACGACATACCATCATGCAGCAGCACCATATCAGAAATCATTGTTATAATCTGGTATGATTATGATGCTTAGTTGTAGAATTTCCATTTGTGCAGTTATTAGCATGTAATCTGAGCTTGAATGTGATGTCTATGTAAGCTTTCAATATATGAGCAAGAGTGCACTCATATTCTCCAAATATTTGTGTTGATTAGTATTGCTTTTCCTCTATAAGTATTAACTGCAAAGGGTTTAATCTCTTTTGTTCAGTTTTGCGGATGGAGCAAGATGTTGAAAAGTTCATTCGTGATCCAACTCAGCAGCAATTAGAGTTTCAGCAGTTGCCTACTTCATATTTACGCTTGGCTGCACACCGCGTGGCACAGCATTACTCACTGCAGTCAATGGTTTTGTTAGACAATACTTTACCTGATGGTTCTGGTTCCAGAATCATTGTTCGAAAGACTTCTGAGTGTAGGCTTCCTGTGATTCGCCTGGCAGATATCCCCGTAAATTTACCATCTGATGACAGTGGTGCACTTAAGGTTGCAATTAAACAGAGACCACAAAAGAAATCACATATTGCGAGCAATTCAAATTTAGGTTCTTTAAAAGCTAATAGTTCCAAAAGTGTGGAGGAAAGAAAAGAAGAATATAGTCGGGCTCGTGAACGAATATTTAATTCTAATAATTATAGTGGTGGTGATAGTAGGAAGCCAGAAAGTGAACCAAAGTTGCAGGATGGTCCATTGGTAGTGTCTAAGATGGAAGAGAAATCTATTTCAGGAGTTCCTGATATGAATTCTGGTAGGGGTCTGATTGATACGTCTACTAGTAGCAGTAGATCAGCTAGAAATAGGACAGAGAAGGAGCCAGTTGGTAGGTATAAACCTCATAATAGGGTGGCAATCTTTAGGGACCGTGAAATTGACCGCAAGGACCCTGATTATGACAGGAGCTATGACAGGCAAGGTTTTTTTTAAAAAAAATATTTTAATGTGTTCTTTTTGTTGTATTTTTGTGTTCGAATCTTTTGCAAGAGACATCAAGGTTATATAGGATGGTTAAACTTTCTGCTTTCTTTCAGATGGGGATGATGTCTATATTCAGGTTGAATGATGACAGATTAAACTTGGCCTCACTGCCGTTTTCTTATTAAAATTGGTATTAGTTTGTTGCTATTATTATTAATGAGGAGAGTCTTTGCCTTTTCATTGACATATCAGATCCATCTACATGCTGATATATTGTTTTTGAGTGATTCAGACATCTATATTCTTGTTCTACAGGGATCTTAACTCTTTTCTTCTGTGTCATGCCTTCAGCTGTTTACCTTTCAAATTTTATCAACTGAATGTCTGGCTTTTAGAATGATATAATATGTTCCACAAATCAGGTCTGGGGTCCCAAGATGTAATTGTTTGGCAACTGTCCACTAACAGAAGCATGACATAGTTGTTCCTTAAATCATGTACTATCTTTCATTGCACTTCAATTTTAAATACTTGTTTGCTCATATTTCTGTTTTGTTTAAATATCATTATTAGTTGGCCTTTCATTTGATAATTCTTTTCAATATTTTGATTGGGCCACTCATCTTTGACTATGAGATGACAACTTATGGTATGACAGCTTACGATTGAAACACAAGTTACTAGTTGAAGGTATACATTTGCGTGATAACCCGTACAGAAATTATTTATAACAGTCAGATTTGAAAAATCTTTTGAGAATTGAAGATGTTTAAATATTTATGAAAGATATAAAGCCAGACTGCTTTGTTTTCTTGGATTTTAATTCTTTCATTAAGTATTTGAAAACTTTCTCATTTGCTCTGATTATTGAAAACAATTGTGAGCACAATTTCCCTTTTTTGGTATACATTTTTATATTATCTTATCTTTTGCCCCTTTTAGGTATATGCAAAGATTTGATCCTGGATTTGGGTTCAACGGTGGACCGTACTCCGTACAGCCTATGTATGCCCCTACTTTGAATTATAACACTGAATTTCCACAACTCGGATCTACCCATAGGCCTCAAATTTCTACTGAACATCAACCTCATCTGCTCCCTCAACATCTTCCTGGACCGTGGGCCACATCATCAACCCCTGCAGGACTTAGGTATGGTCATCCAGAAACGATGATGCCAGCATTTAATCCAAATCATGTTGGTGCACATTCTGCATCTGCCATATATATGCATTCCTTGCAGAATCCTTGTCAGCGTCCTGGAATGCCCTTTATTCTTCCTCATGAACGTGTTCACCAACCTTTTTCTCAGGTATGAAAAAGTTTAGTGGCTCTACTTTTCTTGCTTCCAGTAAAACCGCTTCTATTTTATTAATTCCTTCATGCTGTAGAAGACCTTTTTCTATTTATTCATGCTAATTCAAAGGAATCAAAATCTCTGTTCTCTCCTTTGTATATGAACAGATTTAATAAGAACCAGGTTTTTCTCTTCACAAAGAATAAGAACCATTTTTTCATGTTTGATTGCTGTTGTGGTGCATGAGCAATGCAGTGAAAGGTACGTTGGTGTAGGGGAATGACATGCGTGTTTTAGCTAAGTGGTGAAGCTAGAAGGAGTTGGGTTGGTTGGATGCCTCTTGGGTCAAATATCACCTTTCAGGAAAAAACCAAAAAAGTTCTCTTTCTGTATATAGTCACAAGAAAATATACGCTGTTTGTATTTTGGTTGATCACAGTAAAGTAAACACAACATTGAAATACAAGTTTGTTCCCCTATTTGTTCTATGGTTATACTATTTTCTGGTTCGGTATTAGCTTTGTACTGCATTGTGTTACCTTTCCTAGTTTATATTGAAACTGTTGCCTGTTTGGAAGTTTTGATTTTGATTTTCTCTTTAAAATGATCATTACTTCGACAAACTGTCTGCATCTTCAGTGTGCTAGATTTTCAATTTTAGCTTCTATTTAATATAGAATTTGGTTTGCAACATCGCCACTGTGCTAGAATTTGGTTACGCAGTTGATGCACAACCATATCTAGGTGTTTTTACAAGATGATGCTGGTGCAGTGTATAGGTGATCCCCAATTCCCTAGCATTAGCTTTGACTTCCATTAATGGTGCCACTAACCAGCAAATCTTGGTAGCCACTAGTTGATGTTTTAGGCCTGACTAAGAGTTGTCAGAGGACCATTGATATTCTTGTTTAAGATGTCTATTGTCTCCCCTAATGAAATAATCTTATGTTTGAAAAAATAAAAATAAATAAATAAAAGAAGCTAATTTAATATTCTTTCCTTGAAGCTGAGTTTATCATTGTCTATAGTTCTCATTTTCTATCTTGAATTCATATCTATTATCTGTTGTTGCTCAACTGTCAATTTGCATTTTGTGTTTGTGCAGTCTCAACAGCAACCTGACACGAGTTTTGGATTAGCCCGTCCCCGATGAGGGGCTTGGGCCATGCCTGCACCCTGCCAGCTGGAGCTCGAGCTTGAAATATGTTGGGCTGATATGCTATTTGCATGGATATCTCAATTGGCAGGAATGCAGGCATAGAGAGCCGAGGTGGACTGGAATGGAATTCTTTTCAATGGACACTGGCATTAACCCATTCCACCATTCTCGGTTTCATTTGGAGCTTCATCCTTGATGAAAGATAAGAAGCTCAATTTTTTGGAGGTCCATTGAGTGGATGACCTGAAGCTCTGTTTGCATCTGATGATGACTAATAGATCTAATGTGGTAGCTGGTTATATATGCACTGAATTCAAATGATGGTATGGCTCTCTGATACCCCTTTTCTGTCACTTATTTTTTTGTTTATTGTCTACACATTTTTCTTAAGAGTTAAAATACGAACAGAACAACTAAATATGCACATTCCATCTTATTACAGCATCTTGAGGAGCTAAGAGGAATTTGGTTGAAGGTTTATTTTATTTTTTGGAAGAGCTAGCAATTATATCTGGCTTGGTGGAGCTTTGGTTTGTTTGCTGCAATAAAATATCAGAGGCTCACTCTTTATGATTCACTAGAACAATGCAGAAACAAGAAAACCACAACATGTACAATATGAATATTTGATTTAGTTTGTAATTGGACAGTCATTTCGATTAATATCTACAATTCATATGAACAAATTACCCAGATATTACTGATGTTCTTGAGTGGTTGATTTCGTTTCCATTTTTGTTTGATGATTTTTGTCATATGTAAGCTCACCGGATGGGGCCAGTTAACTACAGGAGCAAATGGGGAGAACGTGGTTGTTCAAGCGATGGTTACCATCCCAGTCGTTGCTATTGTACTTCCAATGACTGGCAACTGAAAGAGAAAGCCTGAGCCATTGATGTGCAGGTGATACTGATTGCCTTGGTCGAGAGGTGCATCATGTTGAGCTGTGGAGCCGGTTTCTTTGTGACTGGCCAGGCAAGCAAGCAAGCCACGGATGTTAACCCCAGATGGAGATAAAAGGTTTGGGGAAGATCCTTGCCCAGGTCTTGGATTGACTTACGAATTATAGTTGTGGTTCCAGGTTTGTTTCTTAGTAGTAATTTTTCAGCTTAACCTTTTCCTTTCTCGATATGATACAACAGAGATAAGTTATCCGTCAACATCTTAATTACTCTGTTCTTCTTAAGTGATAAAGTTTGAGAATGGTTAAATTGATGTGTTTTGTAAGTAAGGAGGATTTTTATCGACAAGAATTCTATAAACATGTTTTCTGAGAGTTTTAACAAAAGTCTTATCATTAATTTAACTTAAATATTGAATTTGGTCATTCTCAACCAAAGGAATATTTAAGTTTTTTTTTTTTTTTTCTATTTGATGATGAGATCATAAAATTGTCATTTTATTTATAAATTATGATAAAAGTAGGATTTATTTAATTTGGGCTTATTTAATATTTTTTAAAATAAAAATAAAAATAAAAATGCTTGCAGTGTTCTTAGGTATTTTTGTGTTAAAAAAAAACTTTTTTTTAACAGGAAAATACTTGAGAACATTGTAGGTGACCTTCTTCAATTCATGCGAGTACTGAAATTTCAGAAATAGCCCTTTGTAGGATTGCATTGGTGCCAGACTGCCATCCCATAAACATCAATATCTAACCCACGAAGGCAGCCAATACGTGCATGCATTACTCTCTTCTTCCATCTGTATGTATTAGTACTACTATCAGCAAAGTTGCAATCGTGTTATCCCCTGAGCATCTCTCTTTTCTTAAGTGCTTTTACTGGAAATGTTCAAACAACTTCATAAAAAAGCTAGCTCTTTTCATATTCTAATGATTACCCTTTCTCTACTCCCAGTCGGTTAAAGTGCTTCCATAATCAAGTTCCTCTACTTGAATAAAGGCAGACAAGATGGCTTTGTAGATGGTGTTAGTTGTTTTTGATTTAAACCATGCATTGCATTGCTTTCAATACCCTTCCTTGTGTTTCTGCTTTTCCTATTTATACCTCAAACAGCTTTTATTACTCTTTCTTTCATAAGCTGAGCATTTTTTTCTAAATCCCCTTCACCGAGGATACAAGGTTTTGTCTTTTATATATTCTCAAGTACTCTTAAGCTTATATCTATCTTGCCATCCTAATCTTTAATCCTCTCATAGTTTGTAGCTCTTTTTCTACTTTTCTCATGCATTTTCAAACCTAAGCAGAATATTTATTTTATAATAATTCTAGTATTTATATGAAGTTCTAATATCTGCTCTGCGTGTGATTTCAGCGGAAGGACAAGCAGCCTAGTATGGAGAAGCTAAACACACAGCTATACTTGCAGAATTGCTATATAATTCAAGAAAATGAAAAACTGAGGAAGGCTCAACAGCTCAATCAGGAGAATCAGGCTTAATTGTCTGAGCTGAAACAGAAACTATCGAAAGGGTATTCAAAATCTAACCATAACTCAGACCGGCCCGTTAACTCCACTTCCTCCTCGAATTCCATTGATTCCAGAAAAAACTTGATCAAATAGATACCAATTGATTGTCACACTCCCAATCTCTCAATTTAACTACAGTGATCATTATAGCCAATATTCATTTTGTTGGGAATAAAAATCCTTTATTTTCGAGGTCAATAATGTATTTCTAAACTATGTAGACGAATGATGAAGAAATAAATAAACTCGCCTCTCTCTCTCTCTCTCAAAGACAATAAATAATATTGATTCCAATGATTACAGTTGAAACCTTACTAATAATCCACAATTAGCTTCCTGTCTATGCTGGAAAAAGTTTGGTAAAAAGCCTTGAAATGTCTGTAAGCAATGTCTATATCTTCTGTCCCACAAATCTCTCTCACACTGTAAATCAAGAAAGCAAAAATCAATTTAAAAGAAAAAAAAATAAAAGCCAATGATATGAATGTCAATTTAAGTAAGATTTATAGGCATCATAAGTACACAACAAAGACACTTTCGAGTGGCTCAGTCAACTGGAATCAGAAGATGCGATTTGTTTCATATTTATCGCATGGTTCTAGCAAAAAGAGGGACTCAGCTACAATTGTATTGTTAGCAAAGAGATTGATGGGATTCTATATTGATGTATACAAATATAAATGCTTCAGTTTCCGCTGATACTGATGTTACAATATTGCACATCTTTTAAAGCGGTAAAGAGAAGGAAGTCAATATATTATTTGCCCCTCTATGATTTAGCACAAAAATGCTAAAAGTGGGTTTGACCCAACTCCACAACAATATTCCCCTTATATTTGATTATTTCATCCAACCCCTCACGGATAATAGCAAGTTAATTAAATACCTGTGCATCGAGAGCTGAGCAATGCCGCAATCAACGGTACGAATGCCAACCCCAGATGCGAGTATGGGCCCTATTGTGGATCCGCATCCCATATCGTTTCTTACCACAAATTCCTACACAAAAGTTGAATTTTTGAATGTTTATGTAGTCTCTACTAAAAAATTCAACCTAAAAATTAGAAAATATGAACATACACATTGTATGTTATCATGCAATAACACCATAAAAAATTATTTCCAAGCAAAGGGAAATTTTAATAAGCAAACCCACAATCTCAATTACCTGAGTTGGAAGGTTATGAATTTTTGCTATCTCTTTGAAAAGGAAAGCTGTCAATCCACTTGTAGCATAGCGCTGGTTTGCATTGTGTTTGATGACAAGACCCTTGTGCATTTCTGGCCGATGGTGTTCTTCATGCTTCTCAGTGAAATTCGGGTGAACTCCATGGGCCATGTCTGCAGATACTATACATAGAGCAGCCCAGAAAGAAGGATTAGTGATTATGCTGATAAAGCAATGGCGGAAAAAATAAGTAAACAAGGATTAGCATGTATCATATTCCAGATTTTCGGATGTCCAAATGTTTTAGCACCTCATATCCACGTTACATTTCTTAGTCTTATCTAGGTCTTACATCAATAACAACAAATGAAATACCATATTTAGAAAATGAAAAGAAAAACAAGTGAAAGTCATATCATGAAATAGTGGAGATAATTTCGAGGGATTAATAATAAAGTATAATCTAAGCAAAAACCAGAGAAAAACTCAAAAGAAAAAGTACATTGTAATGAGAATGAAAGAATTATGATAGGACCAACTATGCCATAACCAAAATGTTCCCTAGAAGCTTACCAAGAAATGACTGGCGAATTGCACGCTCATAAGCATTCTCATTAACATGCTCATGAGCTAAGGAACCAACAATTCGTCTTATTGCCTGAAACATGGTCGGTGCACCAGCTCCTTGATATGAATCAGAACCAACCTGTCCAATAGAAGTTAAAACTTAGAAATTAACTTTTCAAAACTAGCCAATCCAGATTATGGGAACTGCATAACAAAGACTTTCAACATTAACAATTTGAAAAAGGCCAAATGGAACTCGAATCAATGCAAGAACGTGAAGAAACATCTGATTTTAAAAACCTACTTTAGAAAGATATTGTTAGTGGTCCAGGCACTCATCTTATTTTGCCTTAGAGATAATGATAATATAAATTGCAGAAACTGTTTTGATCATAGCTTTTGACCTTCTATATCCCTCTACCCATAATGAGTCTCTCCATGATGCGGCAAAGAAAAAAGCATTAGTGGGTAATGCCCTCAGACATAATAGTTTCCTTGATTACAAACTTCCCAATTGAGCATAATCATATCAGGCATAGATGTTTATGGACGAAGGATAGGCCAGAAGCATGTGCACATATAACATTTAAATCAGTAGATTAATTACTTACACCATTTAACCAGACTGTTCTTGCAGAGGGAATAAGGGGAAGGATAGACTGTTTTAAAAATAACCATAATGTTCTATTTCGTGTAGGGTTATAAATTTTGGAGACACATTTACCTCTTCATTGTCAAATAAGGCAACCATCCGAATAGCATGTTCACTTGATAAGTCGCTTGGTGATGCACATGAATCAATCAGAGCTCTCAAACCACAATAACTTGAAGCAAGATTATCTAATCTTCCAGAAAATATAAATTCATTGTTTACACCTCCAAGGCAGCTAGGTTGTGTATCACAAATATTCAGCTCAATACTCACTATATCATCAATGTCACAGCCCAGCTCTACTGACAAAATCTGCAAATTGATATAACAAATAAATTTTAAGACCAACATCCCAACTATACCACCAATTTCATCGAATCTCACATTTGTTGCACCATTGTATCAAACAAGTAGTTAAGCTTAGAATACATTTTAGAAAATCAAAGATAACCAATAGAAAATCCACAGCAGCATAATAGTACATGTTACAGATTCGTGCAAAACAAAATCGATCATCTTGGAGATCCAGTCACATAGATTTGCTAATCAAGAGAAGTAAATTGAATGATTAAGAAAGTTTAAAGACAGGTGAGATCATGAATGTATGAAGTAAATTCCATTTTGATTAGGTCCCAGGAAGCTTCATGATTGTATTTTATATACCATAATACCTTTAAGATTAAAAAACAAATTGATTTTTGTTAAAATGGATTCAATTATTAATCATCATCATGAGGTACCTTTATTTTCTATTATGGATTCACCCAAAAAGGACACAGAAAGGGTGAACTCAACTTCCAACCTCACCAAAAGAACTATCCTATCCTCACCGGTTATCTTCCCACACTGTCTTATTAAAATATACCTTCCCTTTAGTTCCTGGCTGACAGTACAAAATGAAAAGAGATACCTGCATAAGCTGTGGATGGTGAGCAGCTTTGGAAGATGGTGCACTATTTTTCTCTTTCAGTTCTGGAGATGCTTCCTCTGATTTGGTTGCAAGTAGTGGGATGAGGTGAGTTTCTAGATTTGGTTTGAATCCATCCTTGTTCACAGTGCTGTGCTAAACAACCAAAAGAAAAACAACTAAAGTACTTAAGTGAGTATGTGGATACCAGTCCGTTTGAAGGCAAATACATATGATGAAAACAGATTGAATCAGTTTCATGTTAACATGCAATTAGAATATGATTTATATAGTCCTACCAGTAATCACTACCAATTGTAAATACTTGCAGAAACTTTATAAGAAAATAATTTACACTAGTAATCTTCAGTTAAGTTAGAGGGGTTTGGTTATATTTTTTTATATTGCCTAATTATGAATCTATTAAATAAGACAGCTTGATTCTTTGGAATATAGTATGCATTGTTGCAAATTGTAATGCCATATATGCTAAATACAAAATAGGATTACAATTTCCAAATCAAACAGGCTTCATCTTCATCCTCATTAGCAAATATATAGGTGAAGGTAAATTACAATGAATGCCCCATCTTAACTACAAGAGTAAAGACATCCTCTTTTGGGGCTGGCAGGGTCAAAGTCCCCAACAGTTTCTCCAACCGGAAATATTGATCCAAGAATATACACTCCATCTAGCCCCTTTAAAAGACCTAGATTCTAATATGAGAATCCATCATATTTAATTGAGAAAACAAGGTTCAAGGTTTACCTTACCATATTAAAATGCAAACACATAGATCCAAAATAGTATAAGATCATTAGCAAGCCTAACATTAACTCCAAGTAATTTACAAGTATAAACTTTAATGAATCTTGTTTTCGACTACAATGATAACAATATTGCATGACAAAGAACTAGTACATGAGACCATGAGATGATAAGACATTTTAACAACTCCTGCCGAGATGATCTGAAAATTTGAAACAACGATCGGCCTGTAATTTATTTTTCTCCATTACTCTTTATTTTCACCAATGATCAATAGAAGTAATTTAGACATCCTTAATAGAGAGAAAATCTCATTACTTCTATTTATTATTTATATTGGTGAATCTTGAACAGTTTATTATGTTGCATATAGGAGAGTTGGGAGGCTTGGTTTTGAACATGTTATATATTGGTGGGCATTTTCAAAATTGATGGCTTGACTTTGAAAATTGATTTTCAAAGTTGCCGGTTTGACAATTGGAGGAGCTTTCACATGTATTGATCAATATTAATTGGTCATAAATTGCCTATAAATAAAAGACATTCTTGCTCTATTTGTTCATCCCTTCTGAATTCTTTTAATCTTTCAACTTCTCAATCTCTCAAAAAAAATATCAAAGTATTCTATTTGAGTGTATTTTTAATACATGAGAGAGGATTCTTCAATTGTACTCTTTTTATATTTAGAGAAAAGTTGTAATCCCACTTTTCATAGTGAATTATTCTAATTTACCCGTAGTTTTTTTATCTCAATTAATATGAGATTTTTCACGTAACTCTGTGTGTTATTTATTTTCTTTTTTCGTTATTTATTGTTGTGTTTATACGGTAGGTAACGCCAACTATATATACAATGGAAGGTTAAGTCTCCTGTTTATATAATAATTGTTTGTGAATTTTATTTTAAGTTGCAGATAAAAGTCCATAAGTATTCTAACAGTGATATCAGAGCTTCAAGTTGTTGCAACTCGTTCACGAAGATACTATTCAAGTACGTGAAAATAGTGGAAGCCTAGTATAATGGTGCAAGTGACATATTTGTATGGTAGCAGACATGTTAAGAAAAATTCTGTCAAAAGAACTCTAAATTGCCTAAGGAGTTTGGGTTTTAAGTGGAACCATTGTGGCTCCTCCAATCTTTCCTGAGAATTTTCATGGTATACTTTTGCATATATAGTACACTTACTACTATTAAAGGTTTCAGTACTATTTACATATATGATACTATTTATAGTCAAATAATAAATCGAAACTATAACAGCAAAGTTTGAAATTCAGAAGGAATGAGCTAATGGAGCAAAAATATCTTCTATTTATAGGCAATTTATGGCCAATCAATATTGACCAATACATGTTAAAAACTCCTTCAATTATCAAGCCAACAACTTTGAAAATCAATTTTTAAAATCAAGTCGCCAACTTTGAAAAGGCCCACCTATATTTAACATTTTCAAAGTCAAGCCCTTAACTCATATATATGTAACATTATCTTATTTGAAGACTTGATTGAGAATCGACACCACATCAACCTTTCTACTTTGTCATTCTATGCTGCTTATGTTTTTTGTTAGGCCACAAGAGAATCAACACCATTCAAACTTGTCACTATTAATTGGTTTAGTCAAAACATCTATTAGGTTATCCTTTGTGTGCATTTTTTGCATGTCTACACTTTCATTATCTACTACTTCTGGAATGAAAAATTGAATTTCTTGTGATATATAAGGTAGAAAGGTTGATGTGGAGATGCAATTGAGAAAGTGGGAAAATGTTGCATATAGGTGAATTAGGAGCTTAACTTTGAAAATATTATATATAAGTAAGCATTTTCAAAGTTGGCGGTTTGACTTTGAAAATTGATTTTCAAAGTTACCAACTTGACAATTGAAGAAGTTTTCACATGCATTGGTCAATATTGATTGACCATGAATTGCTTATAAATAGAAGACATTCTTGCTTTATTTGCTCATCCCTTCTGAATTTTTTCAATTCTTCAACTTCTCAATTTCTCTCAAACAGAAATATCAAAATATTCTATTTGGATATATTTTTAATACTTGAAAGAGGGTTCTGCAATAATACTCTTCTTTTATAATAATACTCTTCTTTTATTTAAAGAGAAGTTGTAATTCCACTTTTCACAGTGAATTCTTCTACTTTACCCGTGGTTTTTTATTTCAATTAATTTTAAAAATTTTTTTTATGTAAATCTATGTATTATTTATTTTCTCTCATCGTTATTTATTGTTGTGTTTATCTAGTAGACAAAGTCACATACATCTACAATCAATGACTAAGCCTTCTATTTACATAACAATTATTTGTAAATTTCATTTTAAGTTACAGATAAAAGTCCCCAAGTATTTTAACATATTAGAGTTAACTATGCAAATTAAAATATCAATTGAAATCAATATGTAATGCTCAAAATATAATTTCTGTAAACATAAGGAAGCAGCAACAAACCTATCTAGATGAATGGCCAACGTGGGTACTCGTAGCAGAGGTCTTTTCACTTTGACAAGCTTGTGCAAAAATGAACCATCACTACCTTTCACAATAATCCTTCCTGCTACACTTAAGTCTCTATCAAACCAAGTATGCCATAAACCACCTCCATAGGTCTGCACATTTACCATCAGATAACCAGATTTTGACGATGCAGACTTTGGTTTAAGTTTGAGACACGGGCTATCAGTGTGCGCAGCAATAATGTGAAAACCATTACCAACACTGTACCTGCACAAAATAAAGAAATTTTCCATTAAACACTTCCAATTGTCCTAAGCAAATTTAAAGTACATTCGTAAGTGCCTTTTGTAGAAAGCACACTTGAGTAGAAGCATTGAAAGCGCATTGGAAGGTAGTATCTATCAAGTACTACTCAACAAAAAGAACTCCAACTGTTTTCTAAATTCTGAAAGGGATTAAAAAAAATTCAGCTACAGAGTACATAATTGTGCTTTTCAGATATACACTTTCAAGAAACCGATTTACTTTGACAGGGCTTTCACAGAAAAAATAAAAAATAAAAATTACTATTTTGCACAGAGAAAAAAGAGAGACTTCAGGTACTGACTTTTCTCCCACAGCAAAAGCAACCAAACAAGACATAATCCTAGTAAAGAAGTATCGTCCACCAGGTTTGAGCTCCCACTCATCATTCTCATTCAGCAAATGAAAACCGGCATCAATTAGTTGTCGTTTCGCTTCAGCTGCAACAATCAAATTCCAAAAAATAAAACATCATTACTAGATATCTATCTGCAACCAAAAACGACAGCGTTTGAGAGCATACCAGTAGCGTGAAATGGAGTCCAAGACTCGTTAAGATATTCGAGAAGATCACCAACTATCGAAGAAGAAGTCTGAGTCTCACTTTGGTCAGAGCGGGAGAAGAGAGGAGTTGTTGTGCAGAACTTGCGGAGGCCATGAGGACGATACCGAATCGGCGGCGAGGAGCGACGGAGTTTTGATAGAATAAAGGCGGGTCTGACTGCGGGAAACGGAGATTGAAGGAGTTGAAGTCGGGTTAGAGTTATCGAAGCCATTTTCCTCCTTCGTAGATGCTATCCGTACGGTCTTGCTTTCTCTGTACAAAATTTGAACTACAAATTGATAAAATCTCCTGAATTCTAGCCCGGCCCAAATTTATAACAAAAAGTCTAAAATACCCCTCAATTTTAAATCAAAAACCACCCGAACCGACTCGAACCGGTTTTTGCTATTAAAATGTAAAATCAGTCTACAATCTTTCATTTAGTGAATGAAAATGTTCATGTTATTCCCCTTATACAAATATGTGTATTCATGAATTCTCTTTTTACTATAATATCATTGAATTACAATTATTTGTATTCATGAATTTTATTTTTACTATAATAACATTGAATTACAATTTTTAATAAAAGAAATTTGTTATTATTCTCAAAATTCTTTTAATTCAACAACAACTACTATACTAGTAATATTTAACAAATATAATAATTTTATTTATATATTTTTAAATACAATTATTTTGATCGTAGATTTGTGCATTTTACTATTTTATAATTGTTTTAATTTATAAAATTTAAATAATTTAATTATAAATTCTTTCTTTTGTTCTTGAGTTGACAAATGATACAACTGGTAATGTTTTCGGCAATATAAAAGCAAGTGATCTAAGTGCAAGTGCAAGCGTGCAACAGATGAACTATGTTAAGGTCTGTTGTGAAATTTATAAGAATGTTATGCATCCTCTTTGGGAAGCTTTTGGCAAATGGGAAATTCGTGATTTGAGAGTTCTTACATTTGTTGCTGCTGAAGAAGCTAAAATTTGTGGGAATCAGTTGAAACAATCACCACCAGAACTTTCAGAACTACGAGAAAAGAAGAGAAATTTTGTGAATCTTTGTACCATTATTAGCAGTGACGGAGCCAAGAATTTGAATGCTGAAAAACAAATTTAAAACTTTATTGAGAAACAACAAAGTAGCATATCATCTATCTTGACAAAGAAAGTCACAAAGTACTTTCCAAATTCCACATATATATATATATATATTTATATATATGTATGTGTGTGTGCAGAAGCAGAAGTTAAACTTCCCTAATTCATTTATGTAGCCTTCATTAATTTCATTGAAGTCCTCTATTAACCATGCATGCATGCATTAACTTTGATCTTGTCAGTTTCGCAACAGCAAATTAAGGTTAAGGCTTGTATTTGAAACTGCTACGTACGTATGTACCACTCTTTCTTATAAAACATATATGATCAATCGACACAAAAAGAAAAAATATATCACATACCAAAGTCAAAACTAGCTAATTAATGGCTTCAGCTCTGAGAAACTCTACTTTGCTTTTCCCCATTTCTCTTATAATTCTATTTCTCAATATTCTTTCACCAACTTCACACAGTTTCCTGCAGATTCCTTTCACAGTCCCACGTCCCAGATATGAGACACTGACATATAATTTGCTCAACATCATTTGCGACCAGACTGAACAACCATCTTTCTGTATTAGAACTTTGCAAAATCACACTCATATTGACTCAACAGACGTTCACCAGCTCTTCGAGATTGCACTTGGCTTGGCAAATACCACAGCCAATAATATTTACCAGGAAATAAAAACAACTGGTCTCTTGGCAACAAATCAACTATTCTTCGCCTGTTCTGAAAACTATAAAAATGCCATCGATGCTATTGACCAAGCTTATAAAACAGTGTCAATTACTGAGAAGAGACTCCATGTATTTTTTGCTGCAGAAGAAGCTAAATCTTGTGGGAATCAATTGAAACATGCAGCTTCATCATACTCAACTCTTCGGAAAAAGAACAGGAATTTTCAATATCTTTGTAATATCTACAAGGTTGTCTCTTATCGTCTTACCCGTTTTTAAATTAGGATTACTTATTAAAATTTAGGGTTTATTATTACACATAATAATGATAGTTCATTTGTCCAACATTTATAAGTTTCTTCCCATCTCTCATTCTCTAAACCTCTTATGCACTTGTAAATGTATCTGTTTACAAGTATGACAATGTTTCATATTTACTAGTTTCAACTTTTGTACTTCTTATTATTATCATTACTTTCAATTATGCATGCACATATAATTGTATATAAGAGTCTTGACGTCTAAAGATGATTGAATACGAGACCTTAATTTATAATTTGTAAAGATATTTGACGTATAATAAATTAGTATGGATAGTCTAATAAGAATACCTTACTATAAATAAAGAGATATTTATCAATAAAATCAAAATTTTATTGTAAATTCGACAATTCTTACATAAATACGATAATTTATTTCGTTACATTTTTTATTTTTTATGAGATTCAATAGTATACCTATAACCTATTGTTTTTCCATGGATTGTGTGATTTGCTATAAGGTGTCATGTTCTTTTATTTCATTTATAATTTTTTCTTCTTTTTTTAAAATAATTAAAATTGTCCCCAAAAGAAAATTGTTTAGCAAAGATATATAATTAAGATTTGGGTAATTAATTACCAAATGTTTTCATTTTCATCCCTATTCAAGAATTTATAGTTTTAAAAATTACCCATATATCTTTGTGAATTTATTTTTTATAATTATTTATTTCTCCCTTTCCCTCTACAACAAACCAAGAAGATTATCTACAACAAACGACGAAGATTATCTGCAATACATCATGTGTATTTTAATCTAAGATTTTTAACTTTTACATTGACAATTTTAAATTTTTTGTTTGTATTTTTAATTTTTTTATATAAATAATTTTAAATTTTGCATTAATATATTTAAGAAACCGACCTATAAAATTTCAAATAAATAAATATACTAAATTTGAAATTGTCCACTAAACTTCTCCTTTAATTCAACTAATGTACTGTAAGTTTCATTTCATCCTATTGCCTCTTAATTAATTATGCAACATCTAATTACACTTTGATTATTATTTATTATTTATCAGTTTCATAGTCTAATATTTGTTCATATCAGTTTCACAAAATGAAACAAGGCCTGAAACTGTTGCACTAGTCTTCTTGTATAAAACAATGCTTGCAAATTGCAACTGTCACAAGACCAACACAAATCAAGATGTCATCATCTTCTAAAGAACCCACCTTGCTTTTTTCATGTCTTCTTGTATTTCTCTTCATCAACCCTTCATTTGCGAAGAATTATCTGCCATTGAAGGTCTTTCCTCCCAATGACAAAGAAGTTTTGACAACAAATGTTCTTAACAAAATTTGCAAACAAGCCCAAGATTCTATTTTTTGCTTGAGATATTTGAACAATCACACTCATATCGACGCAACAACTACTCACCAGCTTGCTCAAATTTCACTTGAGTTGGCAAAAAACAATGCCAATGATATCTACAAAGAGATAAAGTCAGCTATCGATGCGAAAAATGAACCGAAAGTGAAGGAATATTTTATGATTTGTTCCGAAGATTATGAGAATGCTATCGATGCTCTTAGCCATGCCGATGGATCTTTAAAATCCGGCAACTATCCCGTATTGAGAGTTCAAGCTTCGGTTGCTATGCAAGAGGCTAAAACTTGTGGAAGTAAATTGAAATTTGCACCGAATTATGCTTCATATCTTCGTGAAAAGAACAAGGCTTTTGTGTATCAATGTGGTATTATTAGGGCAGTTATCTCTTTTATTCTTCGCTAATGAAGTTAGATTGATTAATTTTTGGGTTTCTTCATTAGAGAAGAAAACATTGTTCTACGATAAATGCATTGGCAATTGATTAATATATGAAATATATATTATAATTTATATGTCATGGTGGTTCCATGAAAATGAAAGCTTCAAGCATTTGAGGATTTATACTGGGGTTACATCTTTCCCTGTTTCCAAACAGGACTATATACCAAGTTTGTTTCCGTCGTTATTATCTTTGGAGTTAAAACTGTTCTCGAGTTTAGTTATTTGTCCGATGGCGGGAACGCTCCAAACCCTAATTTTCTCACCTCAACCGGCCAAAACGGTGCAGTTTCATCACAGGAATCCGCATTTCCGTGCAAATGGTTCCCTTTTTCTTAGCCGCTCCCTTACTTTCAATCGTAGCCGTTTTATTTCAAGACCCATCCAAGCCTGTCAACCGTCCGATCAGGTTTCCGGTTCTTCTAAAGGTTTAAATTGGGCAAAACCATTGTTGAAACTTGCGTCCGATAATTTTCTTCCGTTGGGTAATTCTATATCTTGCTCAATTAGTGCTTTCACAGAAAGGGCTTTTTAAATGTTGTTGGGTAAGAGTGATTTCTGTAAAAGCACTTTCTATTTCCTAAATAGATTGGTGAATAATTATGAGACTTCCGGGTAACTCATGTAATAACTTCAGATCGAAGCAAAAAAAAAAAATAATAATAATAATAATAATAAAATAATTCTTTTTTATTATAATTCAATTTTTTTCCATGAATATTTTATGACGCTGTGGCTATTTTAGTTTTCAGTATTGTTGTGACATTTCTTTATTAGAAAATTGCCATCTTGTTGAATGGTTGGAATTAGCTTGTTTGTATTATGTTATGTGCAGCTCTTATCAGTGGAGTAGCATTAGGACTTGCAAATCCTAGTCTAGGCTGTCTTGCCGATAAATACCATCTATCAAAATTTAGCACATTTGCAATATTTATCATCTCAGGTAAGGAATTCGCATAGCTCATTTGTAATCAAATATATGGTTTTGATATTCCCATCATTCCTTTTTTCTCCATGACATATAGGTTTGACATTGCGTAGTGAAGAAATTGGTGCTGCTGCTGAAGCATGGCCTGTTGGACTTTTTGGGCTAGTATGACCCTGAATCTTATGTGCCATTGTACATTTTGTAGGTTGATTCTCCACATTTTTTTTGTTATTTGATTTTATTCTTCTCCAATTTTGATTTTCCATATAGTCTGTCTTGAGTTTGGATCTGAGATTGTGTTTGAATATATAGATATTATGAATTTTTATTACAGACTCAAGTATGGAAAGCACATTTGGTTACGAAATGAATAATGATTTTTCCCAGTTTTGCAGTTTTTCTCATGGTTGTGGGTCATAATTTTACAGACAAATGTATGATTTTTCCTTATCTTGCAGCTTATTTCATGTTTCTGGAATATAGTTTAATGTGTTAGGTATATTTTTCCTGTTTGTTCACCTTTTTTGAAATTTGTATTCTTCTTTAACACAACAGATTTTCGGTTTCTTATTAAAAAAAGAAGAAGAGAAATTATAAATTCTATTGAAGAAGATAAGATTTGAAGGAGGAAAAGGTGTCCTGCCTAGACTATCAAAGTTTAAGAAAAAAAAAAAAAAATGAAATGCTTGTTTCTCAATCATTGCTGCCACCATTTGCGCCCCTTCTAGAATCATCTTGACCATTTAGCAATTTGTGCATATCATGTGCACTAGTATCCCATCTATGCTAACATTGATGTTAAATTTCTTCTCCTTTTTCAATGCAGTGCTCAATTCTATTTTTTACTCCATACTTCTCAAAGCTAATTTTGCAAGTTCAGCTCCACCCTCAAGAATTTGTTACAGGTTTGGCAATCAGTTCTACAATTTTATATGGCACTGGTTGAAGTGTTGTTCGGGTTTTTCTTTATTATATCATCTATAAGATTATGAAGTCTGCAAATTCACACAGAAATTTATCAATTCTACTGTGTTTTTCACATTGTTTTCCAAGGTTGGCTTGACCTGATTGCTTATTAGAAATCAGGCAGCATATATATATATATATATGACAAGTGTTATATTTGTGCCTAATCAGATTTGCATTGTAATAAATCTTTTTATTCTATTGTATTCATTAACAGGTCAGTGAGAATCAGATTGCTTTTATAGAAAATCACATATCTTCAATTTTTTAACTTTGCAAGGTGTTTTACTGCTTTGTGGAACTCTTTCTATTTGGAGATATTCTAAGGTTAATTGAAAAACTTGTTGGTTTTTTATCTTATCCACAGGACTGGCTATATTTAGCTGTATGCCAACAACATTATCAAGTGGAGTGGCACTTACTCTTGTATGTCATTTGCTTTGTTGTTTTCTCAGTTCTTTTGTGAAACTGTAGGTATTGAGATTAATAGTAGGTTTGAATTTCTGAAATGCAGCTTGCTGGTGGGAATTCTGCGCTTGCTCTTGCAATGACAGTGATATCTAATCTGCTAGGAATTATGATTGTAAGTTGTACAAGAGTGACATTAAGTGTATCTAAATATCCTTCATTGTGCTTGTGTGCACACTTTTAAATATGAAAGATCTGTAGTGCAAGTAATGAATATAGTTGCAACAAATTTGATCTCTAGATCTACAAGCTGGAAGGAATTATACTGAATATGCTCTGTTTGTCCTTTTTGTTATTAGGTTGTCGAATCTGACATATACCACGTGCACTCCTTTATAATTATTTTAGATGCATAGCTCTTGCACATGCATGTGAATTGAATATCAGCAAATTGTAATTTTCCTTGTGAAGTTTAATTAGTCAGCATTATTGGCTAAGTGTGATATAATTTCTTGTTGTCTTTTCTTTTTTCCTCTGTTACTCTCACATGCTTGTGCACACAAGTGTCTTAGTTTGTCTCTATAAAATGCATTTGCTTTTTTTTTTTTTTTGGCAACATCATGTTCAACTCTTTGGTTCATTGCTATAAGATCTAGGTAAGACAATCTCACTTTTCAGGTTCCATTTTCAATCTCAAAATTCATAGCAAGTGGAGTTGGTGTTTCTATTCCAACTGGGCAATTGTTCAGAAGTCTTGTCCTCACACTTTTAATCCCACTGATATTGGGGAAGGTAATATCTCCATTGTCTTCACCAATCCTCTGAAGAAGAAAATTTGTTTGCTATTAGTGAACGGTAGAACTAGTGCTTTCTTTTTTATTTTCTTTTTTTCTTCTTATTGGGGATGGATTTGTGGCTTGACAGGAGCGGGGAGAAGGGTGGTGTAGGATGTTTATGATATCTATATATATATATATATATATATATATGCAACCCATTGTATAAAATCTGGCACAGAGGCTATCATTAATAGTTTAAAGACACAATATTCTCTTAAGAAGTCACTAAAATAAACTTGAGATGTTTTGTTTGTCAAATTTACTTTCTAACAATATTTCTTTCCCGAAAACATATTTGTTGCTTTCTGTGTCGTTTGTTCCCCAATGCTATGGTTTCTGTACATGTACTAGATTTGAGTATTTGATTATAGAAGAAAGTCTTAATCCTTCAACCTCAGCAATTTATTGTTGAGGATTGCCACTGAACTATATGGAATTTGGAACTTTGACTATTTGTTAAGATTATAGACAGTTTATCTATGTGCATGAGGAAATAGTTGTGCTAATTTAGTAGGATTGGCTAGACAAGTCCAATTCCATCTTGCCATTATCTAAGAAACACGGATCTGGCTAGGAAGAAGCTAGACAATACTAGACTTTGTTGGCCAGACGACAATATATTTGGTATTACTTGATTAGGTGAGAGCATAAATTAAATTCTTTTAATATGAAACATGTAGTGATAGGAATTGTCGGACTTTCTTATTTAGTCGACAAGACAGCAGCAGTGACGAGACTAGGAAGAGGAAGGGGTAACAGTGATGGACTTTCTATTGATCATCTTCTTCTTCTCCTCTCCCTCTACGCTGAACAATTACGAAATGAGAATTTTGATTAGTAGAACTTTAGTCCAACTTGCTTGATTGAAAGACTGCAGAATTCTGTTAGGTGGAGTGGTTACCATTTATTTTCTTTCCCATATTTCTATTGAACATGCATTTTCTCTTACTACCAGTAAGTCAACAGCATATGAAGTGGTTTTGATGTTTTTTCTGACAGTAGTAGCATCTAAAATTGGTTCTATGGGATAATGTGAACAAGTTCCTGTGTTATACAGTTCAAGTGGTGTTTTTTATTTCAAATGGTAATTCATTCCTTTTAATCTACAGGTTTTACGAGAATCTGTTAGAGGTGAGAATCTTAATGTCTTCTTTCTGACTTAGACTTTTATGGTCCTTTGTTTAATATGATGTATGGGATTAGGCATATGGGCATTAACAAGTAAAGTAAATATTGTCAAAACAATCAATTGGTTGAGTTGATATGGCACCATGTAGGTTAGCTGTTTTTGAATGATTCCCTAGCCAGAAAATAATCAATTGTTTGAGTGGCTAGAAATGTCGTATCTCATTGTTAAGCCGAAGAAATGTTCTTTGCAGGTTTGGCAGAATTTGTTGATAAAAACCGTAAACTTTTTTCAAAGATCAGTGCCATCTTCCTCGGCCTGGTTAGACCTTTACCCTGGCTTTATTTATTTTTATTAAGATATTTGTTATTTCATAATTTTAAATAGTTTAATTTCAATTTCAGTTTTACAATAATATGTTTGTTTCTCATTCTAAATTTGTGTTGATGATGACTAGATTCTGTTAGACTGTTAAATTATTTACTGCAGTCCATATAAATATACATATATATGTGTGTGTGTGTGTGTGTGTGTGTGTGTGTGTGTACTCTATGTTGTTTTAATGAATCTGCGGTCTATATTATTATTATATGTAAGCTTAATCCTACTTCTTAAAGGTAAGTAGGGACTGCTCTTTGACTGATGGCATTAAGTTTTTCAGAGCTTGATGTGGTGCTTAGTTTTTGATAGTCATGTTAGCTGCATGGCTCCTCAATAGGTAGGGACTGCTCTTTGCCTGTTTGTACAAGTTAAAAGCTTCAAGGATGGATTAGTTAATGGTTTTCTCTGAAATGAAAATATAAAATTAAAAAATTAGTTCACCATAAGACAAGAAATGCGAGGAATTTTTTATGTGAATCTGTTTTATTTATTCACTATTTTTGCTGTTTTAATAAAGTTGAGAAGAAAATTCAAATTTATCTATATTATTGGTCCCGAGTTACAACTACCAAGTTGGAAAAAGAAAACAAAAATATGAAAAAGAAGGAAAAAGAAGGAAAGAAAGAATAGCTAGAATAGCTAAGTTATGAAGCTGCTTAGAAAGTAGTTTTGATACACTTGACATGCTAGAGGTTCATATTAGCCACTATATAGTATATTCTTTCTGATGCCTATCTTTTATAGTAAATGATATTGTCTCCATATATTAAAATGACATCTCAAATAGATACAATGCTAACTTCAGTATTATACAAACAAAAATGAATAACGAAAAAGAAATCGTGCAATGTGCATGAGCAAGAAGAAAGGTGCCAAGTATATTGATGAGCTATGAATGGTATTGGTGGAAAGAATTTCAGTTACGTTGTTATTTTTGGAGAAAATAAACAGAACTTCATTGCATGTCACAGTTGAGATGAAAATTGTGGCATGTCTAACAAAATGATTAACTAATTTTTTTTTTCCTTTTTATGCTAGTTTTATTACTATTATTATTATTATTTTATTTCTTTTTTGTGGTTTGTATTGTCATTGTGTAATTTTTGCCCATACACTTGTGTTTCATGTTTGCATATACCCATCAATTAATTATTATTGTGATTTTTGAGCTGTAATCATGTCTTTTTTCCTGCATAACAGTGTGGAAAATATTTGATTTTTTTTTTTATTTTTCTTGACTTGCTACAAATGTACAATATGTGCCCTAAGCATTTCTAATTTCATTTTAAAATGCATATCTCCTGAAAATCTGAATTTTGACAATCTCTTTGAAAATGTTCAGGAATGTTTGTTAAAGAAGCAATTTTGGTTGTTATTTGCATACTATTAGGAGCAACTTATACATTGTTTGGTTTGCAAATATTATTATCCGCTCAAACTATGGCGGTTGTTCAGGTGCCATGGATACAAGTGAGCAGGTCAAGGTCATTACTGCTGATGGTTAAGCCCCCAGTGTTTCTTGTGGCTATTGGGATGGGAACGTATGTTCTTCACCATTATTTTCCTTGTTTTTCTTTGCGGCCATTTGTTACAAACTTTATGCTTCTAGTATTTCATTATATTAATTTTAGTTGCCATGAAAAAGAAATAACTCTTATGCTCTCCATTTTGGGACTAAACAGCTCAGTGACAATAGTAGTTTTATTTTTATAAAGGTTGACCTGATGGTTCTGTCAACATGAACTGGTCTACTTCTAAAGGGTGAAAGTGCTATTAAACTGATATTATGTTTAGTTTTGCTTTCCACATTTTTGTCCGTGTAGGCATAAACATAGATCTCTGGAGGTGCCTTCAGGATGAGTTTTAACATCATAATATTATTCTTTGGGTTTGGAATTTGAAAATTTCCGTTTAACAAAATTTCATGTTATTCTGCTAGTGATTTGAGTTTTGGACTATTTCCGGATGTTACATGATATTGTTTGGGCTTCGAATTGAATATTCAAAATGCAAAATGTGCTTCTAATATGTGATTTCTTACACCTCTCCTTGTGACTTCAATGTAAATTTAGATTTGTCAATTAAAATTTGCTTAAGCTGAAAATAAATAAAAGGAAACTGTACGTTGATGTATAGATATGCACACCAGCTGAGCGGCTGCATACTTGGCTGTTTTCGGTTGGCCTACAGCATAACCTTTAACATATATTTTAACTATACAGAATACATTACCATATCCTATTTGTAATGTATCGTATGTAAGATATTATACATGTGATTTAAACAAATAACTTGAGCTAAACTTCTAGAGGCTGGAGTTTTAGCTTGAAAATCAAAAGAGCCCAGTATTAAGCTAGACTTCAGTTTGTTTGTTTAATAAATTGATCCAAATTGAATTCTTATCAAGCTGAACTTGAAAAGTTTGATAAAAACTTGATTTGTTTGCATTCCTATATTTACATCACAGATGGTAGAAAGTAGAAAAGATTTTTTGGACCATTCATAAAAGTTTGGATGCACATATTCAGAAATGGATTAGCATCAACTGACTTTAGACTTTTCTTGTACTGCAGACTCCTGCATCTGATCTTATTAGCTTTTAATACTATTGCTGTATGGAGCCTTTCAGCTGTCTCCAGTGATTGTCAATCTGTATTTGCCAAGAAAGAGAATACCAGTGCAGTTGTACTTGTTGCAAGCCAGGTCCCTTGAGCTGAAATTTTTATTGATACATAAGTAGATATTTTTACTCAGAGAGATATTACTTCATGTGAACACTAAGAAAATAAGTGAAAAAGAGGAAACATAGTTTAGAATTTTTTTTTCTGCCATGCAAGCAACTTTCGTTCTCAACTGACCAGTAAAGGCTTCATATGGCTTGCATGCTTTTGCAGAAAACTCTGCCTGTCATGGTGGCTGTTGTGGAGCAGCTAGGTGGTGCATTTGGTGAATCTGGTCTACTGGTTCTTCCTTGTGTTGCTGCACATTTAATTCAGGTTTATGTTTTCTTGTTCTCATCCTTTGTTTTAAATTTTCTAGTTTCTGACACTAAACTATTATGTAGATTATCATGGACTCCTTCCTCGTTGACTTCTGGCTTAGGAAAGATCTCTCATCCAACAATGCCAAGGTAGCCTGAGTAACAGGAACACGAAACTGTGATACTTGACACGAATGAAGGTTCTTTTCAGCCATTTTTTCAGAGTTTGTTAGGACTGTTTGACATGTCAATAGCCATTGTATTTATACATGTACAATTTTTATGACCTGTACGTCCTAAGAAAGCCCAGGAAACTGCTTTTTCGCTCATCTGGAGGCAACCACACATTGCTGGTTATTGAACAGATTTTAACTCAGGTAATAGAAGATCCTCCTATTCAAGTATTCAAACACAGAGTAAGATGTTGATTTCTCTAAAATATTGTTGAACATTGATTCTAGCAAATCAATGGCTTGTAGCGTTTTTGTCATGCTATTGCCTCGGTAAGCAACTGTCTGGACCACATGAATAATTTGGCAGTAGAGATCTGCAACTAGAATGACATTAAGTGTTCTCCTTAATATAATTTTAATGATAATATAGCTTTTAAAATTTTAAATATATCAACTTCAATTTATTGCCTTTTAACAGGAAAACTAAAGTAAGGTTACCAACTTATATTGGTCTATTAAAATTAGAAAATTTTGTTGAGATCTTCTCTATGATGTGTTCGTTGTTTGTTAGGAGTGGGCAGCCAACACCTTCATTATAAACAAATTAAAAGGCTTTAAAAATCCATAATAGGTGGACCAGAGGAATTCCAACTACTGCTTTGCCTTGCCAACCAGCTGAGCCTGAGCTGCCTCCTTTTATTTCTCACCATCTCTTCAACTTCAACTTCAATTTCAACAAGAAGAAGAAGATGATTACCAAAATGATTTGGTACAACTTTCATCTCTAACACTTAATTCATTGGTGCCGCCCCAACTTTCCTACTTATTTTACCTACCCCACAAATAATATAATTTATCAATCTTCTTTACAATTCATACTTCAATTCTTTAAAAAGATACGTATATATGAACATGCAAGGTTAATGGTAAAAATGGTCATCAAATTCACAAGTATTTTCAAAGTTTAGGAAAAGGATGACAAAATGATTGTTGAATTGAAGGCCTTTAATAAATATTTTATCAAAACTTTAAAATCTTTTAATGGCACCACCTTCCATATCGGTATTAATTAAAGTAACAAGTAGATTCCTTAAAAAATGTTTTACATTTTTAATACAATTTTCTTAGTAATTAAAGATCAATATCGGAATTATGAGTAAAATACATTCCTGTCACATCAGCAATGGTCTATGGTAATGATCAATTTTTCAACATGATGATGCTAGAAAAATATTATAAGGGGCCAATACCCATACTATAAACTCATGAAGCCCTGGTTGTTGACCTGCTGAATTCATTACATTTACATGTTGATTATTTACATACATATAATAAGACTGTCCATCCAAATGAGTGGCTAATAATTTATAAAAACAAGACAATAATAATTCTCGTGATTTAAGAGACTGTTCTGCACACCCAACCAGCAAAATAATGTACGTAAAAATAATAAAATATGCACACACGACACGATTTTACTGGACCATTAATTGGAAAAGATTTTGCAAGAGGTTTTTTCTGGTTGCTGTTTCTTTCAGAAGCTCTACTAATCAACTTCTGCAAGTCATGCTGCCATGCCAGCGTCTGTTTTCCTATGGGGATTTTACTACTTGTATAAGCTTCACTGGTTTAGCGTAAATCTTCAGCTAAGTAAAAATATATGTCTTTTTTTATAAATTTAGAAACTATTTTTGAAAAACATTTTCTGGGGTTGGTGATGACTACAATTTTAGCCTATATGCATATCTAATATAATATAAAAGTTGCTTGTGCAAGTCTGTGAGAAGCAGAAAGAGTTCATCCTCCTCTGTAGAACCAGTTATTCCATTAGTTTCCTTCAGGTTCTCTCTTTCTTTTTCACACTCAAATACATGATTTAATGCCTTTTGATTGCAGGAATACTTGTTAATCTGCTAATGCGCAAAGGGTTTTTATTTATTCATTAATTCGTTTTGATTAACTTTGCATTTGCATTTGATTTTGGTAAGCAACTGATAAAAGATACAAGAATATTAGTAAAGCAGATGATACTATTTCAAAGGAATTCTAAATGTGCTTTTTCTTTTTCATTTATTGTGTGAGTTTGTTTGAGTATTTAGAATGAAATATGGAATTCTTGTTTCACAGTACCTGAAATTCTTGTGAATATGTTGTTTTGTGGTTACTGAGCTCTCATTGTTATTACAGGTGAATAACAACGTCAGTCACCAAGTGTTAAGTTGTAAATTTATCTAAATTTGGGTATGATCAAGATGAGAGCTGGCTTTTGATATGCCTAATCAACCAAGAATTCTAAGATAAAAATAGAATGAATTGTCAATAAAAGAATTTCTTTTTTTTTTTTTTCTCACGATTTCCAGCCCGGAGTAATTTTTTAGCAAACTGTTTTTCTAGGAATGCTTCGGGAAATTGCAGTGATCTTGTTGATTGGGTGTCTGGCATGGGCATATCAAGCTATCCTCCCTCCGCCTTCCAATGTTTGCGGCTCCCCTGGTGGCCCTGCCATTACAGCACCTAGAATAAAGTTGAGGGATGGAAGGCATTTGGCTTACATGGAGCATGGAGTGTCAAAAGAATTGGCCAAATATAAGGTCATCTTTATTCATGGTTTTGGATCTTCTAGACATGATGCGGAGAACCTCTTGCCTGTACTTGATTCTTTAACTCAAATGAATTTCCAAATTCATTGTTTCATTTGTTTGAAGATTGTTTTGTTAACTTCACTGTGCATATGTGTCATTTCAGGAAGTTGTTGAGGAATTAGGGGTATACATTGTCTCCTTTGACAGGCCAGGTTATGGAGAAAGTGATGCGGACCCAAAACGAACAACAAAAAGTTTGGCACTGGATGTTGAAGAGCTTGCTGATCAGTTAGGACTTGGATCCAAGTTTTATGTTATCGGGTTTTCTATGGGAGGCCAGGGAGTTTGGAGCTGCCTCAAGCATATCCCTCACAGGTAAGATTACTATAAGGCAACCAAATTTGTGCTTTACTTGCCCTGGTAAGAAATCTGCTATTTCAGGAGATCTTTTGCCTTTTCAGGCGATATCATGAACGAAATAGAACAAATTTAATAACGAATGCAAGTAAAAGAAAAAGCAAAGTGTGTAATGCAATGGAATCACAATCTGTCAGTATGATGCTGTATTTTTTAATTATTCAGAATATATGGAGAATTTATATGTAAAATGGGTATTTGAGTATAAATTCTTAGGTAATCTAGGAATTTATTTTTCCTTCAAGAAATGCTATAACTTACATTAGAATCTGTTGCTGATTTTTCAATTTGGATTCTGGAATGCTTACAGGCTAGCTGGAGCAGCCCTAATTGCTCCAGTTATCAACTACTGGTGGCCTGGCTTTCCTGCCAATTTATCGAAAGAAGCCTACTACCTACAATTACCACAGGATCAATGGGCTCAGCGTGTTGCCCACTATACACCTTGGCTAACCTATTGGTGGAACACTCAAAAATTCTTTCCTGCATCTGCTGTTGTAGCTCATAGGCCTGAAATTTTCTCTCGCCACGATTTTGAACTGCTGGCCAAGGTTGCTGTGAGACAACAGAACAAGGTACTTTTTTAAACTTTTCTTCGTTTTCTTTCTTGTTATATCATGAAGAAAGGTACTACAAATCATCTGCATTAGTTTGTTGAAAATGTGTTTGAACAAGTGAAAGTTAAACCGTAAAAGAAAAAATATTATAGACAAATGAAAATTGAACGATAGGTAGATTCCAACCACGCTCCTGGCCATTGATAACAGAACCATTTTTATGATAAAACTTGGATCAGTTCTGACAGTTCAACTATCATTAGTTAGGAGCTGTGAACTTTTTAGTATGTGTTATCAATTGAGACCTTAAACCATGTTTTTCTTCTTTAATTATGTAAGCTCTTGTTTTCAAAAATATATTGTTAATTATTCAACTTGATATATCCACAAGGTGGAAAACATGAATCCTACTTTGAAAATTCAACATTAAATTGAAAGGAGTTGTAATTTTTTGACATTAAGATGAAGCTCCTATATTCTGCAGGCAGACGCACTTCAGCAAGGTGTACACGAGTCCATCCATCGTGACATGATGGTAGGATTCGGGACTTGGGAATTCGATCCCATGGACCTCAAAAACCCTTTTCCTAATGGTGAAGGCTCCGTTCATCTATGGCAGGGTGATGAAGATAAGCTTGTCCCAGTATTGCTGCAACGATATATTTCCAGAGCACTTCCATGGATTCACTACCATGAAATAGCAGGTTCTGGACACTTGTTTGCATATGCTGATGGGATGACTGAAGCAATCATAAAAGCACTTTTACTTGGCGAGAAATGAACCTCGTTATGACTTAATTAGCCTGATATCTACATTTTTCAATCCATTTTCTTTCTTTTTTTTTTTTTAGAGCAAACAGTAAAAGTAGTGATCAAAGTCAAGTAAAAACAACTGAAGTAATGGAGTTTGGTTTCCCTTGCATTGGACTGAGCTAGAGTTTGAGGTTGACTGAAAATTATGTTAACATAATGGATTTGAACCTAAAAATTAGAAAGTTGACAAAAACTAAGCAGTCATAACCAAAAGTTGCCCAGAGTGTGTAAAGAAAAATGCTTACAAGAATGTTAAAAGATAACAAATTCAACATCTTGAGGTATCTTCCCGATCCAGCAGCTTGGCACGCTTTCTAGCTGCTATTTTACTCTCATTATCCTCAAACTCCTAATAGGATCCCAGAGAAGATATGCAGGCAGGATTAACAATCATTTTCTCAAGTGCAACGGCATTTTTAAGCAAGTAGAATGCAAGTTCAAAATCGATTGGATGCCCAGCCACCACTGAGGTGTTTACAAGACCATTTAGAAAACTCCAGTGTAATTATTCTCCTGCCACTGTATGCCAACAGCAACATTGCAAAAACCAGGCAAAGAAACTGCAGCAACTTTCTTAACATAAACTGAAAGTTACTATCAAAGATTGATGTTGAAAACGCTAATATTGAAACTGAAACCAGCCAATTTTGTTGAGAATCAATGGATAATACAGTTTCTTAAACCTTAGCACTCTCATAAGTTATTTCAAACTGAAATTTCCATGCCTCCTCAATACAAAATCTGAGAGAGTAAAAACAAAGTAGAAAGAGCAAACTAAAAGAAAGTGTAACATTACTTAATAAATATACTTGGTTTGTGCTTTATATGTCTAACTATTAGTATAAAATTCTACTAATTTTTATTTTCAATTTTTTTCAAATTGATTTTAGCTAGTATTAGTACATTCAGTTAATAAAATTTTATGAATTATTAAAGGTGAAAGTTGTGTTGTTAATATAATTCGGGTTGGATCTTTGGTAAGTTTGATAATACCAGTAAAATAGAAAATATATAATAACACAGTAACAAGATGGAGAGAATTGCTTTAAATAATAAAAAGCATAAAAACGAACTATTTATTCCTTATTTGTGTCAAAAGAAGACACCGAGTACATGAACCTCAACTAAATTAAGGAGAGGAAAAACAAAACAATAAATTACAATTACATGCAAAAGCAACAACAATGCAAATTCACAAGGAAAATTCAGAGAATCACTTCACAGTAACCTCCAGTCGGTTTGAATGATCATCTGAATCAAATACTCCATGTTCATGGAAACTATTTGACTCAAGCAAGGAAAAGATAATCTACTCTAAGCTTTCTTAGGCAGACCAGTTTCAGGGTTGAGAAGAGCCTTACTGTCATCAGAAAACAAAACAGGACCTCTTCCGGGTCTTGTACAGATGAAATAATTGACATCCCCTGCGTATTTCTGGGCTGGTACGTTATTTATTTCCAGAGGTGGTGACAAAGCTTCCACATCCTTCATCCCCTTAAGGCCAGCATCTTGTAGGATTGAGTTATCACCAAGAACATAACTAGATGAAATAACCGAAAAGATTTAGAAGAAAATACAGGTTTATCTCTTGTCCAACTATTAAAGAAAAATGTTATATCATTTACCTGTTCAAGTCAGTATCAGAATTTGGGGGGAAGAAGAAAAGCAGCCTCTGAAGCAATTGGGCTGCAGCCTTTCTGTTAGGAGCTATCATAACTGCATTCGGTCCAGCATCAAAAGTGTATGCCACCTGTCAGATTTACCTAGTCTTAATCACATAATTCAATAAGCAGCATAACAATTTGGATCACATAATTTCTCTATAATGCTACTAAATTTTCCATATAACTAATTTTGTCCGTTCTTATGGCTGGCTGGCAGGAAAGGTATTTGCAGCCCTCTACCATTTGCTGCAGTCAGACAAATTCATTTGGTGAAAACAAATTAGGCCAGATGAAGAGAACCACATAAAGGAACTTTTAGGGAAATGATAAAAAGGGAAAAAAAATTAGCAGATTCAATTAGAAAAAATATATAGAAGAGTTCTCTCTGGTGGATGCACTCAAATTTGTGGAGAATACAAAAATATGTTTTAAATCAGAAAAGGCCATACAACACTTCCAAATAAGACTGCAAAAATGAACAAACCTGAGGTGATCCTTCAGAACGATTCCATTTTTCAACGTAGTTGATAATCCTGAAACAAGTTTCCATGTCAATATTAAACCCAGTGAGAGCGAAAATGAAAAAGAAAATAAAACAACAAAATAGGGTTTACCTGTGGGATGTGTCGTTCATGTAAAATATAGGGGGGGATGAATCCAAGCAGCAAGCATGAAACTGATTACTATCAGCACAGGTCAATTGTGCAAAAGACGAAAAATCACGATTTTGGATGGCTTCTTCCATTCGTACAATGCGTTTTGGTACAACTTCCTGTTACAGTCCAAAATATGAAAGAAAATGTCACAAATAATAAAAACCTCTTGAAACAAACTTAGAATTTGATGAGTAATGAAAAGATAATGGTCTCCATAAAAAGAGACCAAGAAGATTAGGACATAAAACAATAATTTCGATGAAAACTGAAAATAAAGGAACACCATTATCTAGAAAGATTGCAGAAAATAAACCCAAGGCTTTGTAAAACTGAAAAGCTTAGTTATTTTAACAACTGTCTACGACTTCATAACAATCATTCAAAATGAGAAATTGTACCTTTGCTCTATGCTGTAAAAGCGAACTTGTTGCAACACTCTCACGCATTCCTGAGGTACTACTTGTTTCCTTCTGCCGCGAACTCACCTTAAATGAACAAAATAGAAAATGAGACGACAGAGTAAATGGGGCACAATAGAAACAGAAAAGGTCACCACAAACTGATTATTAAGAATTAAAGTGACATTAAATATAAGGTAAATTTTGTATTTGAAGTTGTACTAGCAGGAAATACTTAGCAACCTCACCAAATCAATGAGATGCAATAGGGAAAAAATTGCATATTCAATTGGCTAAATATATTTAACTCAAATTATGTCTGATCCTGTGCCGGTACAATATATTGGGTTATACATAACAAATATTTAAGGGTCCATGACAGTCTACAGCATCTCAATTCTAAGAAAAGAATGGGCAGCTATCATTGGATGATGTATATAAGAAATTCAAAAGTTTATTATAACTGAATCTCATAAACCCGATAGGATGTAATGAAAAATGCAATTTGAAGAGGGGAACAGAACAAACCAAAACTAGGGAGAACATATGATGACTGTACATCTTTTAAATAAATCTAAATTCCAACACCCAAAGAAACAAGTAAATCATTCCACATGGAAAAATAAGGTAAAATGAAGGACATACCACAGCAATAATAATAACAAGATCATTCCAGTGCTCTTCATCTACAAGTTGAACTGCAAGGCTATCACTTCCATTTTCTTCCTGGACATATTCACAAAGCACTAACATTAGTTGGTCAAAATAAAATCTTCACTGGCAGGACAATGAATCTCAATATTTATCTTACTTTGCCCATTATCCACTTGACGAATCCACCAAACAGACTACGACAAGCACTGCCTGAACCTTGCCTATATGAAAAAAACAAAATGCATAAAACACTAGCATTCATGGTCCCTGTTATATGAAAGTCCTATAAAAATAAAAAGATGGTAATGCCGGGAAAAATAAAATGGATAATATGACCATGATATAAGAGCAGGGACCTGCATCTTTTGAGATAAAGCAACTAGTGACTGGAAAGTGAAACGTATGTCAATTAAATAAGACATACCTAGCTATAGCAGAAAGCTGACTCTGATTTTCTTTCAAATTCATCAGCTTTGCCAGGGAAAAAACTGCATCAAAATTAAACAAAATCATGCTGAATCCTTTATGGTCTAAATGATAAATCATAAACCAATAATCCCTATAAATTTCTGTTCATATCAAGCTTATGTGATAACTAGGTTGCCTTTAGTAAAATGGTACAGAATTCCACACAAACATATACTGAAATTATCATCATTAATTCAGCGATAAGATTTCAAAAATACAAGCAGAATAACCCTATTATAGAAAACAGCATAAAACACAAGAAGAATAGGTAACTCCATATATTACCAAGGCAGGCAAAACCAGCAGCAGAGGAAGCCAATCCAGCTGCAGTGGGAAAATTGTTGTATGAAGCAATGTGTAAATGCAATTTTTCCCAGTCCTTCTTCTCTATCTTGATACCTTTTTCCTTATCCTCAACATCACAGGCACGACTGCGGATTTCCCTTAAACAATTCTGGTACCTACCCCCGGAAAGAGAAATTTCCTGCACTAACCATCAAAACCAAAATGCGCCATGAATCAGTTAAATACTGTAAAAATCATGGTATTAATAACAGTTAAATCTCTTAAGTTAATAAGGGCAAAGAAAACATCAAACCATAATTTCACTTCAACACCTTATTTTTAAGCTCTGTCCCAAATAATCCCAACTGATCTTTTTGCTTTTTGGTTTTTTTTTTTTCGGTTATTTCGATTAACCAGAAGAAAACATTGACACACACACACAAAAAAAAAAAATCATTTTCATTCTTTTGTTTCCTAAAGATCTGATCAACAAAACATTCCAAGAATATTACCTATTGATATTTCATTCTCAAAGCTAAAAGTAGTATGTTCAAGGTTTAGCATATATTCCATCGCAATCGCAATGGCATGCAACAAAGTGTTTAATAATCAAATTCAAACTTTCTTAAAACACCCTGAAACGTTTCACCTTTATGTGCAATGGTATCTAATCTAAGGCGTTGTTGGGTACTATTTTTTAAAATATTTTTGTTTTGCACATCCAGAAACACACTCAGTAAAAGCATTCCCTCTCCGTCAAAACGCATACACATATATTAACGTAAGACTGTATTAAGATCAAATTAGATAAACTAAACAATAAAATAATGCATTCGTTACGAAACTAATCCAATTAATTTACCTTGCCATTGAGCCACATCCGATCCTGGTTAAAGCTAGGACTGACAGCAACAGTTGTTGTAGTACACAAGTGATCGGGATCCAAAGTGACACTAATACTATCATTGATAGGCAAAATAAGGTTTTCGTCTCTCTTCCCCCAGTACTTGATCACCGCTATGTTCGTCGGCGTCTGCGCCGTCACCATCAAAACCCATTTATCTCCCTTCTCCGCCATCCCAATTTCCGAAACGAAACGAAACGAAGCGACTTCCCCCTCAAACTCAAAAAAAAAAAACAGGAAAAGGGAAACAAAAATGCTTCGTTTCAGGATCTGATAAATCGCAAATGCCAACTACCGAAGCAAATGAGTTGGTGTTTAAATAGACCGAAGCAAGAGAGAAGAAGACAAGACTGGGGCTCAGGCTCAGATCTTCATTGTTGGAAAAGTTCTTGTGGGACCCGCCAAACTGAAAATTGTTTTACTCGGGCTGAATTATTTAAAGCTTCCTTCCATTAATTAAATTAGAATTCTTACTGGACTTTGTTCTATTCTACCAACCCAGGGGTACAATGGTAAAATCATTTCCTATAAATAAAAATTTAAAATTATTAAATAAAAGACTAAATTTGAATTTGTAACCATTAGTGTAAGGTGAGTTGTTTAATATTTAATAATTAATAATTAATTAATTTTTTAAGTTGATGTAGAAGTTAAAAATAAATAATAAAAAAATCTTCTTCTTTTTTTTTTTTTTTAAATTTGATCCTCCAATTGGATACTCCTCCTAATGGGCTACTTAGCAACCCGACACCCAATAGCATCTGTCACATATAATTAATTAATATTATAAAAATTATCTTCCAATGTTAAAATTATATAATATAATTAATTTTAGTAATAAAAAAATAAATTATTCCTAAAAATATTGTAAGTAGGTAATTTTGTTTTAATTGAATTAATTAATTAATTAAATTAAAAATTTGTCATTATTAATCAAATATTTGATATCTGACTTAAAGTCAAAGGAAGGAAATAATAAAATCTTATTGTTTTTATTTCCAGTCAAATTATGGCTTTATTAATTTTACTATATTTTTCATTTTATATTACTCAATTTAATATTCCATTTTTACTGTCTCTAAATTAAAATCCCACATTTTTATTTTTTTAATTAATTAATTTTTGGGTCAATTTTCTTGATTTTGCAAATTTCACATCTATTTCTATATTTGTATTTTATATAAGGATATATGTATATATATATATATATTAATGTTTATTTATTAAATTATAATGAAATATTACCTAACAATTATAAAGTTTTTGGGTCAATTAATTTTAAATCAAGAAAACAAATGGAAGTAAAAGGAAAATGGTGTCACCAGCCAAAGTATAAGCAGTGCACTGACAATTAAGTCAGTAATGGCGTTCCAAGTTCAAATCATTTGACTTTCATTTCTTTCCTCTTTGTGGAATTGAATGATTTAATTTACTTTTCTTTTTGTTTGGTTTCATCAGGTGGATGGATACTGATCTGATATTAAAGAGAATGATGCATTCATGCAATTTCTAGACGAAATTCTGATTGCCTCTTATTGTAGTGTTCTTTCAACCATATGGAAATAAATATTTATGGAATTTCAGCACCAGCACCGCCCTTAATTTTTTAGTCTGCATAAAAATAGAAACCATTACTAACTGGGTTTAGGCTGCTATAGCAAAGAGTGTGATGTGATAGTATAGGAGGAGCATGGGAAGGAATGACTCAGCAGTACAAGTTTTGTCACCAGACTCACACAAACTTTAGCCGATAGATTCACATTTAACTTTCTGAACAATACTTTACAAGAAAAATATTTACATATTTGTGCTGACACTAAAATTATAAGAATTATATTCAAAACAGGTGTTTCAAGCGACCTACCCAATGGCTAAACTGCAATTCTTGCAAGGAAATAAACGAGAGAAAATTTACTATGATATCAAAACTCAAAACTATGTATCTCTGTACTTCTACACAATTCAAGTAAACATCTAATGAATTATCACATAAATTACCAGATATTTCATACCGATTTCTCTGCATCGGAATCTGGGTCTACCTCCACAATATCAGGAAACGAATCCATTGATGAGTCGTCATCTACATGAACAACAGATGCTTTGCCTTTGTCAGTATTTGATGTTGTGGGAGTATTTCTGCCTATGCTGGCCACATTCTTATTATCTAAACCACCATCTGGTGCAGCACTCTCAGTTTCCATTTCATGGTGTTGGAGATCACCTGTAACTGTAGAATTTGTGACACCTTTTGAAGAAGGAAGTTCCTGAAACTTTACAAAAGATTCTCGAACTTGCTGTGAATCAACCATAATTTCATCCCCGTTTCTCATCGCTATATCTACTTGCTCCCCGCTGTTGCTCCCTGGAACTTTTGTACCAGATGAACCTGCAACAGATAGCTTTTCCACATTCTTACTAGGGCCTTGCACTGGAATCTCACTGCGATGGCCATCACTAAACCATTTGTCATACAAGTCATCGTCAAATGAGTCAGGGGTAACCTGTCCTGTTCCCTGCATGCCACTAAAATATGGAATGCTTTGTTTCTGACCACCAGAGTATACAGTTTCTGGAAATCCTTGAGTAACTTTATCTAAGGAGTTATAATTTGCTGACCGAAAACGTTCCAGTGGAAGGAACCTAGGATGTATAAGCACCTCCAAGGCTAGTAGAGCACCAGCACAAAATCCAGCAAGCTGTCTTCCAGCCTGTTGCTTGCCTGCAGAAACCGATTATATACAGTGCATCAAGAAAACTATATGGCATGAAACAGTAAACCAAGAGAACAGAGAATGTATTTCATCAATATTTGTCTGAAACTGATTGTTGTACTTGATATGTCAGTTTATGTTGCCATTCCCTACTGACGTGATGATGAAATTAGTAAATTCTGGAAATTGTAAACCAAGAGAACAGAGAATGTATATAATCAATATTTGTCTGAAACTGATTGTTGTACTCGATATGTCAGTTTATGTTGCCATTCCTATTGACATGATGATAAAATTAGTAAATTCTGGAAATTGAAAATTTCCAGAAAGAGTTACCTTTGCTGAAGAGTTCAAGGGCTCTGCCCAAATAATGGGGGCGCACACTAGCTGAGGAAAGGAGGGATGCCAGAAGTGCACGCAATGCTGCAAGCTGCAAATCTGCCAAAGTCACAGTTTGATCATCAGGAAAGGAAGTACTCTTCTCCTCACTGCCCCAACCCTCCTTGCAACAATTTGTTGCTACAGAATTTAAAAGAAGATCAACAGTTGGTCGCCAGGACTCTGATCCCGAACCACCACCCTGTGAAAGAATGCATATATTGTTTTACTATTCTATACTTATTTAGGTCAGAAATGCATAGAAAAACGCTAAGTGCTTCATAAGGGATTTGATAATTTCCTTGTTGATTGATTAAGGCAAATGATCTTTGAAAAAGTACATCATTCATCTTTTAGTATATCAGAAAAGGAACAACTTGGTTAAGTGCTCTCGATAGTCTAGCCAGGAAAACATAAAAATTTCGCCCTGGAACATTTGAGTTTGGATTCCAGTCATTATATTGAATTGAGTTCTAATTATTGAGCTTTGGTTGAGCTGGGCTCAATTCTATTATGAAATGGATAAAACCAAATTGCATACCTTTTTGCAACTTAAAAAATATAAATTAAGGAAAAAAAGAACTTGTGGTTTGGAGGGAGAACAACAATGCACAAATCCTAGAGGATCAATCATATAGAACAGCATTCCAATAAACTTACAAATCAATAAATTTGAGAGAACATAATTCTAAATTTTTATCTTTTTTAATTTTTTTTCTGGATAAGAAAAAGAGAGCTTGATTCTCAAGCAAAATTGGTACATAATGACAAGACTCCATAACCATGTATACAGTATACATACCACAGTAAGAAGAGTCTCTAATGCCTCAAGTGCTGCTATCTTCATAGACATTGGAGATGCTAGATGGTTTTTCAGCACTTCCATGCCCGAACCAGTTATTCCATGTTGACCCTCAGAAGATCCTGTTGTAGCACCATGCTTTCTTTTCCTATGACTAGATTGCATAGGTGCTAAAGAAGTAGCTTTCGAGTTTGGACAAGAAGCTATGCAGCCATTTCCATCAGCAGCTGGATTCAAATCAACACATGCATTGTCCACAACTTCCTCTGCAAGGTGTAGTGCCACTCCTGATCAGGATATGAAGGATATGAATGGATTAGTAAGACCACCAGCTCTAGTTTGCACGGGAAACACAACAATAAATACAAGGAATAACTAGGAAAAGAAGTTCTATGCTCGAATAAAAGCAATCTCAAACTGAACAGCTGGGATAGCTAGAATAGAGAGCAAAGCTTCAGAATGAAAATAACAAGATATGCAGAACCAAGTAGCATAGTTAAAGTGAAGGCAGATGAGAACAGTCAAATATGTTTATTTTGAAGATAAAGAATGAAATATCACGAGTGATGCAATAATATACAAACTTGCATGACACCAACTTCAGCAAAGGCCTAGACCTCTATTTTTCAACATTTAGCACAAGGAAATAAGAATGCCAACATGCATACATCCAGACCCACCACAAACTAGTTGGTTCCAAATAATGTTAGAGCTCAGTATATCAAACACAATTAATTACCATAACATTTTCCTATTGACTATTTAACACTAAAGTCAATTAGACAAATGAATCACAAATGTTCAACTTCAACATAGGTTAATCAAACATGCGTTCACTTTCATGTGTATGAGCAAATTATTTTTGTTTTGGAGGTAACTCAAAATATCATTTCATTCAATTGGAAGTGTCTGAAAATCTGGTATTTGTTCAGTTCATCAGTGCTGAACATTTGTCAAACCCATAGAAGAAAAAAGCTAGAAGCTTCTAATGTCTTTTTATTGGTTAGAATCCCTCCAAACAGTAATTAACTTCTCCATGACAAAAATGTATGTTATATATGTTTATGATGTGGGATTTATGTTTGATACTAAAAACAAGAAGAACTAGGGTTTAAGATGGGATGGGTATATTTTAGAATTAGATGGGAGCAGAAAGTAAAAGTGTTTTGTTTAATTATATTGTTTTGTGTTTAATAGTAAATGCTTTATTTTACTATATAATTTTTATTAAAGAATATGTGTTTGAGAGTTCCAACTTTGGTGCCTATAGGTACACCCTTACTTCCAACTCATTCATACCCACAAAAAAAAAAAAAAAAAGGAAAAACATAGAAAGCAGAAAAATTCCAGAATGCACATATGAACGAACTGCTGAAAAGATATTTAAAGAGATGCTTACGTACCGACACCCATGAATAACAGCAATGATTTTGAGATTGAGTATAGCTTTATCCTTAACTCTGGCAATGCACATCTCTTAAAATAGTGTTTGACAAGTTGAAGGATATATGCAGCGTGTAATAATAGTTGACTGCAAAAGTAAATCAAGGAAATTCAGACAAGGTGAACTTCCAAAGTTTTTGAGCAAACTAAGAAACGGAAAGGAAATATTTAAGGATAAATCAATGATTAATAGACTTTATCCAAACAGTTCAGAATATCCTTTGTTAATGCATCATTTAAGGATTAATCAATGTTCATAAAGTTCTTAGTTTAATTCAATTTGTAATCAAGAAGTGAAATCTAAATTCCAGTGAGAAACACATGCAACTAGCAAATTAGAAAAATAAAGCCACAACAGTGTGAAATTGTGGATTTATAAATTAGTTAGGGCAAAATTAATCAAGGACAATGCTTTCAGACAGCCTCTGACTAAAAGAAATCTAGATCAATTTATACAATGAAAGGACATGCTTCTCACATAGAAAGAATGAGAAATTGAAGGGGAAAAGAAAAAGATCAAAGAAACATGCTATAGCCTACCTGCGCATGCCCTCTACAATGGCAGTCAGTAACTCCAGACTGTAAAAGTGTAAAATTGGAAGTTCTAAACAAATGAATTGTTGTTGCATTGCAGTCATAAAGGGTAGCATGGCATGAGGTACAGAACCATCAACCATCCCCACCCTATCAACAAGGGTTAATAACGAGTGAATAGGAGCAGCCACCTATTAGTTAAACAACAAAATATTTATGAGAAATAATAGATTCTGTTCATATTAAGTATTTCAAACAAGAAAAGTTTGGGAACTACATGTGTTGTCAAAATTATATTAGTAAGATCTTGTTTAGTTGAAACCATCAGAAAAAAAAATATGTTCAAATTGTGCATATGTTACCCGACCAGGTGACGAACTTGTAATCATTGTACAACAGCAAAGTATCAGCATGGAGATACTAGATATTGTCAACCTCTCAGGCCTCTTTGTTGCATTATCTACAGCATCTCCTAATAATGTATGACCTCCTAAAGGAGGTGGAGGATCTTGTCCAGGTTGAACCAATTCTCTAATAGCTTCAGTACCTTTATTTTCTGAAAGACATGCAAACAGAGGGTTTTTTTTTGTTAATTTATTCTTAATAAGAAACTGTAAGATGAAAGTTGATAAAAGAAAAAAAAAAGTGCAACTGTGCACCAAATGTCCATCTAGAACTCGAATGCATCGCGAGAAACAAGTATCAAAAGTTGTACCAAACAAATAAAAAGTTTCCGCTCATATTAGAAAAATTAACAGAGACATATTTTTTCATTTTTCTTTATCGATCGTACTTCAGAAGGAGTATTGGATGCAAACAAAAAGTTTCTGCTCATATTAGAAAATAGAAACAGCACACCCTTTAAACAAAAAGAAAACCTAAAATAAATAGATAACCTAGCAATCCTCACTTATGATGGATAAATAAATAAGTAAAAAACATGTCTTGGTTAATTTTAAGGCCAAAGCTTATAGTGAGAAAATGATTAACACAAATGCAATTTGAGTTTTTACTGATTTAGATAAATGATGAAAAGTTTTGACAAAATTGGGAAATATTAAGTAAAACTTCACAAATATTAATACATGAATCTATATTTCAACCTCAAAACATCAAAAATAATAGACAAAATGGAAAGATGCTATTTGACCCTTTGTCTTCTAGCATATAAGATGTAGCAATTCATACCATATCTGATGGTTTGACTATCAAGATACATAATATGTTCACATATGAGTTGCAATGCAGTGAATATTATCACGAAGAATTTCAAAATGTTTTGAATACTAATATTTGCAAATGGAATGTAAAAAAACAATAATTATCAATATATAAGAAATTAGAACCACTAGTTTTTGAGACTATTTGGTTTCAGTACAATCACAGAAGTGGAATTTATGATAATAAACAAATTCTCTAGTAATTAAGCATCATAGAAGAAATATGGATATTAGAAGCAGAAGACTAGTTGGACCTACAGAGAAATAATAAAACATGAGCTTGGTTTGCTAGTGACCAAACTGCCTATGTTAGGTCCATGCTAATGAGATCAATCCTGTCAACTATGTTTTTCAAGCACAAGTTCACACACTTGTTCTTAAGGTACCTAAATTCATGCATCAAAATCATAGGATAAAAAACCCAAGAAAAAAAAGTAAAAATCAATATATTGGTGATAACAGAGCAATAAAGTTAAATGAGAAAATGCAATGACAATGAGATATCATGCCAACACCCACTGATACCTAATATTCAAGCAATATATCGCCAAGGCAATGAGCAATATTTGGGATGGTGCCGGTAAAACCAGCACCAGCAAAAACCAAGATGGAATTACTATGTACCTTCTTCTAAACCTTGGAAGACATCATTTAGGTGAACATTTACTAATAACAAAATCTTCTGCATCATCAAGCACCAGCTTTCCTCATCTCCTTTTGATTTTGGAAGCAATGCCAGGCAATAAACAAGCTTCTGAATGTCAAACACCAAACAGAAGACGGGATAAAATTCAGCAAAGGTTCAAATTCATGTCATAAACATATTTAGTCATATGCCAAAGACAGCTATGCCAAAAGAAGAAGAAAAAGAAGAATTGTGTAACCTTCATCATATTAACACTGCATTTTCCTGAAAGAAGTTTTGAAGCAATGGCAGCTTCAGCCTGTGAATAAGATACTTTCGTCATTAAATAAAAAGTGTAGCAGCCATCCAATCTAATGTTTCTACAACTGTCCAGTCAAGTGAAAAAGGCAAACATTTTAGGATTTTTTCTCATAAAGCCACGGTGAAACAAAACTATGGTAGTATCAAATATGCCCCCGATGGAAAATATAAGACATATGTCCAGGAAACCAACATTAATTAAGCTTTTAATTTCAATGATCTCCCTGTGCTTCCACAGTTATAAACTTCTCCTACAAAGTTTACTCTGGACACAGTAAGATGAATAAAACAAAACCATTAAGAGGTTAAAATAAGAGCATGGAGAAACCATTGATTCATTTTATTTTATTTTTTTGTGCATAGACATATAAGTATGGATGGGTTGATGGATGGATCTATTTGTGCATATATGTGTCTATATCCCTATAATCTGCAATCATTTGAGATACAACATATATGGGTGGGTCCTGCAAACAATTACTCAAATCAAAAAGATCAAGAAAACACTTTATCTATCCAGGAAAAAGAAAAAAAAACATTAGAAAAAATTTTAAAACGTTTAATCTCATGAACCATTTCCTTAATTCCACAAGAAAGAGATTTATTCAAATATGGTGAGGTACATGTCTACAGTTAACCAAAAAATCACTATGCAGGATTGAGATTGAGCGTATAAGAATCACCATATAGTAATTTTAACTCGTGATCCTTTCTAATGTATCATAGGATAATGTCGCCACACAAGTTTATCTAAAGATTTTGCAGTTTTTCAATTCGTATATTTCAGGTTTGTCGATATTTCACCAATTCACACATTCCAAATTGGGATATATTTCACCTTCAGGGGTATAGTTGGAGAGATATGAGAGCTAAGTATAATAAAATATTCTTCTTGTCAGCAATTATGGTTGAATGTCTCGAAAGAGATGTATAAACTTACACTGCCAAGATATTGACGAACTGAAGCCGGAAAAGAATTTAAAATGGTGCAAAATAAAAGAACTGCTCCTTCCTGCAAGTGCAAAAGAGCAATTTATTGGTGAAAGTGTGAGGCAATAAACTAGACCACAAAATAAATAGATAGAACAGCAACTGGAAAGACAGAGAGAGATTGAGAAAAAAGCCTAAACTTTTGAATTCATATTAATAAACCCTTCCAAATTCTGTTGCATAATACACATATCCAAACCCTACCAGGCAAAAAAATGAGGCATAGGTAGTCAAGTGCATGGACTTGAAACCATGTGTGCATCCATACACATGTGTGAGATAAAGAGAGAAAGCATAAGAATTGAGATACGATTTCATTTTCATCAACCTGGAAATATCACAATGAAAAAGCTCATCAAACAAAATATTGAAATTACCCATACAGCTTCTGGACCATCCTCATTTAACAGCTTCAAAAGTGGCTGAATCAATTTCCCAGTAAGGGAACTCCCGTCTTTTTTTGCATTTGGAAATCCGTCCAGTCTATATTAGTAATGAAAATAATCTGAGAAGTCAAGAACTTGAGATGTACCAAATGAAAGAGAATTCAAGTAATAAAAGGAAATGTTGAGCATTCCAAGTTGTAATCCTTTCAACAGGAAGCAGAAAGTATATTAATAATCAAAATGATGCAAGTACAAGAGTGGATCAAGTGTCCACAAAAGAAATCAAAATTAAACCTGCTACACATGCTTACATGTAGATAAAAAGACATAGTAAAAGCTTCCTTATATAGTTATATATATATATATATATAT
>JAXCLQ010000006.1:6968296-6989147 GCA_035584115.1 Cedrela odorata | reverse complement strand
GATACTATTACAAAATATTATGAATCAAGTATTATTTGTTTAATTAATTATATATTATGACATTTTTTAATAATACACTTCATTTACTGTATTAACTAGATAATATATCATATGTAACAATTAATATTTATGCAATATTAATTAATAAAAGTTTTTAAAAAATCGTAAATATTTATAGACTTTTGTTATAGTTAATATTATTAAAAAAAATTATTAATTGATCTACACATTCGTACAATTATCGTTACAATTTCTTTTGGCGTAAATTTACTTAATATATAACATAATTATTCAACAATAAGAAATGATAGAGCATATTTATGGAACACTCATTAAGCTTCATTTAAAGTTAAACAACTTAAACAATGATATCATAAATAACATATGAGTGTTCCATTCATTTTACTTGTACATAAAATATTGTTTTAAGTTGTGTCTTGCTTTGATTTCTTCTTCTTTAAACGTACAAATGACATTAAAGATGATAAATATATATATATATATATATATAAAGTGTTGTAGAAATTATAGATAACCGAAAATTGATAGCTTGGATTGCAGATGTTGAAACTAAACTTGGATTACTCTAAGCTAAGATGATGTTCTTGAATATCAAAACATTGTGTATACTAATAATATATGTTGTTTTTCGAATTCTGTCTCAAACTTCATAAGTTAGTGAAACTCAACTTGGATTACTCTATAAGTTAAGATGATGTTCTCGAACATCAAAATATTATGAACAAAATAATTTACGTTGCAGTTTGAATTCTGCCTTAACATCATAAGTGGGTGGAATATCATTGTATTTACATGAAAGATGTTTTTCATTGTCAACTTTGTACAATGTTAGAATGTACATAAGAACTACTGAAGCATTACGTTATATATAATTCACTTGTTAATGTTCTGAGTCATGAATGCTAATTACAATGTTATAAGGTACCATAAATGGCAAGAGAAATTGATTAGGTCCATGGTATTTCTCATTTTAGCATACATCGCCTTTGATCTTGCATTTGTAGTTTTGTGGCTTCTGTTACCAGTTGGACTTGTTCTAAATTAGTTTGTCTTGTGTTCAGCTACTAATTTTAAGTTGTTTAATAAAGGTTGAGAAATGATTTTCTATGGAATAGCTCCTATGACTGTTTTTTTGTTGCTTATTATTTCTTGAACTATTAAGCAGGAACATTTTGTTTGCTTCCTCCAATGGCATGAATGGCTTGAGGTCAACCTCATTGGTTAGTCACATGTTGCAGCCATCCGTATCTTTAATTTTATGAGGAATAAAATATGATGTTCTATGAATTAATATTATGTATGGAGGCAGCAATTTTCATGTGTATGATATGATACATGTTGAGTTGTATTTGTGTAATTAGGTCACCACTTCAATAATCACTAGTACTTAAACTAATGCTGGCAGTTAACAAGAAGAAGGATGGTTTTGTGATGGCACCATTTCTCATTCTTCTCTAGCAAAATTTATTCTTGTTGTAGCATTCAACTAGAAAGCAGATAGCCCATGGTAAATAGACAAGAAACTTTGTGGTATTGCTGGTTGTCTTCAACTAGCAGAATTACTTTGTTTAATTATTGTCTATTAGGGAATAAATGGCCTAATAAGAGAACCAAGATTTTTATTTTATTTTATGATATTGCTGATTGCACATTTTATTGCTCACGCACGTGAAGGCAAAGCTGGGCTGGTGTTTATGGTTTTGATTATAGAACAATGCGTGCATTAAAAGGTCAACAAGATATTGCTAACACCTATTTCTTGGGGTTATTATTATGCCACCTTTTTCTTTGAACATGCAGGTGTTGGTGAATCGCCTGCGCTACTGCCTACGAAGGCCAGAAACCGATATTGCTCACTGTTGAAATTGTATGTTGAATGTTCTGATTTCATCCTCCTGAATTCTTCTATTGCTGATGTTTCTGGAACAAATACCTTTTGACTTTCGTAGTCAATTTGAAAACTGTCAGTTGCTTATAAATAAATAAATGCAAATGCTAGCACTAATCTTTCTTGCTTGCTTCATGAATTGAACTACTAAAAGGGTTTTATTGCAGAACACTTGAATGCCATTGATGAAGAGAGAATAAATACTAAATTTAAAAAAGAAATTATTTATTTATTTTATAATAGATCATATGGTAAGATTTTTTAGAATGGTATAAAATAATTGGTTTGAAATTCAAATTATATTGAGATTTAAAAAAAAAAAGGAAATTAAATAAATAAATAAAGTTTCGCATGACTTTTACTTATCCTAAAGTCACCACCAATTATGTACTAAAATTGTTCGTTGATTAAAATAATTTTCATTTTTCTTTTTGCAACAGTTGGATTAATTAGTTCAGTTGATGAAATTAGGTAGCAATATCTTGTTGACCTTTTAATGCACGCATTGTTCTATAATCAAAACCATGCTTTGCCTTAACAAATTAGCCACTAAAGAGTAAGGACAGCCAAAAAGCATACCATCAGGTTTGTGTAGTTGTTGCCATGTTCAAACTAACCAAAAATCCATTTCCCTTCTTTCTCAAGCAAAATAAACACAGGGGCTATAAATATATTGCCTCAGCTATCAGCATTAATCAACAGCGAATTGTCATTCTTCATTCAAGGAAAAAAGAGTAGAAAACAATGTCATTAACGTTCACAGTTCTGTTTATTGGTCTTTTTCACAGCTTTGTTTGTGTTACTTTGGCTTCTGACCCTGATCCACTCATTGACTTCTGCATACCTAACAGAGCTTCTGCAACCGCTGCACTTCCATGTAAGAACTCATCACATGTGACTGTAGAAGATTTTGTTTTTTCCGGGGTAAAATTTCCTGGAAAGTTCAGTGATACTGGGTTGGCATCCATTCCTGTCAATGTGAATGTGTTTCCTGGCTTGAACACGCTAGGAATTTCAATGGTACGAGCTGATTTTGATGTTGGTGGTGTTAATGTTCCCCATTTCCATCCAAGAGCAACTGAGATAGCATTTGTGCTAGAGGGGAAGCTCTATTCAGGATTTGTTGATACACAAAACAAAATTTATGCTAAAGTGATTGAAAAAGGTGAAGTGATGGTGTTTCCAAGAGGGCTAGTACACTTCCAAATGAATGTTGGAGACACCCGGGCGACTATTCTGGGGAGTTTCAACAGCCAGAATCCAGGATTGCAGAAAATCCCATCTGCATTATTTGGTTCAGACATTAAGGAAGAGCTTCTGGCGAAGGCTTTTGGATTGAGTGCCAAGGAAATTGCCATATTAAGAAAGAGGTTTGCTCCCCATGAGTTTGAGTTAGGAGGATGAAGTAGAAGCAGTATTCTGTTGATTCTTAGACAACGTGTTACAACTATGAACGAAAAGAGTTTCTCCATGTATTGATGGTTGGTGCAAAGGAAATTCATCAGGGCAAAGCTTAGTAAATAATATGTGGGATAAAGTTTTCAAGTTTGTCCCATTTACTGATTGCTTCGAGCAGAGCGATATAATTTTTTTTCCCTTTTTGGCGCAATGAGGTTGTTCTACATCTGGGTTCTTGTACATTGTTTTCATATTTTTCAAGTTTTTCTGCAGCAGTTCAAAGTCTTCACAGCTCAGATTATATTCATTTCAAATATACTATTTTACCGTGGAGTGTTCATATTTTTATTAGTCAGCTTTCATCAAAATTATGAATTTAACCAGACTGCCCTCTAATTCTAATTCTAATTCTTATTTTTCTTGAATCCGGGTTTGGTTCACCATATTCTTGACTTGATCATCAACATTGTCTTAGGTTGATCATTGATCTTGAATTTGGTTGTGTTCAAGGCATAAATGATTCACTATGAAGGCAAATCTAACCTCCACTGTTTCAACAGCAGAACAAGGGGTTATGTTCTCCTCGTGAGATAGTAATGATGCAGAATCAATTCTCATTCAGTATGAAGGCAAATCTAACCTCCATTTTGAAGGTCAGAAGTATTAAGTGAAGTCATGCAGACAAATCAATTCTCGTTCTTAGACATTATGAAAAAAGTGGGACTGTGGGAGCCCTTATATTATGATGTTCACCACGAGTCCGATTTCAATCGGAAAATCAAAAGTGAGATAATTATGGAAGTTGGTCTGCAGTTAAAGATTTAATTAGAAACGTTTGCATAAAGCAGAAGTTAAAGAATTATGAAGTCAATAATTCTCTTTACTTTTTCCCCACATTTTGCTTCTTGTTGAAGGTTGGCTACTTTGGATTCAAGTATTGTCCACTTCACTCCAGCAGAAATTCAGTATATTGAAAATAAACAACTTTACTACACACTAATTCCATTTTATCTTACATTGCTTGAATTCTCAAGTCCCAACCTCGTTAGAAATGACGCAGAAACCCAAATTTTCATAATACAAGCCAACAAAGAAAATCTTGGAACATCAGTCAGCAATTTGTGGTAAAAAAAAGTGACCAGCAGCACATTTCAGCAAATCTTCGGAAAACAACCGAACCATGAAGCACAATAACTTATTACACAGACTCAAGGATGACAGTGACAAAGTCTTAAAGTTTTGTAGAACAGTTATTCTACTTAAGTCTTAGGATTTTTCACTTAGAGCAATGCACTTAACATCTCATTCCAGATATCAGGTACCCCAGGGAGACACCAGTGGCTACAGTCAGAGGAGAAATCTCTGGGGTGCTGCCTCTGTGCTTGATCCAATGCCCTTCTGTACACGGAAGGATGCCCGTCTCTACGAAGAGCTGACATTGTCGTAATATCTTGCAAATATACTGGAAATCTCATTCTTCGCAACACGTCTTTTAGCACTAGCAATTGCTCAGGAACATGTTGGTGACTGAAAAAGGCCAGAGGAGTCTTCTGCTTGTAACATGTCCAACCATTTTCTCTGTAAGAAAGAAAATGAAGAGAGTTACTTAAATGACGTAATTGGAAAGGAGATTACAATTTACGCATGCATAATAAATTGCATGATTTATAACCTGTTATGACTTGGTGACATGCTTCGGAAAATGACTCTGGTTCTTCGAGGATCAATATTCAAATCTATCCATTTTGCCCATGTTGTAAGTCCTTTTTGATAAGCAATCATAGGATTCATACTCTTAATGAGAGACTGTCGCTCCATGTAGAAATCCCACCTGAAATTAGTTTAAATTGTTCAAATAGGACCACAAAATCCTGTTACTGCTCTAATTAAATACAATTGAAATTACAACATCTTCTTCTCCCCAAGTTGGTGACAGAATTCCAGTAGACCAAAAAAGTTTAAACTGTATTCCACATCTCACACTGTATGCATCTCAAAATAACCAAAAAAAAAAAAAAAAGCCCAAATCTTTTCTCTCCTTTCCTCAGTTGCAGTCATTAAGAAAATTTCCACGCACAGGAAAGTTATATATGAATGTGACATATAATAATCAAAATGGGAAATGTATCTTACGAACTCCATTTGTCAGAGTGAGTCCACCAGTGGGCTGAATCAAACACAAGAACGTCAACTCCTCTCCAATATCTTGCATTCTCTTCAATCAAATCCAAATGTAAGATTCTCTTGTTTTCAGGTCCTTTCTTCAATTCTACCAGGAGAGGAGCCCAAGAAAACTCAATTGATGTCTCAAAATCCTGTTAACATCCATACTCCATTATTTACCGTTCAAAACATACCACTATCAAAAGCTACTTACACTATATAAGAAGCAACTAATGAAATCAAAATTAGGAAAAATAAGGAATTTTTTTTGTATGACTGGGTTTCGATTTTCGATTCGGCACAACTTTAATCTTACCAAGGCATGGAAGGCCATGGAAAGCCCATTATAGGTGACCTTCTTGCGCCCAGTTGGAACAACTCCCTGCACTAAGCAAACTAGAGATTCCCACTGGTTTCTCATTATAGAATCACCTACCAGCATTATTCTTTTCCTTCTCATCTTCACAAGAAATTTCAAAGCATCAAACCTGAACCAAAAAGCAATTGAGTCATAAAACTATATTTTGTTTGTAACTGTATAATTTTACATGCACATCAATCTTCCCTTGTAGATTTTATTAACATTGCATGTTACTTCATTTAAAATTTGGTCAATGACCTGTCTTGTCATCAATGAAGAAATTTTAAACCAAAGATTAATTTTTAAGTACCTTGGAATAGAACAAGCATGAGGCTTCCATTTCCATTTCTGATAATCAGAATCAGGCCGTCCGTTTTTCTGACAGCTTACTGCAGCACTAAGATAAGGGCAATTGGAATCATAAAGAGGATAAGAAGGATCAAAAACCCATTTACCAGAAGTAACATCACAATGCTTTGATGAATCTCTTCTGGTTTGAACCATGTCAACATCATTATCTTCTTCATCGAGCCAAAACTCATCGTTCTCTAGGCCAAACTGGGATGACTTGCCGGGAAAGAAGCATAGAAAAACACAAATCAACAAGAAGAAGAAAAACAGAAACTGAGGCTTATCTGCTGGTTTAGCCATTGAAGCATAAAAAGTGGAACTTGATGCGAAGTATAGAGTCCCAACTTTCCAATGAAGAAGCCTATTTAATGCAAAGAAAAAATCATAAGTCTTAAAGTTGGCAAAAGGAGTCCTTTAGAGCATGAGTTACGGCAGAGTGGACCATATTTTCTGATGATCTTTTACTCATTGTCATTGTTGCTAGTAGATTGTTGTGTCCATGCTTTTCTCTATCTCCGAGAGAAGTTGTCTCCGTGACATGCGGGGTATGTAGGCCATGTAAATAATGGGCATTGTCGCAAAGTCAAAAAAGAATAAAGTCAGATGAGAGATCAAAGTATTAGTAAATGCAAGCAAGCCTAGCATGCATTGCTCTAATGGGTTAAATGAATGAATGAAGATTGAAGACCCGCCAGTTTTTTGGTCTTCTTTTATCTGTTTGGGTCAAAAGCTTACCCAATCTTCTGTTACTATTAATTATGGCAGCATTTGATTTGTTGAGTAAAAGGTGATTTCTTTTCACTTCTTCAATTACACCTTCAGTTTTTCTCTTTTGAATATTAATCTAAACTCACTTTTCACTTTCAATCTTGATATACTTAATCATTTTACACTATTATTAATACATAATTAAGTAGTAAATATCAAACAATGGCCCATCAAACACAACTTTTGGTTCTCTCACTGTACATGTATTGTTACACTACTCAATATCTACCATTACTCTGCAATAATTTTATTGACCAGGGCAGGAATGAAAGGAAGGCTTGTGTTGAGTTTAGTGGAGATGCAATCAAAGGGAAGGAAACTGGACTAAAGTGATAATGGGCTTCCAATTTATAAAACTCCCAGCAAGTATGAGCCCAACCTTAAGCCTGCCCTCAAACTTGTAAACTAAATCATACATAATTGTTATTGAGTAAGAATTTCATTTTTTTAATTAAATAATTAACGTGGCTTAATTTAAATTTAATACGTGATCGCTAATTGATTCAACCGATAAAATTTATTAAATTGGTATAATTTTATTTATATTGACTTGAGGAGAGACTTAAATTACCTTATAATTTCATTCAAAAAAAAAAAAAATTTCTAAGTTTAATATGTAACCATGTAATTTGAAGAGTACTTAAAACTATAATTTGACATGTGATTTTAACTAGTGGTAGTTGTAGTTGACCTTCACCCAAACAACAACAACAACAACAACAAAAGCAATGGCTCAACAACCAAATCAATAGATCCCATCCTATCCACCCATTCAACCCTAAGTCAATCAAAGTCCATTTTTAGAAAACAAATCTTTTTAGAAAACAAACCTTCTCATCCCTTTAGTGGGAGACTTGACTATGGTATATTAAAGGTAAGAAATATTTTAATTTTTTTTTTATTATATAAAATTTGATTATATTCTTGTTTCAAATTTTTATACACGATGTTTCAAGTTTTATATAAAAAAATTATAATAATTAAAAAAAAGTAAAAAAAATTAAATTAAAAATAAAATTTTATATTTTTAGTAAAATAAATTAATTATGTTATAATAAACAATATTATTATATGAATTAATTAATAACTTTAATTTATAATCCCGTAGTACTAAAATAAAAATTCAATAATCTTTGTGTAAAAAAAAAAGGGTATATTCTCAAAATACGGAAAAACCATTACAAATTCACAATCAAAATTCAAGGGACCCCACGAAACACATGTAAAAAAAACCTGTCAACAGTCTTGATTTGCATTTCCCAAAGTATTTAACGGTCCTGATCTGTACTTACTCTACCCCGATATTTTTGTGGGACCCACATTTTTTTCCCTTCGTTATCGCACTGAAGAATCTCTACGAGGCCAGCTTCAGCCTTCAAGGCTCTTACTGCTTGTGTACTTTTTCTTTCTAAAAAACCCCTCTTTTTTGGTTTCTCTCTCTACAATACGATCCCGTTTCGTGCTCGATCGGTCAATGCCGGTGCGTTTTTGCTTCTCCTTGGCTTTCAATTGTCCAATTACTGCGTTTTCGAGAATTATTTAGGGTTTTATTGCTGGCGAAATTTTTAAAACCCTAATTTCTTACTCGAATTAGGGTTTTTGAAGTCCATGAAAGTTTCGAGATTGTTTGATTTTAACTTCTCTTTAATTTCAAAAATTCAGGTTCAAGTAGATTTTTCATCTCTTGTCGTTCCATATTTGTTATTCCAATAGCTCAATTTGCTGAATTCTCTATTTTTTTTAATAATTTGTTTTGAGTTTTAGTATTTTGTTCGTTTACATGTTTAGAGGTTTGAATTTTAAGCGGCTTCTCAATTTTTGTTAAATTTTGCACTTACTGTTACCCGTCGTTTGGTGGTTGCTGGGATTTACTTTTACTATTGCCAAATTGTGAATTAACATTTGGAGATAATTTTGTTCTGTTTATCTTTTTTTTTTCTCTCTTAAATTTGATTGATACGTGGACTTATTTGGCACAGAAGAAGGGAACTTTTGCTCAAATTGTGCTATATGTTACTTGTAGCTTAATGAAAGTAGTATTTTCTATTTTTGAAAACTTAAGGACGAGGCTAAATTTGGGTTACTGTTTCATTGTACTTGCAAAACTTATTTTATGGAGTGAAATTTACTGAGATATTGAGTTGAAGAAAGAGAGATCAATAAACAATTGTTTGCGACTTATTCCAGCTTTGTGGTTATGGTCAATATGTTGAAATTCTGCAAAGTGTATATGCATTTGTGATGTGTCTGCATAGTAGAAACATTTGCTTGAATCACTAAAACATGTTTTTGGATTAAACCCTTTTGTAGATACAAGTTGTATTTGAGATATGGCGGGAAATGTGAGATTTGAGTCCAGCTCAGCTAGTCCAGAAGATTTGCCTTTTTCAGGGAACTACTCAAATGGGCAGCGGGGAAATTATTCTTTGGATAGGTCCGGAAGCTTCCGGGAGGGAAGTGAGAGCAGGATGTTTAGTTCTGCAACCAGTATGTCCCGTGGGATGGCTACATCGATTGGGGATGTGCCACCGCTATCTCAGTGTTTGCTGCTGGATCCTATTACAATGGGTGATCAAAGGTATACACGGTTAGGTGAACTAAGGAGAGTACTGGGGATTTCTTTTGGGACCTCAACAGAAGACAATTCTTTTGGAGCTGCTCATTCAAAGCCTCCTCCTCTGGGGGCAACAGAGGAACTTAGACGGTTGAAAGAAAGTTTAGTAGAGACGTCTATTAAGGCCCGGTAATTACATTTGCAGTTTATGAAATACCTTTGGTCTTTAAATTTGTCTCGTTTCGGTTTTCTACCTACTCTGTGTCAATGGCATATGCTTTATCATCTTCTGATAATCTTCTGTTGTGGTGCGAGACACTTGATGCTTTTATATATCATTGAAGATTAATTATATTGTTAGCATATGCCTGTGAACATGTGTGCATAAACTAAATATTCTCTTTATCTTGATATTGGAACATATACAATTCACCTTGATGTTATTAGGCGTGTTTTTTTTTTTAATTAATTAAATTAGCTCTTGCATTCAGGGTTTTATTTTGTTTTTTTGGTTCTGTACTATCTTGCAGTTTTGCCATTCTGCAGGCTTGCACCAAATTATTTTGGCCTTTCCTTTTTGTAATAAGTTTGTTACTTGTTAAAAAGTAAATGGGTGATACTTTGTGACCTATGTGTTTGTTGTTCTTTGCAAATCATTCTTACCTTAAAATGCAACATTTTTTGTATCAGGGGTAGGGCAAAAAGGTTTGAAGAATCCTTGCACAAACTGAACAAGTATTGCGAAGCTTTAAATTCAAAGAAGCAACAACGGAATGAGATATTAACAAATGAAAGATTAGGTGGGCCGAACTTGTTAAAAATAGGAAGTCTCTCGCAGCGGAACTCTCCAGACGTTTTGCCTCAAAGACTGGAGGACAGGACTAAAAATGTAGTGCTGAGTAAACGAGTTCGCTCTTCAGTTGCTGAAACAAGGGTTTGTAAATAACTACTTTTTTGAGATATGTCCTTTATTTTCATCATAAAATGATCTCATCTATCTTGTTTCTTTTTCCTTTTTCTTGTTTTTTGGTTGGTCTTTTGAAAATTTTTCGACTCTTTTTTCTATTACTGTTGGTTTATATCAGCTGGTAAGGCTTATTGGGTTGGTATCTTTGGATCTAAAGCTGCTCACACTAGGGTTGTGGTTGGCTTTGGTTTATAATAAAGTACAATAAAGAAAATTAAATAAATATGCACATTGTAAATCTTTCTTAATCTCTTGTTGTTTTGATATCAGAATTCACATGACCCTTTTTGGTTCTATGCATCTCTATCTAAAAAGCAATGTAAATTGACAGAGAAGAGATGCAAGATACATTGAGGGATGTTAACAACAAAAAACCGGCAAATATCTTGAACAACAATAGGCCAAGAAAGAAACAACAATTGAAAAATTAATTGGCATAGGAGAACCACTGAATTTTGCTCCTGCAGAAACTCCTTTTAGCCATAACATCTGCTTCCTGGTAAACCAGAAGATCCTGATATAGTTCCTAGAAGAGTATGAAAACTCCTGTAGTTCGCTTCAAACTATCAGGAAAAAGACAAAATATAAACTAATTTTGTAGTTAAAGTCAAAGATGCAATACCATGCTTAGAAAGATCACACTCCAAAATTACTTTCTATTTTTTTTCCTTTGAACTTTTTTCTGGTTATCTTGAATATCTATGCTTGTTTAAGGAATTACTGTCTCGATATTACTTATGTCTCTTCAAGCGTCATTAGTTATTTATCTCTGCTCTTAAAATTTCTCTAGGCTGAAGGCCGAAGTAACGTTCCTGCTAGGCAGCCACCGGTCATGATGAAAGATAGAGATATGCTTAAAGATTGTGGTGACGCTTCTGATCTGGCAGAAGAAAAGATTCGAAGACTGCCTGCTGGAGGAGAGGGGTGGGATAAAAAAATGAAAAGGAAGCGTTCTGTGGGCACTGTTTTTACCAGACCTGTGGACAGTGACGGGGAACTTAAACGAGTCGTGCATCAGAAGCTTAATAATGAACCCGGTCTGCCATCCTGTGATGCCCAAGGCTTCAGGTAATTGAGAGCTTGTTTATCTTGTCTCATGCAGCTTCGGTTTGTTTTTAATTAGGAGAAATTCATTCTGAGTTTACATTTGGCAATGGGTTTGGGAGCTTTAGAGATTTTTCCATTGCAGTTGTCCCATTCTTCTAGAAGATAATTATGCTAGTCCTTTTGTATGCATTATCTGAAAGATCAGGGAAAATTAATGGGGGTGAGTATGGTAGTTGTGGCCCCATAAAGTTTGGGATGCTAGAAAAGGAAGTATGCTCCTCTGGGTTGTCTGCTGATATTTGTCATATTCTTCTCCTAAAAGATATTTTTGGAAGGATGTTCCTAAATGCAAAGAAATCTTGCACACACACACCCGAATGCGTCTTCTCTTGCTCTTAATCAGCAACATAGATCAAAAGAAATTTTTTGAATATCATAACTAAGTTTTTGTCTAGCTTATTGATATCTAACCCCCTAATAGGAACTCATAAAGTAAGCACTATAATGTAAGAAAATTCAATTAATTGAAATATAATTGCTTAGTTCCCAATGTTAGACATCATTACTTTTATCACAAATGTTCTGTATGTTCTTTCCAGAAGCAGTTGTGTGCGTGCATGTGTTTTCCCTCTCTCTGTCTTTGATGCTGCTTTTAATTGTTTTATGCTTCTTCATTGCCCTGTTTTATATGTGCTACTAAAATTAAACATAATATGTTCTTAATACTTCGTTTTCCACAGATCTGGATCTTCTAGTAGTGCCAATGGCATTAATAAGTCAGATAATAGTTCCCTACCTGTTGGTTCAACTATCCGTGCAATTCCCAAGAGTGATAAGGAAAAAGTTACTCTTTCAAGGGATTTCATGGCTGGGTCAAGTAAGGAGCGGATTAAAGGAAACAATAAGTATGTCTTCATGCCTATAATCTGTAGTTTGCTTGTTGGTGCCTGACTTGCTTATATGAGATTGTGGCTTTGATTCTTTATATTTGTCTGACAATATGTGCCAACTTTATATGTTCATGTTTTATTTATTTATTTTTTGTACTTGTGATATTCAGGTTAAATATACGTGAGGATAGTCATATAGTCAGTCCTGGTCCATTGACAAAAGGAAAGGGTTCAAGGGCTCCTCGAACTGGTCCCATAATGGCAGCAAACTCTTATCCTAATATTCCTCGTCCATCTGGATCAGATAACTGGGAACAACCTGCTAGCATAAACAAAGCTAATTCTGTGGGTGGGGCAAACAATCGCAAGCGTCCTATGTCTGCAGGATCATCCTCTCCCCCCATGGCTCAATGGGTTGGTCAGAGACCACAAAAAATCTCTCGCAGCAGAAGGGCTAATCTGGTATCTCCTGTCTCAAACCTTGATGAAGGGCAAATATCTTCAGAAGGGTGCACTTCTTCTGATTTAGGTGCTAGAATATCTTCTGCTGGAACCAATGGATTGCTTATTCCCAGAGGTGTGTCTAATGGCACCCAACTTGTTAAAGTGAAACAGGAAATTGTTTCGTCTCCAGTTAGATTATCTGAAAGTGAAGAATCTGGTGCTGGTGAAAATCGTGACTGTAGGTTGAAGGAAAAGGGAACTGGTAGCAGTGAAGTAGAGGAAAGAGCTACAACTTCAGTTCAGAGTGTTGGTTCATCCTTGTTGCTCACAAAGAAGTCCAAAACCCTAAATAAGGAAGATATTGGAGATGGTGTTCGTAGGCAAGGTAGGAGTGGTAGAGGCTCATCATATTCTAGGGCTAGTGTCTCGCCGATGAGGGAAAAATTGGAGAATTCATCGTCTTTGAAGCCACTTAAAAGCACAAGACCTGGTTCTGATAAGAATTGCAGGTGCTTAATATATTTATTTGTCAGTGGGATCGAGGTTCTGCTTTTTTCTTTTAGTTGTCGTGGTGTTGGTTGTTACTAATAATATTTTTCTGAGACTAGTGTTTGTCTTTCCTATATTTAACCTTTAATTTTCAGTAAGTCAGGGCGCCCCCCGCTAAAGAAACTGTCAGATCGCAAGGTCTTTACACGACTAGGGCATACATCAATGGTTGGTTCCTCAGATTTCTCAGGTATTATCTCAAATTAATCTAATTAATACATAGTCTGAATTTTTGTGTTCAGAATGGTAGTTTTATGCTCTGTGTTCTGGTACCGATTACGGTATTTACATAATATTTCAGAAGATATAACTGATTTAGTGCTGGTTTAATAGCTGGTAAAGGGATGGAACTGAAAATAAATTTTGAGTCAATCTTTTGGGGGATTTTTTGAAGATGAAAAGCTCACCTAACTTGGCAAAAAGATTATATTTGGCACTGTCAAGTTTAAGTATTGTTTATTATTTCTTCAGAAACTGGAAATATATATTTAAAAACTCTATTTCTTGTCTTCCCATAATTCTATTGGTAATCAAATGAGCATTGCAGTTTGGGTGTAGTTGAGCATGTGTTTTTATTAATTGTTCTGGTAAGTTTACAAAAACTTGCTTAATTCCTTTATATATATATATATATATATAATACAGATGCTGCACAGAGCATTCAGGGTTCTTTTAGAGTTCCTTTTGATAACAAAGTCAGATTTTAAGTTATGTTTGACAAAGTATCTGATACAGTTTTATACATATACTACCCGAAACTTTTATGTGTATATGTGGTGCTGGATGTGTTTATAATTGGACAGGAAGATCACAATTGTTTGTCTCTGTTTCCTGGTTCCCAATGTTTTGTAAAATTGCACCTTACTAAAAGCAGCCTAGAAGAGGGTATGAATTACCTTGCTGAAAGTTTTTGCTCTAGTGACATACTTTGATATTTTATACTCCAGGAGAATCAGATGATGATCGTGAAGAACTCTTGGCAGCTGCAAATTTTGCCTGTAATTCCAGCTGTATGTGTCTGAGCTTAATTTTTTGTTAGTTTCATGTACATACATCATATGTACTTTGTGCGGCTGCTGTTTTTTTATTTTTTATTTTTTCTCTTTATCTTTTTCATTTATGTGTAGGAAGTTTTATTTAAGCAAATGCTCACTTTTGTAGATCTTTCTTGTTCTGGTTCTATCTGGAAGAAAATGGAAGTGATTTTTGCTTCTCTCAGCATAGAAGATATATCCTTCCTAAAGCAACAGGTAAGGACTAGAATCTACATCTAAACAAATAATTTTGGTCATAGTGAGTGAATTTTTTTTCATGTCCTAATGATCACTCGCTTTCTTTTCTTCTATGTTGTCATCTTGAATCAGCTGAAATCTACAGATGAGCGTTGTGAAAGCTTATCTCAGGTGTGTAGCCTTGACAATTATGTTTTGGCAATGTCCAAAAGCAGATATTTGTTACTTTGACAACACCTTTCAATAGTTTAGGATCATGAATAGATTTGCCATCTTGATCAATGTGTCTTTTCTTAATGTTACCTTGATTTGGACCTTCATTAGTCAGTTTGATTGAATCATTTTCCTTTTAGCATTTTCTGAAAGCAAAGTCCATCTTATAAAGTAAACTTGATGCATAAAATGAGTGCTTCACCAAAAATGGTGGTTTAAGCTTGAAATAATTTATTTTTTACGAACTCCTTGAAATGGCCGTCAACATGCAATGACAAACTCTAGCTACAAATTCCATGAGGAGAATAAAATGTTATTTGGAGTAGAATATGGTGATTTACTTGAACAACAGCATTGCTATTTAAGTCAAGTTACTTGCTTCCAAAGCTTCAGTGATGCTGACTAGATCCACTGTCAGTTGACAGAGCCATTTTACCAATCTCTCCCTTCCTTCTGCAATTATCTCCTTTCTGGCATCCTGAACTTGGCATTGCTTGATCTCTTTGCACCCGTCATCTGTTTTCTTGACTTTCTCCTCTAAATGGATCTACTCCTACACAAGCTTATCTTAGAGATTTGCTTTATTTCCTTTTATTTTCTCATCTCTTATCCAAAAATTTTGTTCATACTTTAGTCTGGGTGGCATTAGCCTTCAAAACATTAATAACAAGATAGAAACACCTAAATAGAGCACTTCTAAGTTTTTTGTATAGATTTTGGTTCTCATGTGGTAGTTCTGAATTCGTATATTCTTCATAGGATGATCTTGTACGTGGACAAGATTTTTCATCTCCAACAATTGTTGCTGGTGGAAAAGAGAGAAGACTGCAAGAGAAAATTCATTCAAAAGAGTCAACTAGGATTCTCGATCTGGATGATGAGGTTTTGGACAATGGTGATTTCTGTAGAACATTGGACTCAGAAGGAAGGAACGAAAAGACCCCACTGTATCAAAGAGTGCTGTCGGCTTTGATTGTGGAAGATGAAGCCGAAGAACTTGAAGAAAACAGTGGAGGGAGAAATATGGGTTTCCAATATAGTAAGGATAATTATCCTGGTGCTACCATTCTCTGTGTTGACTCTGATTCTAGAAAGAGGGACAGAATTGAACTTGAATACGACTACTTGCTGGGTCATCAAGATCATACGCAATTTCCTGTTGACAGATTGTCCTGCAATGGGAGTACTACTGTTAATAGGGGCACAAGCATCCAAAATCAATTATACAATGACAATTTTTCCATTGGAGGGAGTGGACTCATGCATTCAGAGAATAGGATTTTCCCTGGCTTTTCTGAAAATGGCAAAAATGGACCACAAACTCTAGATTCAAATGCTTCTTCATTTGATTGGCAATACGAGCATATGTGTATGAGGGATAAACTTATGCTGGAGCTGCAGAGTATTGGACTGTATCTAGAAGCAGTGGTAAGCTTGATGTGTAAAACAATGATGTGCATTGTAGCACTTATCCTATTTTCCTAACCTTGTAAAAGGATTTGCAATTAGTTCAAATATTTTTGTTTATATATTTTCCTTAGTTTCCTATAACAAAATATTGCAGTTGAAGTTCACTTTGTTAGATATCTGCCTGTAAATTGAGTGGCATAATGTTGTTCAAACTGATGTCTCTTTCTTTATCCATACACAAACTAATGAATTTTTTCATTAACGTATATTTTTTTTCCATCCTTTATGGTTGTCACATTACAGCCGGATCTAGCTGATGGGGAGGATGAAACAGTTAATCAAGACATTATTGAACTACAGAAGGGACTTTCTCAACAGGTTGTTATTCTTTTTTCAAGTATAATATTTTAAAATATACTAATTTCGCAGCATTGGCAGAACCTAGCAAGTTCAGTTTTCTCATTACGTTTCTTCCACAATAAATTTGATTTTGTGATTTAGTTTGAACAATCTCAAGTCATTTACAATTTAGAATATTTTTATATCTTTGTCATATTTTCCAACTGCATTTTTGATCTATTTATTTGTTTTTTTGTTGATTTTTATAGGCAAGTAAAAAGAAGGAACACTTAAACAAAATACTCAAAGCAATAGAGGAAGTCAAGGAAACGGAAGAACGGTAGGATATTCTTTACTTAGTGAAATATTTCTTGTATTAAACTTTTTACCTATCAATTTGTAAATTAGTCTATTTTCTTTGATGAGATCAAAACTGTGGTTAATTTGCAGGGGCCTTGAGCAGGTTGCAATGAACAGACTTGTTGAGTTGGCCTACAAAAAGAAGTTGGTAATACTTTCTGTCTTATCTATCATGTGACTGAATGATTTCGAATTTCCATACAATCAAGGTTTATTGGTGGTTTTAGATGAAATTTCTTGAATTTGTGCGTTTGTGCACTGCATTGTGGGGGATGGGAAATTGGTAGAGGTTGGGATTATTTGTTTTAAAGGTTATATGTCATATCAAATGAGTGTCAAATGGTGCTTTCTTTTCTAAAATGCCCAGCTGTTTCCCGCCGCACGAATTTTGAAATAGATATTTTTTTATCATCTTTGCTATTAGGGTTCTGAATTTACCATAATTATTTAAAGTGTGAACTGTGCCTCTTTGAATAAAAATGGCAGGCAACACGGGGAAGCAATGCTTCAAAAAGTGGGGTTGCTAAGGTTTCAAAACACGTTGCTTTGGCTTTTATGAAGAGGACACTTGCTAGATGTCGGAAATTTGAAGAAACAGGCAAAAGTTGCTTTGCTGAGCCTGCACTTCGAGATGTTATTTTTGCTGCACCTCCCAGAGGAAATGATGTGGAATCTACCAAAAGCTTTCAGTTTGCTAGAAATATGCAACCTGCAACTGCTAACTCTCAGCCATTACCTCCTGTGTCAGGTTTGTGTTTTATTTTACTGTTGTGATTTCAAAGAATATATTAATAATTTTAACATGCTTTGATTTTGTGAAAACATATATTTTTAGCACTTTATATGTTATGGTGCACCATATTTTGTAGAAAATAAAGACTATGGTGTTTGGTTAGGAGCTGTTCATGTGGATTTGAGCAAAAATTAAGCGCACTTCCTTTTGCTTTTGCTGGGATTTTCATATCCAAACATGTCCAATTATTTAATATTTTACTTGATAAATTTGTATTCTTCTTCTGCAGGCACTTTTACTGGTAGTGGTGAGCAGCGTGATTTCCATGCTGTTAAAATTGAGAGATTTGATGCATTTGGAACTCATACCCAACCCATGGACCAAGATTTTGTCAAAACTGGACCAATATTTAACAGAGGGAGGAAGAAGGAAGTTCTGCTTGATGATGTTGGTGGCAGTGCTTCCTTTAGAGCTGCATCAGCTCTTGGTAATCCTTTATTAGGTGGGGCAAAGGGAAAAATAAGTGAAAGAGAAAGGGACAAAGATACTTCAATTAGAAATGCAAAATCTGGCCGTGCTTCAATGGGTAATTTTAAGGGTGAGCGTAAAATGAAATCGAAGCCAAAGCAGAAGACGGCTCAGCTATCAACTTCGGGAAATGGATTTATTGACAAGTTTTCGGAAACAGCTCATAATGTGTACGCTTCAGTTCATGTATCCAAAGAAGTTAACAGTGGTGGCAATAAGAAAAGGGAAGTTGGATTGGTCTCTCAAGACAACGTTCATCCAAATTCTTCTGAAGAAGTAAAAGAACCATTTGACTTAATAGAAGAATTAGGTGGAGACAACGACCTGAGTAATTTGTTCAACAATTTTAATGAAGATGACTTGCAAGACCAAGACCTTGTGGGTCTTCAAATACCTATGGACGACCTCTCAGAGTTGAATATGTTTTGATGAGGACAGTATACTGTACATTCCCATGGTTTATTCAACTGTTTAGATAAGAATCATAGTGCTCTTGTCAGGGGACAAACTGCTAATATATTATGCCTCTGGTGAATTGGCACTTGTAATTATTTCCATTCTTTTTGTATACTTCTCTAGAGAAGTTACACAAATACTCCTAATTGTTTGTGATTTAGACAATTTATCCCATTGTAACAAATCACAGCTTTCTTAAAGAGCCTTTTTGTTTATCTAGTTCCCTGTATTTCTGGTTCTGTTGAGTTCTTATTTATGTAGGAATTTATATTTTGTTTTGGATCTGCCTGTTCGTTTGAACTTCATTCTCTTATATTTCTCTAACCATGATGCCTTGGTACGGCATTTCATTCTTAAACTCATTCATAAGTTCACCGCTGTGTTTTATTTGATTCTCACAGCAAAATGAGAAATGGATGTGTTTTTTGATTCATCAATGAGTTGATTGCTGATTTCTTGATACGTATTTTAGCACTTTAGTAGTTTGGGCTTTATCCATATGTTATCGAAGTTGTTGATTTGTCTTGGGAGATATTTTGCCACATTTTTACTGATAGAATCACATTTGATTTTGCCTTTGTTGGTAAGTTATGTATTAAACTTATTTTTCTCTGTTTCTCATTTTCTATATATTGCCCAGTTCTTTGTTAAAAATTTCTCCGAAGTTTTAGCATTTAATTAAACATGCATCCGCTATCCAGCATAACTTTGATTTACATTGGGTTCGTGTTATCAGATTTTTCTTGTTCTGTGGCCAAATATTGGGATTCATCTTATTACTCTTTGATCTTGGAGCTTGTACCTGTTTTCTTCTGATACCGATTTCAAGGTGAAGCCTATGGCTTGGGCAGAAATCTCTTAAGGTATGTTATCTTTTCTATTTTGTGATAAATATTTGTTCTTTTTTCTGTGAAATATTTCAATTCTCCAATGAATTTTGAAACTTCCAAAAGAGTAGAACGGCGTAACCATAATTTTCAAGTTTTTGAATTTGTTTCGGAGACACACTGGCAAAGGGAACAGTGTTTGTACCTAAAGATTTCATGAATTACCCTTTTTCTTTTTTAAGCTTTCGAGGAATCTGATATTATTCGCATTTGTCACAGTAGTCTTCATCTTGCTCTAAACAACTGGCTTCTTTTGGACGATTTTCCATCGTATTGTGTTTTCAATAGTGGCTTGTGATTTGATCTACTACCTGCTGCTTATTCTTCTTGACATCTTTCCTATGCCACTGATCCCCTTCCCTTATACTCATTATACACGAATCAGGATATTCTGTCCGGGAATTTATTTTTTATTTTGTCACCATATGCTATGTTTTGCCGTTTCACCATTTCTTCTTGTTCTCATTATTATTTTAAAATTTTTTTTTTCATTCTTGTGTTGGTGGTTGAAACATAAATGTTGTCTGATACGTTAGGAGACCTTGTATGACGGAATAGAAAGCTGCCATTGGTATGACTTTGCTCCTACTAGTGATAGTTGGAAACACATATGGCCTGCCTGATAGTTGTTTAACATTTTGTTTAGAGTTGGTTTCTAGGCGATGTATATGTTCTAATAAATTTAGAATATTTATTCAAAAATAATGTATACTATGGAAAAATTAGAATCTTATTCTTGTAAGTACTGTTTTATTTCAGTGAACTTGCTTTTCTTTTATTAGTTGTCTTTTACTAGAAGAACATGTCCATTAAGTCTAGAATGGTCCATGGATACTCTTCCTTAGATTTGAGTTGAAACTTCAATTTGTGCAGAAATTTGAATGAGATTGAAATTGGAGAGTATACTGCTTTTATGGTTTTGCTGAACGCATTTACCATTGATGCGAGTAAAGATGATAGGAGAATATGGAAATTTACATCCTTGGGCAATTTCTCTTGCAAATAATTTTTTTTATAAAATTTTTGTTTTATTTATTTTATGGTTGGTGGAAGACAGCTCTAGTAGCAATTTAAAACAATTTAGAATGGTTTGGATAGCTAATGTACCTCCTACAGTTCAAATCCTTGCTCGGACAGCAGCTCTTGGAAAAATTAATGCTGGAGAGATGATCCAAAGGAGAAATCTGAAGATGTGTTTTCCCCCTTCATTGTGTTGTCTCTTCTTTATTTATGAGCTCGATTAAGCAATGCAACAAAAATTCTATGGGTAGCTCCGAGCTTCTTGCAATGCA
>JAXCLQ010000006.1:6949309-6968196 GCA_035584115.1 Cedrela odorata | reverse complement strand
AATAGAACCCTTGTGCAACCAATATTATATAATCTACCACAGCCTTAATAGGACCGTATTATAATGCAATTGTTATTTGAATTGTACAAAAACGATGAAAAAAATAGGATTGCATCATTCATGGGACAAAACGGATTAGACTACTTACATATATATACAAAAATATTTTGACAAAAAATAGAAAGACAAAAGTCACCAACACTGCCTTTGGTTGAAGTCATTGTTGATCTATCTACTCAATTATACAAATATTACCGCAGCCACGAGAATACTCTATTTTTCTAAACTTCTCCATGGTAAACATGGAGTTCCACTCCAAAGCTTCAACAGTCGGTAGACTATCTTCTGCAACAATCTCTATTACTCCAATTTTTTTAGTATTTTAGTTCCCAATTTCTGGAGAAATCCAATTCTCGTTCCCTGGCTTCTGTATAGGATTGATTTAGTTGTCATGTAATCTTGAAATTGGGAGCAAAAACTCTCAAAACATTGGGGGCAACAGCGGCTTTTGTGGAAGATGTACTGAAGGCTGTCGAAGCCATTAATTCGATGATTGCAGGGGTGAAGTCTACAAAAGATAATGCCACAGGAAGAGAATATTTCAGCACTCAAGAGAATCGGCTCTGGATGTGTCACATGTCATGTATTCTGCTTTACATCCAGTTTCCCATTTCCTTTGCATAAGATGGAAATCAGTTGTTCTACTGTTTGTGAGAGAAATGGTGCATTTGGAAGATAGAGGCCCTTATTATAGTACTCTAGATTGAAATCTGATCTTGTTAATGTTCTCTTGTAACTCTCAGTGGCTGACCTTGGGTGACCTTTTGCAACAGATACCTGCAGTTTGATAAAATAAAAAAAACGGTTATCTCAGAAGAAGATATCAGAGTGGTTCTTGCACACACAATCTGAAATTTTCTCTAAGAAAAAGATATCCCCGCATAATCAAATTGTCAAGATTCCATCAGATTTTTAAATGACAGAGACAATGTTGGTATTTTCTAATGCTTTTAGATATGCTTTAGTGGAGTGTTCTCCGGATACGCCTGTTCCAATCTAGATAAATGAACTTAGTTTCTACGACAGTATTTGGGTCTGATTATAAATTATAAATTCTATTAGTTCAATTAGTTCTGGGAATTGGAATGACATGCAGGAAATATCTAGAGACAAACTTGGATCACATAAAGCCAAACCTATTCATGAGATATTTGGCAGAGATTTTAGCATGCTACAGCAAAGGAATGCCTACAATGAAAATCTCACCAGAATAACAGAATGATACACAAGAGCTGGGAGTTCAATAAAAGAAAATGACATGGAAAGAGAACTTCTTAAAGACTTACACAATGTCTTTTTCCTAACTCAAAAAGCCAAAACCTCCACTCTGTATTGGTCTCTCCGTCAATTTTAACAGATATGTTGGCCCAGCCAGTGTGATGAAACTCTACTTTGTCCAACCTAATTGCCAGTCCAATCCCTGTGGCCTTGACATAGGCTTCTTTCAGACACCAATATCTGCAGCAAAAGTATTAATCAAACACTTGAAACATGTTTCGAAATGCAATTAGTCAAATATGCTCCAGTTCCAATCATCTTTTATGTTTCCTACTTGTCCAAAGATAGAATAATTATTAGGAAAAACAAAGATTGAGTTAGCATCCAATTTCAAGGATTAAACAAGTTTCTATGGAAGAGAAACACAAGGGGAAAGTTTGACCAACAGATTCAAATTAAACTCGGTAAATAAAACTATAATTGCAACATTTGAATTTGTTGTTTTGGGTGCTCACCACACAGCTTGCATCAAGTTGTAAATTAAACTGACACTAGGGAGAGAACTGACTACGAGTAATCATGGGCTGAAAATTAAACTTAAAGGCAGCCCTTTTTTTTTTTAGGATATGAAACAAAAAAATGAAAGGCAGTCCTAGTGGATCAAAAGTTTTTCAAATAGGATAATACACATGAAGCACAGCCATACCTGTAAAACTCAATCAGAATTTCATCATAAGAGCCCGCATTTTGTATATTATCCCATTCAAAACTTGAAAAGTACGACAAGAAGTTTTGAACAAATTCTGGAATCGTCTCTCTGCAGGGAATCATATAAGAAACAATGTCCAATCCCACAATACACAGAGGCTCAGATGCTATTGCCACATAATCACCATTATGGGACACGTTGAAATTAAAATTTGGAAAGTCCATGCTAACTCTGTCACATTCCTGAAAACACGGACAATATGCATGGTGTAGCAAAAGCAAATGTGACTGTAATGCTATAGTATGTGCAAAGTAAGAAAGGGAAAAAAAAATGGGACCAAGAAAAGGAATATAACAATATTCTATGAACTTCTTACAAACACGAATGCCTGACTTGCATTAGCTATGAGAAAGATAAAAGGAAAGCTTCAAGTTTACTTAACTCCTGAAGCACTTAATCCCTCGAACTCTACAATTGCCTACTCTACTGGAGCTAAAGAAGTTGACATCCAGAAGCTCTATTGAATACTGGAGAAGTAAATTGCAGTTAACTCAAAGTAACCTTTTAAAATCAAAAACTACAAAAGCTGATGTCTACTATAGATCTTCTATCATATCATTTACATGTTGGCTAAACCATAGAGTCTTATTGATAGTCAATAAAAAATAAGAAGATGCCCCGATCGATGGACTCAATAAAACTTAAAAGCATCTCCATTAGTAATTATTTTGATGTGTTAAGTCCATCCTTACAAAACTACAAATAAATTCTAACTAAAACGCTGCAAATTGGACTACAGAAACAATAATGAAAATTTTAACATTCAATCATACCAGATAGGGCTTGCCTTCAATTGTGCGTTTTATGATAATCTCTTCATATGGGATCCCCAACACTTGCTGCACAAGAGCATTCTGAAGCAAACGGCTAACAAGTGCCCGTTTCCTATCTTCCATTTTCACAAATCTACAAATGCAAAGGAACATTGAAAATCAAACACCCCATGATTAAAAATAGTATTAACTTCAATTATTCACAAAAGCTAACTTGTAACCACAATAATAATCCTAAAACAGAATAAATTTACAGAATAGATTTCAATAAATAGAAACCCTACACAACCCACATTTGGTTTCTGCAATAAGTGGATAAAAGAAATAGTTATGAAGCTCCAGCTCATACAGCTGATGTTATTTCAATTGTCCAACTTTAGGACTTTTCAATTTGCCAACACATCCCATCAGCCAAAAGCTTCAACGGCGGAGAAAAATAAGGAAAATGATAATAATTCTTGATCATATATAAAGTTCCCAGAGCCTAGAAAACAAATAGCATAAAATATGAACTGAACCCACGTGTGCAAAATCCAAGTTTCGAGCTTGTTAACGTGAAGTTGCAGTAGTCTCCAGGAATCCAGACAGAACCCAATTCTTATTTATCTCCAGTTTTCTCATCAAGGAGAGAGAAGCTAACCTGGTGATGGAGAATTGCTCTTGTTGAGGCAGAACAGAAAGGGCAAAAGAGAAGTCAAGGGGAGTTGGATTCCACTTTGATACATCCACCACCCATCTCTGAACTCCCTTCTCCATTTCAAAACATCACAAGAAGCCAGCCAACCTATAGAAGATATATTATATACAAAAGGTATCGAATAATGTAATGTATGAAGTTTGGTTCTTCTCAAGCATAAAGAATCAATTAACCACAAAATGGCCGGCAAACTTGTCCAGTATATGGTAAGAGCGGAGTGTGGGCTAGTTGGTCTGAAAAGCCCAACCCAAAGGATGAATATATATATATATATATATATTGCAGAAGATTGAACTAGAATTACAATGAATTTCTCACCTTGATCTGCTTACGCGGCCCACCAAAAACAAACGCCATTTAAATATAATAACTAAAACCCGTAGCTCAACTTGACAGCCACGATGATGTGACCTCTATAAATTACTAGAAGAATAAAAATTGTAACTTTGCTCTGAGTTGGCGTTGGTTGTACTAACCAGTGTTTTTTTCTCAACAAACTTGAACAAGAACCAGCACTATAAATAGTACCAAAATTTATAATATTATCATCGATCTGAACATACTTAAAATGTTTACGAAGAATAAGTATGTCAAGCTTCACAAATGCCATCTCCGGCAAGACGATGCATTTCCCAATGATCGGAGGGGAACAGTTATAAGAAGTCGAGAAGCTGAAAATGAAAAACCCAAGGTCACAAACCTTGCAGATGCCATACAGAGAGTGGTTGAGGACAAGGGTAGGCAGCTGCAATCGCCGTCCGACGGCGGTTCTAAGGTTTCTCGTGATCAGAACCAGCCGCTCGACTGTGAAAGCAACCGCATATTTAGCGTATCACATTGAATAAAAGTGTGTTTCTCCTTGAGGAAGATAATTAACAAAATATATAGTATATGTAATGGCTCGGTTGGAGTTCAGCAGTAACTTCCGTTCATTGAATTTTGTGAATATGCTTCAAAAATATATGAAGGAGTTGATTAATAGAAACGAAATATTTAAAAACTGTAAAATACAAAAACTGGTGCAGGCAGGCAGGTGCTCTGATCTATAATTATTACTTCCTTTCATCACTCTTTAATTTTATTTATTTTATAAACATCGTTAAACGACATCAGCCAAGGCACATGCACAAAGCCGATTGATCAAGTCAACAACTCGAAAGTCGAAACGTTGTCTTCCTTTTTCTTGTTTAGTCCTTTCATGTAATAATAAATATTGCCACCCAGCTCTCGTGCATGAATTTCTGTTACTCACGCTTCAATTATTATAATCTGGCTTATCTGTCAGCTTTAATCACGTACAGTTCATTCTTTGCTTTCAAGAAGAGGGAACCAAGTGAAAATTTCGTAAATATCAAACAAAAATTCATCATCCCAATTAACCTTGTGACTTAAATTTCTGATTTTGATCCAATCTTATACTTGTTTAAGCAAAAATCCAAGATGGGTGTGGGAATTTCATTCTTAATAGCATTGAAAGCAACAGTTCTCCTCCTCTTCTTTGCATTTTTAAGAAACTTAGGTTTTGTGCTGTTATCATTGCCATTCTTGTATGCATCACTAGTTTCATTCCTCATTTCATTTGCATCTCATGCATCAATCAATCTTCCCATGCTTTTGGGCAAGAAATCAGATGGGAGTTTTCCCATTTGGTCAATCATCATGTTCAGCCCTTTCATTTACTTTGTTAGAATCTTTTCAATGCTGAGAAGACTCAGCAGTGGTGAAGAACCTTATAGTGAGGTTTGTGAAGGGTTGTATGTTGGTGGGTGGCCGTCTTCTCCCAGTAAATTGCCGCCCGGAAATCCTGCCATTATTGATTGCACTTGTGAGTTTCCAAAGATTAAGGAATTTGAGGGGTACTCTTATCTGTGTGTGCCCACTTGGGATACTAGGGCGCCGCGGCCTGGGGAGATTGAGTCAGCAGTGAAGTGGGCTTGTAGAAAGAGAGCTCAGAATAGGAGTATTTTTGTTCACTGTGCATATGGTATTATCTCGATCATTTAGTTTATTTTATGTTTCATTGGTGAATTATACAAATTATTTATTGCTTCATAGGTCTTTTGTTTTATCCAGTTGTTATCAGTTGCTTTTCAAACATTTTTGTTGGTAGTTACATTAGGTTTCAATCTAATTGATAGCCTGGAAATGATGCTTAGTTTTGATATTCATAAGAATCCTTTGTCGTTTGCACATACCGAATGATATTAAGGTAACATTGGCTTCTTTTGTGCTGTAGTTGTTTCCAGTTTTTGGTGAAATGAGCTTTGGCTTGGATTGTATTGTAGGTCATGTTATATTAGCTATACTTTTACCCGAGTGGGTTTGGTGGAAGTTTCCCATTTGCTTTCCTATTCTTACATGTGTTGCCATTGTTCCATCTTCAACCTTATGGTCGTAGCAAGTTCTGGTTTTTTTCTTCAGCGGCTAACAAATTCCATAAGAAACTTTTTTGAATTAAAGTTTGGTGCTTTCCATGAGAAAGAGACATGGAACTTATTCTTTATGTTTATCTTCTTTACTTTATGAAATTTTCGGTGATATTGATAAAGCATGATGGGAGAGCGATGTTATGCTCAACCAGGTTAGGAGGGCCAGAGAGAATTTCTTTCAAATGTATAGATAATTCACTTAATGGTTACCTATCTCTCTCTGTTGAAAAAAGAAAAATGAAAGAACCTTTGAAAGTTGTCTTCATGGCTATGGCAACATTATCAATGATTCTCTGGCTTTTTTTCCTCTTTGCTACTGGTCGTATGCTAAGAGAAAAGCCTTTGTATTGTTGAAATGAGGTTTTAATTGTCTATGCGTTGAAGCTCTCCGATAGGAGTTGGTTTGTGATCAAAGAAAGCTAAAGAGCACATAAAGCACTCTGTTTTCAGGTTTAATGTTTGTTTTGGTTTCAGCTTTAAAAGAAATAGATTTTGAACCCATTATGTATTTGCATACATTTTTCTTGAATATTCCAAGATTATCAAGAATCTTTAAGCCCTAAATATCGGTCAAGAGGTTCACTCAGGCCATTTTGGTCGAATGATAGTGGCACATTCTATCTGGGAGATACAACTACTTTTGACTTAACATTCTTTATGAAACTGAAATCTTTCATGCAAATAATGATGAATTTTTCTCAGACTAGTAAAATATATGGATCATTTGTGAAAACTTGTCTGTTGGGCTGATTGCAGCTTGTCTTTTGATTTTCTTGCTCTTTGTTTGCTTGAGAATAAACAATTTTGTGATTGAAAGTGTAATTTATTCTCTAGGTCATGGAAGAAGTGTTGCTGTGATGTGTGCATTATTAGTGGCTTTAGGCATTGTAGAAGATTGGAAAGAGGCTGAGAAGTTCATTAAAAAAAGGCGACCTCATATTCGAATGAATGCTCTCCACCTCAATGCACTAGAAGAATGGTCAAAACACCGGTTATCTACTCCTAAAGGAATGAATAAATGAATGGAAGTTACGTAATTATTCCCAGTGCTCCTGGACGAACGCGATCTGGTTGGCCAGAAACAAAAAGTGATCGACATACTTCTTTCGTTTAATGGCTGCTATTGCTTATTCCATATCACTTCATTGCCTTTGACTTTAACTGCTATTGTTACTTTATGGTTGATTATATAATTATTTCTTATTAAGAACTTGAGTTCATTGTCCAATTGGAATACTTCTTGATTTGTAACTACCAAGTAAGTCATCTTCTCCATTCAAGGAGGTTTTATAATGTAGTGCTTGAATATTTTTATCAATTACTTGTTATGATGTTTAACTTGTCAATGTAGTTCTACCTATTGTTAACTTGCTGCTTCAAGTGTCAATTGGTAGGCTCTTAAATCTGCTGCCGAATAGTCACTTCAGACAAAGAAATTGTGGATTTGATGTTCTCCGACGTACTAAATTCCAAGTATTAATCTTGCTTTGATGCTACATTAATTTTCAGTATTACTTTCCATGAATTGATGATCATGCATACTCATTAATATGATTTCTGGATCATTTGTGTTGCCTTATTTAACTGGGAAAGACTGTTTTTTAATTAAATTCACACCAGACATGTATCTTTGGATTTCTATAATGTACTATAGTGGAAAGCTGAATGACAATAATCATATCGACTGAAGTAATTACGTCAAATAGTCTTTTGGGTGGTGGAAATTAAGATTTAAGTTTTTGTTTAGTATACAAGTGTAGTTTGGTTAATGGTTACACTCAATAAAAGCATCAAAAGGATTACATTTAGTGCATGTAAAATGACAAACCGAAACCAGAATCGGATCTTATGTAGTTCGCTTCCGTTTTGTTTCATACAGAATAAAGATTTAGTTTCATATGCATAATAGCTGGTAAGACTCAAACAGTGCCGCCTTCATGTTCTAATTTCTACACCACCACTATCTGATCCAACTTCTGTTAACCAGATGCCCTACTTCAATGCAATACTACATCCGAATAAGCCACAACTCATTTATGCAATGAAAAGCAGACAGCAAATTGTCATTATGCTAACCAAAACGTATATGGATCTTCTAATAATATACGACAAATAGAGTTACAACAGATCAACATTTACAATGGTTTTATTAATGGTAATTCAAGTACTATCAGCACTTTATTTACATGAGATGGCAATTCTGAGATGTTCTAGGTACATAAACTAGTAGTGTAGTGAGATTCAGCAGTATGAAGTAACATATTAAGGTAAAAAAGGAAGAGAAAAATGAACTAGTGACTCTGTAGAACACGATCACCAACATTATCCTCGCTGTACAACCCCCTTTTTCTTTTATCTTTTTCTTGTGAATTCTCGGTGTTGCTTAGATAAGCATGAAATGTACAAGATCACTACAGATCAAAAACAGCCTATTATAATCCTTAGCTACGACCTCGCTTCACAGCTTCTGCACTGCTTGTTGTCATAAAGGACTCTCCACAACCACACTGCCCTTTCGAGTTGGGGTTGATGAAAACAAACTCAGATCTGAATAAATGAATGAATCAGCAAATAAATAAATATGAGAGATGAAGCAAAGGAGAATTGGAAAACCAAAAGGCTTGAATTATTAGTATTGGAACAGAAAATCAAAGTGTATGGAAGAATCAAAGAACCTTTCAAAAATGGAACTAAGAGATGGTTTAATTAGAACATGATGGAAAAAGATCAGTGTATAGCTCTAGACTGCAGGCTTATACAATCATTAATCTGACGAAACTGAATGATATACACCAACTGGATATACTACAAATCAAAATTTAAACAATCAAACAGGTGCAGGTATTCAATCAGGCTCAAAAAGTGACAGCAGGCACCGTTAGATATTTCTTTAATGTTGGAAAAACTAATTTAATTATCATGTGAATACTCGTACCAAATGAACCATACCACGATTATATCCTACTTCATAAAAAATGCATGAGTTCATTCATTTACCAATGAAGAATAAATTCATATAACTCAGATAAACATGACAGATATTGTCTGTACCTGAGTTTGTCATCCACAAAATCCATCTTGGTTCCTATAACATGCATAAGGGCCTTCGGATCAATAAGTATCTTAACACCCTTGTCCTCAACCAACTCATCGAACTTTGATTTCTCATCTAAATATTGGTATGGGAAACAAACCAATATGACAAGTGATGTAAGCCACACAAAAACAACATTCAGAGATCGAAGTAGACCAAAACAATAAGAATTATTGAAATGCGCCAAATGGCGAAACTTGCAACAAAATTAGCAGCCTACAAGCTACAAAACTTGTAGGAAACTCGTGCACAGAGGAAAAAAAAAATCGGACGGAATAAAACTATATCAAAGTGTCGCTTAGTATGGGATATTAAATATGGTGCCCTGAAAGGAAAACTCTTAGAAATGTAATTGAATCACGAAAGCATAACTTTATATCCTCATGCCATATTTTTCCATAATAACCATGGATGGTAGTATCATATAACAAGAGAAAGAAAGAAGCTTCTGATCCTGAACCCCTTTTTTATTTTTGGAACGAGACCAACCTCTCTCATCAGTATGGCAAGTCTTGCTTGTAACTTTTAACAATTAACCAACTTGATTTCCTGAGCCATATTTTCTCACGTAAATTATATTGAAAAAATTGATGGAGCTAGCAATATCAAGGCAGTGCCACTCTCCTTTCCCCTGTAATTTTATGGAGGAGCACAAGCATTTTCCAAATTATTCATTAGACCCTTCAATTTTCATGATGATTTGTGGGCCAATAAAATTGAATATTAGAAAACATCAATTAAAAATTTTATTTTGATTCGCATCATAATACCAAATTAGTTTAGTAAAAATGATGAACTTATTCCAAGTCTAAAAATCAACGGTTCGTTTTATCAAGTAAAAGCTTCCCAGATAATAAAGGGTTCAGCTTAGTCACCTGCATAATTGAGGGTGTAAGATAAGCCATTGCAGCCGCGAGCCTTGACTCCGAGTCGGAGAAAAGGGCGCTGGCGCTGCTGTAATAGTTGACGTATTCTCTCCGCTGCGGCGTCGGTTAAGGTTAGGGCTTCCCGCCCCGCCTTCTGAGCTAGAACTCTCGAAGCTGCCATGCTTTTCCTACCTCAAATGGCCATTTTTTTCCTTAAAACTCTTTCAGAAGTTTCCTATCGTCATTCCAGACTGGATGCATACGGTTCAGCCCATCTCAAGTCTTTGAGTCAATCCTACTGTCCGTGGTGAGCCCAAGATGTAGCCCATGGAACTTATCTGACACATATGTAACTTATCTTATACCGTAATAATAAGTTTTTGATAGTTGGGTAATTGTTCATCTTTTTACCCTTCACTTGAGTACACATAAACGCCCCCACCCCAAATCCAAACAAAACGAATCTCCAAATTAAGTAAACATTAGAATACTATATGATGTAATTAGGCAGGTATTTTCACAAGCTTTTGTCATGGAAGAGGGGCCACTAGCCATTTTTCAACAAGGGAAGGCCACAGCAAACACTTGGCTGTCTGCCACAAATATATTGCACAAACACGAGGTACGCACCACTCTGTGTTAGGTCAGATCATTCCACTTTCCTCTCACACAAACTGCTGTTTCACTCTGAGACCTCTCTTTCCCTGTAAGATTTCCTGCCCAATGATTGTTTTTCATTTTGTTTTGGTTTATTTATTATTTAATGGTAGGATCATAATTATCAGTTGTTTTGTTTTTGGTATTGATGCATGTGTTGATTAAAAGCTGGTTAATTGGCATTCTTGATTCTTAAACTACGCAATCTTTTTGTTTCCCTGGAAACTGATTCTGGGATTTTTTTTTGTTGTTCTTTCTTGTGATTATTTTTGCGAAGTATAGCGTGTATCTTGAATTGTAAATATCAGATTTTTCATCATTTTGGACCCAAGAAATGTAAATGCTATATATATGGCTTGCTTTTGACTTTGAGATTGTTCTAGGATACTAAAACTTGATGAATTGCTTAATATGACTGTATACATCATATGTATATGCAATCATTTATATCTGTGTATATAAGAAATATGAAATGGTTTTCTGAAACCAATTAATGCGTCACGAAAAGTCTATAAATTTGGTTTTTATTATAAGCAGAACATTAATTTTGGGTGACCTGTAAAGCTTAATTCTTTGGTATGCACACAAAATATGGCTTCTAAGTTTTTTAAATTGTTGATTTGTACTTGATTAAGGAAATAAATTATGCTTTGAAAATGAGTTTTGAAATGGGAGGAGTTGTCTCATAAATTTGGATGAACACATACATTTGTGTAATTATGTAATTTTGTAATTTTGTAATTTGCATAGTAAATGTGTTAGTTTTAACTGAGGTGAAGCCAGGTTTATTTTCTCAATTTGTGGTGTAAGGATTCTCAAAGCTGTTGGCACATGTTTACGAGTGTTCTCTGGCATTGGCATATTTCTTTAGAAGTTCACATGTAGTAGAGGCAAATTAGTTTCAGTATGTTAGTGTATCTCAGCATTCAATATAGAATTATGGCTGTACTCAATGATTTCACAGTTTTGCTTTCCCATCTGTCAATATATTCTTCAACATTCCAGTGATCGTTTCTTATAGAAATTCTATTGTCAGCATGTCTGACATGTTGTAGTTGATATTATGATAAATACTAATAAAGAGCTCCTTCCCCAGTTCCTTGATGCCATAAAAATATGGAAGTTAAGTCACTGGCGTTGGTACGACATTGCTACATATAAATAAATTTTTATTCTAATCAAGAGAAGTTGTGCTCAATGTAGAATTGTGATGGTTATTACAATCGTTCATGTTGCTTCAGGTATCTAAGAGTTCTGTCTGTTCCAAAAAATAAAGGTCTTAGCAGATGTAAATAAGCTAACATATTTTCTATGTAGAAATTTCTTGTTAAGGTTGGAAATGAAGTGGACACTAGTTAGATGTTCAAATATTCATGGTGCTTGTGTTTGCAGTTTTATTAATTTCTCATAGCGTGAATAGCTGCCACATCTTTGGCATTGTGTCTCTCTTTCTCATGCTAGTATAAAGTCTTTTAATATCGAGACTAAGTCTGGAGACTTTAGTTGTCTGTCATCTCTCTCAACCAAAAACAATCTGGATATAATATTCTGTCACTAGTAATTTTATGTAAAAGTGGAAGTAATAAGAAGCTAGTATATAGACAAATTTGTGAGGTTCTAATATGTGCTTTAATAGAAGATTGAATCCAGAAACTTAAACAGCACGATGTTGTGCTAGCTTCTTTCTAAAAGCCATTAAATATGCTGTAGAACCGTTTTCATAAATAATTTGAACTTAAAGATTCATAAAACAGAAGTTTAGCAACATTTGCTCGGCTGCATCTACGAAGTATTTACTTGTATATGTTTTGGTTTCTGGTTCAGGTGTAAACATGTCAACTGTGAGACTTCCTACACCTTGTTTATTCCAAAGTGTGCCCCCTAGCAGAAAATCTGGCTTGTTCCAAACTGCACTCTCAAACAAATCATGTGCTTTAGTGAAGAGCTCCAGTTCTTTAGGTTCTATCAGGAGTGTTTCTAAAGCATTTGGCTTGAAATCTTCTTCATTCAAAGTATCTGCAATGGCTACTTACAAAGTGAAACTAATTGGACCAGATGGTGAGGAGAAAGAGTTTGATGCCCCTGACGATGCTTACATCATTGACTCTGCTGAAGCTGCTGGACTGGAGCTGCCCTACTCATGCAGGGCCGGTGCCTGCTCAACTTGCGCCGGGCAGATGGTTTCAGGTTCCGTGGATCAATTGGAGGGATCATTCCTTGATGAAAAGCAGATGGAGATAGGTTATCTGCTAACATGTATCTCATATCCAAAATCAGACTGCGTGATTTGCACACACAAGGAAGGTGAACTTTACTAAATAATCTTACAAACTTGGCTTTTGATTTGTGGGCGGAGAGAAGCTCGAATTCACGTAGAACAGTAGAGAATATTGTGCAAGCAGGCAAATGCTGTTGATTTGGCATTTTGGATACTGTCTTTGGATTTTCAGCTGTGAAAATCTTTGGCACCGTTGGTCTTTTCATTGTTTAAGATCATAAGTTTTGGTTTAAATGTTTAGTAAAGTTTTAGCATCTCAGCGAGCATGCCCTTACAGATTAAATCAGTATAAGTTTAGTGGAAAGAAGAAAACAATCCAACAATTGTTATAAATCCTTACATCAAATTTGGTTTTTTTTTTTTTAATTTTTTTAATTTTTTTTATTTTATGAAGTAGCTCATTTTAGAGGTTCAAACTTATTTATAATCCAAGAAAAAATAAAATTTAATCATAGTCAAAAAAATTAATTTTTGGACAAAAATACCATTTTTACAACGTATGATTAATAACATCTATCAAATATTGACGTTTGATCAAAAATATCAACTAAACGTTGAAAAATTTGATTTTTGATCAAAAAATTTATTAAACGTTAAGATTCTCAATGTTGTTAGATATTTTTAGCCGAATGTTAAAATTTTTGACATTTGAATGAAAATATTTATCAAACGTCAAGAATTTTGTGTTAAATTTAAAATTTTTAGAATTTTTTTATATCAATATTATTAACCATACAATCAAAAATAATTATTATATTAATGTTATATTCTAAAAGGTCGAGAATTTTAACGTTTGGCCAAAAATATCTAATAAATGTAGAGATTTTCAAATTTTAATCTAGTATTTTTATCAAATGTCTAGAATTTTAACGTTTGATAGAAATTCTAGATCAAATGTCAAGATTATCAAACATCAAGAATTCTAAATCAAATGTCAAGAATTCTAAATCATAATTTGAAATTTTTTAAAAAATTTCATGTCAATATTGCCAACTATATAATTAAAAATAATTATTATATTGATATTATATTCTAAAATGTCGAGAATTTTAATATTTAGCCAAAAATATCTAACAAACATAAAAAATCTCAACGTTTAATTGAATATTTTACTAAGCATCGAAAATCTTGACTTTTGATAAAAAATTTAGATTAAATGTCGAAACTATCATATTTGGTAAAATTTTTTTGTAAAATATTGTAAAGAGGAATATTTTGTTCCAAAAATTAATTTTTTTTAAATTAAAATTAAGTTTTTTTTTCTTTGGACTATAAATAAATTTGAGTTATAAAATGAGCCATTTTATCAAAAAGCCCATCAAATTTAAACTACGTGGGGCCCACTTCTATGGACATCATTCAATATCATTTTCAAGAACAAATTTTCTTCACAATATTTTGTGCACAATATTAGTAAAACAGATTTTGGTTGATTTAGTTATACTCAAAACTATATCATTATACTGAAGGCAGATGTGTACTCCATGACATACAATTCCTACTTCATGAAGGATTCAAATTATTGAAGCATAATCTACAATTCAAAACTATGATTCCATACAACCAAAAGTTCTAATTTTATTTTGACCCATTTCCCTTGTTATATGCATCCCATGTTCATCCTATTTCACTTTTAACTCTCTTATTCACTGACAGAATCAGTCAATAGCTATCAAAATACTTTATTTTGTTGATGATCCATGAGAAATCATCCTCATCCACACCAAGCTTTGTCCACTAATAAACATATGAATTTCAGAAACAATAAAAGAAAAGCCATAATATTTTGCTGAACAACAAATGTTTCAATAGATATAACGGAATGAGAAACAAAATTTGGCTATCGAAGAGATATGTAAAACATTTAATCAAAATTTCTTCACCAACAATATTTTGATAAAAACAAATAGAAACTACTTGAGTAAATTAATTTTAGGTTGTTGCCTAGGTGTTGGTAGCCCTAGTGTAAATCTGCTGGCTGGCATGTGCAGATATCATTCTAATTGATCCTCTGGCCATCAGATCCTTAATTGCTCGCCTTGCAAGCGAGCCGCTGACCTGAAGAATGCAATAGATGAAAACAGCCTCATTAACCAACCACCCAAAACAAAAGATGAGACAAATACAGATTCTTTGTATGCCAGCATATCAATTCATTATTTTAGCAAGTGATATGATCAAGTGGAAATTGCATCATAGCTCAGACTAATTGTATCAGAGGGAAAAAGAAATTCATCTCCTAATTTAATCATAGAATGTCTTCTGTGGCTTAATTTTGAAAGCACGACAACATTTATCAACCACCCACACATTAATACACTTACATTTCACAGAAATTATGGATTAAAAATCACAACTCAATCCCAAACATACCCTAAATAGCTCATAAACTGAAGAATGCACAGAAATCTCAGGGAAACTTCGATTAAATGGCTAAGCAGCCGAGAAAGTGATTGCACTTTGAATGTAAATGATTATTGCTATCACAATCACAACAAACGAAGAAACCAAGATACAGTAACAACAGCAAAGTCAGCAAGACAGAGACAGCTAAGTAGAACATACCCTCAATCTGTCAGACAAGATGGAAGGAGTGACAAGCTTATACTTGGGAACTTCAGAAAGAAGCTTGTCATAAGTCCCCTGATCGAACAAAACCATGTTGTTCACCTTCTCCTTTTGCTTTCCTTTGCTCCATTTCTACATATCAAACACTAATCTCAATGTGACTGCTTCTAAACTAACAAAAAAAGAATTAATATCGTAATCCCAACACACGCAGGCGAGCAGAATTCCATAAACACAGAGTACCCATGTTAGAAGCACTTTCATCAAAAAATCCTTTTTTTAACAAAAAGCTAGAATTGAATACCTAATAGAAAAGCACCTATCAAGTAACTCTCAGTATGCACTTTCAGCTGTTATTTTACCCAAAAAAACGTTTTTTAGAAAGCACTTGTAAGTGCTTTTTCGCAAGTACTTCTCTGATCCGGAAAACACTTTCGTCTATTTCCAACAAGCACAAAATACTTTCGACAATTCACAAACGTTTTTGAAGGAACAAAAAACACTCCCCAAACACGGTAATTATTTCTAATACTCGATAAAACCCCAAGGCAAACGCTATCTCAAACAATGTCGCAACGAATCTATTTAGTTATCCAGATGAATGCAAACTCTAACGTAGTTACCTTCTTCTTCTGTTTGCCGCCGCCGGATTTCGCTGGCTTCGACGATGGTGGTGGAGCCTTATCCTTCTTCGGGGCCTACGATGAATGCCAAAAAATAAAATAAAAACAGAGTAAAAAAGAAGAATTTGAGGAAATGGGAAACAAAGAGAGAAGATTATTTCATTGATTTCTGTTTAATTACCATGAGAGCTCACTATTGAGTTCGGGTTTCGGGGGAACATGATGAACTTGGGAGTTACAGAGAATTTATATGCAGGGGTCACTAGGGTTTTACCGTTTTGGAAGAGTGTTTGGGTGCGATGACAGAGTGTTTGGGTTCTCGGCTAGCTGTATTCGCAACCCGTTTTAAGGAGAGGGCCTATCTGTAAATTTCTTTATTATTATTATTATTTCCTCTCTGTTATTTGATAAATTACATAAATCCCCCATATATTTGATAAAACTCCAATAAAAGAAGAAATACGAAGAAATTATTCGCTTTTTAAGAAAATTATTAAAATATATATTTTTTAATTTGTTTAAGAAGAAAACCTCCTGTCACCTTCACAAATTATTGACTATAAAATCCCTTAGTGTACTATTTATTTAAAAATTATGTGTTTTCACGATTAGATTAGTTTACGTATTTAATCGCAATCAAAATGTTCAAATCTACTACTTGATCTCACCTTTTATCATTTATCATTGAACATGTTAATTTGTAGGTATATTTAGCAAACATTAGTCTTAATATATTACTAATTTTTTAAGACTAATGATCGCTAAATATACCTATAAATTTAAATATAACATTAATATGTATTCAAAGTGCACTTTTATTAAAAAAAATTATAACATTCTCAAATTTAAAGATATTACCAATAAATGATAGCACCCACTATCACCCTAAGTCTCTTAAGTTTTTCTCTATCTGAATGTATGTATAAACCTTAAAAACACCTTATAACATGAGAGGTGAGTCTAAAACTAAAAAAAATAAAGGGTGTGTATCTTGTTCCTTTATCTGTGCCTCCCCTGTACTAAAATCTCTCTCTCTCTCTCTTCTAACTACTTATCTATCTTGCAAAACTGAAAAAATGAGAGGTAAGTCTAAAACGATCATGTGAGTGAATGTCATAATATAATAAAATATACAAATCAAGAAAATGATATTCTCTTATAAATAAACTCAACTTAGAATTTAGATCTCATATCAAGCAATCGATATGATGTAATAAAGTAATTTAAAATAGTATCATCAAAAACTGAATTTCACATTATGTTTAAAGCTGCTTTGCTCTCATAAAATTAATTTCGAAAAAAATAGTTATAAAACAAAAAATTTTGTGACTCGAGTATCCTAACCAGCTATGAGTTATAGTTAACCAGAATACGACCTCTGACCTAAAGACAAACCTTTAGTCCAAGGTTATCAATACCGTATCGGAAGACGTACTATTTTCAAAATATTCAAATAAAATTAAATGTAATACATTTAAATTAAAATATCAAACATTCATAAACTATATAAAATTTTTAAATAATATTAAGTTCAATACATTAAACAACCAAATATTTAATCCAAATCATTGTCAAGCAAACACAAACTACTAACAAGATAATTTAATACATTAAACAACTAAATCATTCATTAACATTTTCAAGTTCCTCAAATATACTAACTTATTCCCACTAACTTTCATTTGGTGGAATTATAATTTCGTCATCTTCATCAAAAACAACTTCTTCATCATCAATAATTTTCGAAGAAGTAATCAAAGGTTTTTCAATAGTTTCTCAATCCATATCAAAATTATCTTTATCAAAAATGTTTTCCTCGTGAACTATCTAATATTGCATAATGTCAATGTTGTTAATACTAATATGATCCAATAATTCTTTTCCCTTAATAAAATTTCTAGCAATTAAAGCACAAATAAAATTTAAAATTTAAATAAGATCAATATGAAACATATTGAAGATTATAAATAAAAACAATTCGAAGTTAAAAATATAAACAAATATACCTCTCTTGAAGTTTTAAATTATAACGAAAAAAAATAAGGTAATTCAATATTTTATGCTCTAGCCTATTTTGCCTTTTAGAATGGATGAACTCAAATGTACTCCAATTTCTTTCACAACCAATTACTTTAGTACATTGGCTAAGTACTCGAATTGCAAGCTTTTGTAACTCTGGTGTGCCATTTCCAAACTACTTCCACCATGATAATACAAGTAAAATACAAAAAAAAAATTAAATAATAAATAAGAACATATAATTACAAACCAAGTAATAAAAGTTAGTAATCTTATAACTGGATTTAGTTTTTCCTTTTGACGTATAGCTAGAGACATTCTAAAATTACCAGTAGATTTTTTATACTCTTCAAGTTGTGCACTAATAGTTTTTTGCACCTCATCATAAAAAATTAATCTTGTAAGTTCATTAAGAAAACCCCTAGTAACGTCATTTTTTCGATTAAAAGATGGTCTAAAAAATATGTTCGAATTAAGCAAGTAACCAACCATATGCAAAAGAGAACTAAGTTGCTTATCCCATCTTGAATTAATCACTCTCAAATATGGCATATATTGAGAAATCATATTGTTGAACCTCGCCTTTATAGTCTCTTTTGCCTTGTCCATAACTTCATACAAATAACCCATACTTGGTTTTTCTTCGCCATCAATAAGACGAAGAACTTTCACAAGTGGTTCACTAACTTTCACAATATGTTGGTATTGACGTCAAAAGCTATTTATTTCCCTACATTACTTTTATACATTAAGCGAATCTACCCATTTATCTCTAGTAAGCATTTGCCTAAACTCTTTCTTAAATTTCATCAAACACTAAATACTCAAAAAGTGTG
>JAXCLQ010000006.1:6895158-6906909 GCA_035584115.1 Cedrela odorata | reverse complement strand
TCGAAAAAGAATCTCAAATCTTAACAAAGGAAATCATTGGTTTTTCCATATTTAAAAACCATAAACAGATTCTTTTCTACTGTTTTCATCTTTAGGACAACAAATAAATCTAATATCCCCTCTTCATTTTTCATTCATTTTTTTTTTTCAAAAAATAAATTTTAAAAAGAAGACACAAAATGCTCACTGAAATATTTGATTGCTACAAGAAATGGAATATAAATGACTAAATAATCAGATTAGAAAATCCAAATAGAAAATTCTACAAAGATTGGATCAAAAAAAATAAAGGACCACTTATATAAATGGTCCCTACAGCCTTGGTTATTCCTTAAAACTATATCAAATGGAAAGAGGAAAGAATTGCCTTGACTGTTTAGGCGGCAATCCATGGCCTCAAGATTATAGGATAAATTGGGTCATAATAGGTTCTCATGAGTTCTTAATTAAGGATAATATTGCAAAACAATCTCTCCCGAGTTTTCATTAGCAAAGTGAATCATATCACAAAAAATAGGGAAGCAGAAGCCAAATGAATCATATCACAACCTCCAGTATTCAAAACTGAATATTATCTATCCTTTTGAGCTTCATACCTGACAACTTTAACTTAAACAAAATTATTGCTGGCAAATAATAGGTGGTTTTCATGCTTACAGAAAAAAGAATAACTGTATAGGATATTTTTTATGCCAAAACAATAATAGATGACAAAACCATACCTTTCTGCCATCTTCCAAAAGGGGCCTTGATGCTATGACCAAGATAATTCTCATGATGTTTATCAACCTTGACATCATTCGAAGTAAATTCTGCACAAAATGAGTGTGATTTTTTTCACAAATTGATTAGGAACAAGAAGCCAACATAAATATACAGGGATAAACAAATATATAGATAATTAGACAAGGTTTCAGTAATAATAAGTTTCTCAAACAATTGGCAGAACGCAAAAAAGACTCTTCATAAATGTAAGAAAGTATGAACTCATTCATCATCAGTCAAAAACCCAAAGCAACTTGAGAGTGGCATGATATCAACCAGCTGACTCTGTAACTTCCATTTAAGATTTAAAAAAAAAATTATACTGCTAAGAAGACCATCATTTCACCTTACATGAAATAATAATACTTGTTTACAAACATTCCGAAAAGCACCCAATGCATAATCACCCACTTCACACCTGTAAAGCAAAACCCTGATGATCTTGCCAACAAAACATTTACAGATGTATATATTGTCCTCCCCTTCCCCTCTCTTCCATACACATGCCATTTCGATCGTAAGCCTCTCAACTCAACAGCCAACAGGAACTAGTTTGCACCATCTTCCACCACCAAAATAACTCCAAACACTTTTGTGTCTGTGTACATACACTTGCTCTTACATAAAACTGAGATCCCAGGTTGGGAAGGTAGTAAAACAAAAAAAAAAATGCTTCTATGTTTAGGTTGGACTATATTTTTGACTTGGTAAATTAAAATAGGATTGGGAAGAATCAAAAACTAGAATGGAGCTTAGGATGAGAGTGAGACTATGAAGCAATTCTTTTTATATACTCTCGCCAGAAAGGTGACTAGCTGTAGGCAAAAGCAAAACAAAGGGAGGAAAACAGAAACAGTAGAAATCAAGAAATTTCTTGAATAGTAAATTGAAGAACGAAAAAGAATTTGAGTTTCATCTTGAAGCTGTCTGTTTCAGTTCAGTTTTAGGGCCTACAAGAGATGTCGTATTATAAAGTCATCCTTCAATCTCTTGTTTATTCTATTCACTTTGCAGGGAAGGGGCCAACTGAGTTTAGATGAAAGAGTATAATGAAAAGATCCACCATGAAATCTCAAACCCAGGCAACCAGAAGACCTTGTATGGAAATAAGAAAGACAACCGGACCAGTGTTCTGCTATTTATATTGTCAGGAACAAAGGAAAGGAACACAGATAAGATTGAGGACTTCATTTTACTAAATAATCAATTAAATCAATATGAAAGTAATATTCTGTCAGCCATTGAGGTTAATTAGATTACACAAGATAAGCCTATTAGAAAGTTTAAATCTGCTCACTCATTCATAAATTCGCTATCATCACATTTAAGTTCATTATTTTGCCGTCTCTAATTAAATTCACCATCAAATTCTGTTCCTCAATCTAGGTTTCATCCAGACCATCAATGATGTGTTCTTTTCATAAACAAGTGCGATATCTGAATATAGGAAGTACACTTCATCATATGAAGTACTGTTGATCAATTACCCACCACACCAATGTCAAAACAAATACTAGCGTTCACAAAATTCAGTAATCTTACTTCTTCCCATTCTTTTCCTAACCATCAAATTACCATTCTGAACTACAGCCAACCACACAAAAGAACGTATATTTTCTTCTATAATTTTTAATTTTTCATTGTTTGTTTATTTCACATTCGCCACCAACTAGGGTATGCTCAACTTTTTCTCCAAGAAATTAGAATTACATAAAAATTCGATCCAGAATTTCAAACACAAAATCATTGAGTTCATAAACTAAAGCCACCCACAAAATGTATAGATTGCCCGTTTGTTTCCCGGTAAAATACTTGTACAAAAATACTATCCAGAGAAATAACATGTGGTAGGAACAAAACCCTAGGGACAGATACATACACATATAAATACATAGGTAGATAGAATAAACAACGAAGAGAGAGAAAGCTTAAGATCTCGACCACCGCGAACGCCGCCTCCGGATGGATGATACATATTTCCCCGCTTTCTATCGCTCTGTCTGAGTTGTACAACGGTACCCACCTGAATATTTCTGTTAATATATATATATATATATATATATTTACAGTTGATAATTATAGTTACACGGTAAGAGTATACATATAACGTAATATAATTAATTAATTTTATTATATTTTTTTAATGATATTAATCCGGTTTATATTTTTGGAATCCCAATCGGATTGTCCCGACTTGACCCGTTCATAATTTCAATCAGAGGATTCTCGTAGCTTCGTTATATATAATACGAATCAGCAAAGGGAGTGAGGCCGACTCACTTTTGGAAACATAACGCGAGCAAACACTGTGACCAAAATCAAATGGCTATGAGATCTGCTCTGCGGCGAATGAGCGTGACGCGCTCGATGGAGTCAACTCGGGGAGCTACTCGTTATTTCAGCGATGGCAAAGGCCGTGTCTTGAGCGAGGAGGAACGTGCTGCTGAGAACGTTTACATACAGGTTTCTGAATCATTTCTCTCTTCTGTTTGGTTCTCGAGAAAACGTAGAAACATGAAAAATTACTTTTACTGCGCGTCAACTGTGATCGATTTACGATATCATCTTTAGCTGAGCTTAAGTGTTGCTAATTCAACCGAGATTTCGAGCTTTTGTTCCTGATATAATAATGTTTTTATTGGTTGATACATTTTCGGTATATATCTCTTTAAATGTCCATATCTGTTATTCTATTGACGACTTTCCGTTTGCTTGCTGAGAAATTGTCGAAGAAGAATAATTATGAATATCGAATCATAGAGTTCGCTCTGTTTGCCAGAATATAGGAAATATTACTTCTATCTTTTGATTTTGTTTATTAAATTCCTTAAATTTTATCGGTTAAATGATTTATGTTAGTGTTTCTCTGCGATTCAATAGAGGTTGATCTGACTGTTCTTTAGTAATCTAATTCTGTAATATGTTTCACTAGATATATTCAATTTTTTTTCCTGGTGAAAGAGATACATGCTTGCTTGTTGATAATGATAATTAATGTGAATAAATAATAAAATGTTGCTTTATTTTCTTTATTTATTTAATTCCTTTAATGTTTAGTTTGGTCTTAGAAATTGTGTGTGACCGGTTTGAATTTGATTTTATGTCCTTCTTTTTTCTTGGGTTTCTTATCCAATCAACTATACAATATGTTGTTTGTTTTTCTCTTTGCTCTTTTGTTTTTCCTCTCTGGTTTCTCGGCCATTTTATCCTCTCTTTTTTCAGTGATTATGGTGCAGCATGCGTTATTGGAATTGAACATATAACTGATCATATCTATTGAGAAGATGCCACCTTCTAAAGCTAGTTGACACATATGAGGGTTTAAGATTAATATTTAGCGGTAAAGCAGAAGATTCTAGCAAAAATGAAAAGAAGATTGAAGTTGGAACGATGAAAGAGCAGTTTTTGGGCTAGAGCCTAGAAGAATTCAAAGAAAATAATGATAAAAAAAAACTACTACAATGAATTAAAAGAGGCTAGATTATAAAATAACCCTAGAATGTCAGCAGCCATTCTTTGCACATGTACTAATAAATCAACCAAGCTTGTCAAAAGTCAGATGGTCCTTCTAAGTAAGATATTAAAGGCATGATAGTAAGTAAGATGATAGTCTGAAATCACAAAACTAGGCTTATGCAGACTAGTGGATTGACTAAGATGACTTATAAGATTGTTTCACTTTAAGCTGAGGTGCTCCTACCCTGGATATACTTCTTTGTTGTGTATTTCCTTTGTATTAGAGGTGCAGTTTAATGACTTTGATTCTCTGTGTGCAGAAAATGGAGAGGGAGAGGCTGGAGAAACAGAAGGCAAAAGCTGAGAAAGAAAAAATGCAGAAAGAGAAAGAGAGTGCTGATAAGGTATGTATAATTTCTACTTCATTTTGTGCGCATTTAGTTGTCTCAATTTAAAACTGTGCTCCATTTTAATCTTTTCATTTTCTGCACGGACAAGATCAGAATTATAAAATCAAAACATTCAAAGTTGAACTTTTCGTTCCCTCTAATATTTGTGAAACACCTCTATGCTAAGCTGAATATCCATATTAGGCTCAATAAAATGGACTTGTTAGAGTTCGAGGTCATTTAGTATGGATAGAATTTCAGAGATGCTGTGAAGATTTTATAACGGCCTGTGACTGTACAGCCTGAACCTTTATAGTTGAGTATACAATCTAGTGGAAAGAATTTTCAGAAAGGTTTACCAAAACGTAAAGCCACAGCAGAATCATGAATAGATACGTCATAAAAATTACTTGGATTTGTGTGTTGCAGGTTGAAAATTGAGTTGGGGAATGTGAGATGGTAAGACTTTGTAAATGTGGTTGTTCTTTTAATTAGACACTATGTTCATTTGAGCATATCTAGCTGGTTATTCTTACTAGTTATCCCTTTTTGGAGGGATAAAGACGATGCAGCAGCCAGGCTAACACATATAGCTAGGCCATGGTGGCCCCTAGACTGACTTTAGTTTAGGATTATGCAATCTGAAACGTGATATGGATGTGATTCAATATTGAAGAAGCCAGACCTTTTATCTGACATGTTTGTGTGGTTGATTGATTTGATAAACTAACTGAGGAGATAAAAAAATGTTTTATGCATGACTTCTGAAGTATACTAAGCTAATCGTAAGTTCTTTTTTTCAGGAACTCTCTATTTGAATTCTTTTTTTTTCTTCAAAAAATTGTTTTTTCTACTGTGATGAGATGATAATCTGTTGTACTATCCTATGATACTACTGTGTGCCATAAGCTTGGATCTTTGCTTAATGATTTCCTTTTTAATGCAAGATTGAGTTGTTTTAAACATAGTTAGATGCTTAAAATAACATACTTTTGTTTCTGAAAATAATATGTCAGTTCTTATGACAAGAATTTGTCAATGATGCGTGAATTGAGCTTCACTTGAATGCAGTACATCGTAAAGAGAAATATATGAATAGATGGGAAGGGATGGGTAGAGATGATACATACCATTATGTGATATTATGCTCTTACTAAAGTGGTTGGTATATTTAGTTGTTGCATGTGCAAAGAAGCAAACTCAGATGATGCCTTCTTTTTGACACTTAAATGACCTGAACTTCTATCTTGTTATTTAGAATTCCCATTGCCATGGTTTCAAGATACTGCCACTTCAATTAATCAGCGGATTCTGATCAGTTCTGCTATGAGTTGGTCTCATTTACACTTCCAGGATTTCTAGTCAAAGTGACATCTGGAATTATACTTTATTTGCTCTCATCTGTTTTATTGCATATGAAAGTTCATTGGTGTGAATACAAAACTTGTGCCTAAATCATGGGGCTATGTCTACCTGTGAAGTTGGTGTTTCAACTTGTATCACTTGGTGGAGTCCCAAATATGTAATCCATGGCTAAGCTGACTCTGCTGGAGATTTGAGTTTACGTACCTAAACATTTTCTTCTTTTTTGGCAGAAAACTGAAGAGCCGCGCTAGGAATGAATCTGACTTCTGCTAGATTATGACACTCACACTTGAGTAATTGTGAGAAATAAATGTATGACTTCTGGTGAGATTTGGTCGTTTGGACTGGGTGATGGTCAGGTTGATATCTTTTCTAATGAAAAGTCAAGATATGACCGTGTATGCTGTTCTGAAAACTGTTTTAAGTTGTTTTATGCACTTTATGAGGTTCTTCCTTGATTGTTCATTCTGTCTCTGCTTTTGTGGGTGTCATGACTTATTTACAGTTGTTAATGTACCCACCAGTGGTTTATAATGTTGAAAATTTTCTGACCTGTATTGAGTAGGTTCTATATTTCCCGTCCTTTTTCCTTTTGGATAATTTCTGTCTATGGCTATAGCAATGTTAACTGATATGATATTTTAAAATAATAAAAAATAAAAGAAGTATTATAACTGAGACACGAAAAAACAATTGAGAAATAACGATTTTCTTTTGAGACTTCCCTTATTCGTCACAATATATCAATGGATAATAGCACTGCTAAGTTATTACAAAAAATTGATTTTCCAACACAGCAACTCATAAACAATGTGAAGTGGATAACAGTAAGAATAAAGTCCAAAGCAGCAAGTGATGCTTCATGTTCTATTTCTTGGCTGCCAAACTTGCCTTGATTTTCTGAACGGTAGAGACATCAGTTTTGAAAGCTTTGGTAAGAATGCTTTCATCAATGCCAGAAGCAAACACCGTTGCAGGAATGGAAACAGTTCCTGCACTAGCACTACCAAAGGCAGAGATAGCGGTGGCATGTTGATCACCATTTGAATTGTACTGGAAATGCACCAATCCTTTGGGAAACACAAATATGTCCCCAAGATGAAGAGTTTGTGTGTAGAGTTTGTTCGTTGTGTCAATGAATCCCACCTCGAGGCTTCCATCAACAACGAAAAGGAGCTCAGCTGAACGTGGGTGAGTATGAGGAGGGCTCCTGCAGGGAACTGAAGCACAGCGTAGGACAAGCTCTGCCCATTGAGAGCTGGGAACTCTGCCATGCTGGCTTTTGTCACCTTGAACGCTGGTTGGTCATCATCTTCAAGCACACTGTGCAGGCCGTTGAAAGTGAAGAAATTCCCATCAACTGCACCGGTAGTAGAATTGGCAGGGATTACAAAGTCGGTGACCATGTTCGGATCACTTGCTGTGACACCTGCAACTACTAGCAGGAAAATGAGGGACTTGAAGATATTTTAGGCCATGGTTGGTATTCTGCTAGAGATGGAGGAATTAATGTTAAGAACTGAAGTTATGGATTCAGTTTTGTTGAAAACAAACGGCGAGTCCAAGTATTTATAGGGTTGTGTTGAGTTTTGTTGCTCGAGTGCTGAAGTCTTGGATTTAGAGGACGGCTATGGTTGTTGATTACTAGAGCTAAGAAAAGATTGAAGACAATGAAGAGGTATAATTGTTGGTCCTTGCGGTAGAAAAATAAACTCGAAAAGAGCAAAGAGCAATATAGTACGTACAAATAAAAGAAAATAGACAATTTATTAAAAAAAGAATAAAAGTGTGTTACACAGGGTGCATTATTGGAGACTCTCTCTTATTTCAGACTGAGAATTCCAACTCATGAGCAACAAGAACATTGTAGTTTTTACAATTAAATCTGCCTCTTCTTGTAGTTTCATTGGCTGGCCTGCAACCAAGGTGAGTGGGTAAACCTGCTTCTCGCCTTCTATAACTTAACACACATTTTTTAGTTCTAAATCGCAAGTAACAATCAAAAATCTCAATCATATTTTCTCATCAGCTTTTCAATTGTTTAATCATGGCAGCATTCTGCACACAAAACCAACATCTGTTTCTCACCCTTTTGCTTGCCTTCGCCACCCTTCGTGTGGCGACTGCCGGCGACGCAGATATCACCACTGATTTCATCGTCCCACCAAATGTTAGTAACGTCGTAGATGCAAGCTTTTCCACTAACACAGCCCTAAGAGCTCTCGTCCGAGCAGGGTCTCCTGCGACCTTCAAGGTCTAGAAAGTAAGCATGAACGAATTCCCAGCTCTGAACGGCCAAAGTGTTTCTTACGCAGTTCTCCAATTCCCTGCCAACTCAGTCAATCCTCCACACACTCATCCTCGTGCGGCGGAGCTGCTGTTTCTCATCGACGGTTCGCTTCTAGTAGGTTTTGTTGACACAACCAACAAGCTCTTTACTCAGACGCTGCAAGCTGGAGACTTGTTTGTGTTTCCAAAGGGACTTGTTCATTATCAGTACAATGGGGATGCTAAGAATTCCGCCATTGCTGTTTCTGCATTTGGTAGCGCAAATGCTGGTACTGTGTCAGTTCCCGGCGCTGTTTTCACTACTGGGATTGATGACAACATCTTGGCTAAGTCTTTCAAGACTGATGCTGCCACCATTCAAGTAATCAAGACTGGCCTTATTCCCAAGGCTTGAGAGTTATATAGGCAAGGAATAATATTGTCGGATCCAATGCAACATAGTTTTTCAATTAAAAAATATATTGATTTATTTATTTATTTATGCAATATTGAATGTATTATCTTATAATGAGGAAATTAATAAGGATTTTATTTCCCTATAAAATATAGAACACAAGGAATATAGAATTCTCACAGTTGATGGCAGAAAGGAAGATTTTACTAACAAATATGTAATGTTTTAAGCCGTTACTTGTGTTTCAAATTTATCTTTGATTCTAATCACAGTCCATGCAACAAGACGGTGTCGTTTTTTCCGCAGGGAAATGCCAATAGAAGTAACTATAAATTCACTAATCCAAACGGATGAAACAGCAGCGCATATAGGCTCTTAACGGAACCATGAAGGAAAAAAAATGTAAGCTGCTTGCTGGTCTAGACTTTTAGCGAGTGCGCTTGCAGACAATCTTTGAACTTTAACCAAATCAAGGTGAGACTGCTAAGAAAAACTTTGGCAAACGGAATATTTTGGTTTCTCGGCTAATTCTTTTGCTAGGATATGGTTGTGGTGTGAAATTGGTTTGCATTGCACTTCAAATGCTCGATGAAATGTTAAGAAGGAGTAAGTGATGGATTAATCTAAATGAAAAGTGCTTTGGTGATCAAATTTTGCTTTACTTTGGTCTAATATGGCATAAACAAAGCAAAGTGTGACCTTTCTCTTAAAAAAACTGTATAAGTCCCTTGAATCATGTCATACGATGATTATTCATACAATAGGTTGTCCCTTGTAGTTAATGGTTGCTTGGATAAAATATCATATGATCATTGAAAACTTTTAAATTTCTCTGGTTTTTTTGTTTATATTTGAAGACACTCGGCTTGTTGCTGTCCTGTCACGGAGTTTATAACTTTAATTTTCTTTTAATCATGTTATTAGAAGTTTACGGTCCAAGATAAATTTGCGCTCTGTTGATGCTGCCATGGCCGTGACAAAGCCTCGGTTAAGTAGCTTCTCTCCAACATATTGACCGTACCCTCATCTCAAACCCCTGGAGTCAAATGTAGTCCTAATGGCACTACCTTTGTCTCGACTGGAATTCCTGATCTTGACAGTAATCTTCTGCATTTTTTTTTCTCCATATCTTTGTAATTATTTTGAGAATTTGTCTCTTTTCTAACTGTTAATTATTTCGTTCCTGATATTTAGAGATATTTGGAGGTGGGTTCCCGCTGGGAAGTCTTGTGATGATGATGGAAGATGCGGAAGCACCTCATTACACGCTTTTGTTGAGGAATTTTATGTCTCAAGGGCTTGCTCACAACCAACCTCTTATTTACGCCAGGCCATCCAAAGACCCCAGAAGTTTTTTGGCTACTTTGCCTAGTCCTGCCTCATCCAAAGATGATAAATCTCGGGATCGTAATCCAGAACAGGTGCCCTCTTCTTCAACTCGTCCATCTTGTTTTTTGTCTACTTGTTCTTGTTTCGGTTAAGATAAAAAAAATATTAATGTTGTTTTTCAACAAATTGTAGAAGGGGTTGAGGATCGCTTGGCAGTATAAGCAGTACTTGGGTGAACATCAGCCGAACTTTGATAGTAACAGAGGTAAGCTTGTTCAAATTGTATTTTCTTTTGTTTTCTAATAAAATGCCAATGCTGAAATTTGGTTTAATTTTCGGTGGATATATATATATATATATATATATTCATGTTAGAGCTAGGCAGTCACTTCCAACCCAAAACAAACTAGTAAATGATACAAATAAATGTTTTACTGCTGCAAAATTTAAGAAACTTGAAGATGGCTTTATTGCTATTCTCTTGTTCCTTCAGATTTAGAGCATATTGTACATATTTGGTCCAAACATTTACAATGCAGTGTAAAAGCCATTACCTGCTGCTTGTTCCACTGAGCAGGATCAGAGAGGGATTATCTGGATACAATTTTAACCTTAAGCATTTCAGAATTAATGAGCCGTTGATGTACTAGAATCTGTGCTATGGACCACAAAAGCAAAGTAGTCTATCCCTTTTCTGTATTTTATATCTTTGATCTTGTGCTTGCAAAATTCATGCATGGTAGTAACTCATTACGTTATAGTGGTGCAGATAATAAGCAAGATTACTGCAATGAATTTGACTTGAGGAAGCCGCTGGAGAGGAACTATCTTACTGGCAACGTGTAGATTGTTTTGGCATCCAAGATTCTAACAATCTCGCTGCTCTTCAGGAATGTTGCGCCACATTTTTATCTCAATTTCAAAGGTATTGCTGCATGCTTTCCTGATAAGATACAATCTTTGACTCTTAATATCTTTTACTGCAAATTACACACATGTGCATGCATGCATGCGTTCATGTAGGCTTGAATACACACACCTCTGATCTCAAATAGTCAATCTAGCTTCTTCATCTTGATTCTACAAGAATGAGGAGAGGGGCAAAGTGATTATAGAGCATGGTATTCGCCAGATCATGTCCAAATTCTTATTAATTGAAATGTGAGGATTGAATATTCAAACCACACGGAATTTGAATTTTTTATTTGTGGGAATATGCTATATATCAAGTGATGTTACGAGGAATTGAATAGATTGATTAAGGATACAATAGATAATGTTGTTGAAGTGGTGACAGTTGACAGGTTTTTTGCTATGTTGATGGAATGAACTATTAAACAAGAAATGTTAAGCGACTTAAGTTGCATCAAAGTTTAGAAACATTGTTTTCTTGAATAAGTCCCTATCTCATTTTCAGTGTGACAACGTCTTCTGTTATGTGATAAAACACCAAATCCTTGAGATCAGATTTAAGGTTTTGAGGTTTAATATGGACTTAAGTATCTTGGTCATAATTATAACTCCTAAATAGTCAAACAACATTTAAGCTTGCTTCTAAGTTTGTTTCGTTTCATCTTATAGCTCTATCTAGTATGCAAAGCTTCCCAACCTATGTTGGTTGGTTAATTAAAACAATATTAAGGCAGAATTGTTACATATAATGCAGGTATTTAAATGGTTTTATTTATCTCTCTCTCTCTCTCTCTCTCTCTCTCTCTCTTCCTTTCAAAGACTTCTCATATCATTGACATCATTTGTTGTATC
>JAXCLQ010000006.1:6840793-6859405 GCA_035584115.1 Cedrela odorata | reverse complement strand
TATATATATATATATTTATATACGTATGTATGTATGTTTTCTATTTTTTATTTTAAAATAAATTTAAACACGTAATAAAATTAATAAAAATAGCTTAAATAATATTTTAATAAATTTTATAAATTAATTTTATATTTTATTATATAAATTAAAAATATTAAAATATAATATAAATAATTTATTATTAATTATATTATATGTCCAAATTTATTAAAATAAATAATGGAAAAGATCACGAAAAAATAATACGAGATATTATTATCAATCTAATACGTTAATAAAAACACAAATAAGATGAATAAAAAATACATAGTCAAAATGCAGCTATGCTCAGCTAGGTACAAAAAGGAAAGGATAGAGGTATAAGCTATCATTTTCAATTACTTTAATTCCATTGATCTTCCATTCTTATTCAAATTAATCTGCATAGTCTATATTAAAATCTAACCAATATATAAATATATTGTCATTTTAGCCATTCTTCATCTTTATCGAATCACAAATTTCGAAAAATTGACCATACTTTATGATTATCTTAGGTTAGGACGAGCTCATCTCCATTAGAGTCTTAATTGACATTAATTTAATTTAATTTAATGTTTATTAAAAAGATGGTAGCCTAGTCAAACTACATAGCGAAAATGGGTCTTGTAAATTATGTTAAAAATTAAAAAATATGCTTAGGTATTAATAGATATAGTGGAAGGTATGGTCAAAGCTAATTTTAGCTGATATCAATATCTACCGCACTAGTTGGGCTGAGATCAATTCCGAGCCATGGATGGGCCTGTTAGTAGTGTTTTGTTTGTTCATTTGGGTTGGGTGTTGGGCTAAAGCCAACCGAAATTTGGTTAATATATATATATAAAATTTTCTATTTCACTAGTTGTGTGCAAATTTATGAAAGCCTTATTGATGGAAAAACAAACTATACTACATGCACGGTCTACGTTACAAAAACTTATCGGCCATAGCAACTGCGGAACTTGCGACACCAATCGAACGAGGCCATGTTTGGGTGGCTGCAAATGATATTACTCAACTATCAAATACATGCTACCTTGCAATTTTCTGCAAGAGAAAGAGTGCAGTTTCCCATGCAAAGATTATCCGCATTGGGATAAATGACAACATTCTGACATCAAACATGCTCGTTAATATGTATTCGAAATGCGATCTTGTTTATGAAGCTCGTAAGGTGTTTGATGAAATGCCTGAACGAAACGTGGTTTCGTGGAATACTATGTTTGGAACGTATACTACGAATGGACACGAGCAAGAGGCTCTTGCTCTTTTCGTGAATATGCTAAGAGAAGGTATAACCCCAGTTAGTGAATTCTCTGTCTCGAGTGTTTTTTGCACGTGTGCCGCGAAAAGTGATGTTTTCGAGTGTAAACAGTTGCATGGTTTTGCTATCAAAGCCGCTGTTGATTGGAATGTGTTCGTGGGAACTGCATTGCTTGATGTTTATGCGAAATGTGGTTTGATAAAGGATGCGTGTCGAGTTTTTGAGTATATGCCAGAGAGGAATGAAGTTACTTGGAGTTCTATGGTGGGTAGGTTTGTGCAAAATGAGCTTTATGAGGAGGCTTTCATGTTGTTTCGTTGAGCTCAAGTAATGGGGTTGGAACATAACCAATTTACAATTTCTTCTGTTATTTGTGCTTGTGCTGGTTTGGCAGCTTTGATTCAAGGGAAACAGGTTCATGCTGTTTTGTACAAAACTGGATTTGATTCAAATATGTTTGTAGCTTCCTCACTCATAGACATGCATGCTAAGTGTGGTGTTGTTGTTGATGCTTATATTGTGTTTTTAGGCATCGAAGAGAAAATGTTGTTCTGTGGAATTCAATGATTTCTGGGTTTTCTAGACATGAACGTTATGTGGAGGTAATGGTTTTATTTGAGAAAATGCAGCAGATGGGTTTGTACCCAAATGAATATACATATATTTCTGTGTTATCTGCTTGTGGTCATATTGGTTTTGTTGAAAAGGGGCAGAGCTACTTTAATCTCATATGGTGAAACGGCATAATGTCTTGCCTAATATCTTTCACTACTCATGTATGGTTGATATTCTTGGTCGGGCAGGGCTGATTCGTGATGCTTATGATTTGATAGAGAGGATGGATGCCATTTGATGCTACCGCTTTCATGTGGGGATCACTTTTGGCCTCTTGTAGAAATTATAGAGAGCTTGAATTGGCTGAGAAAGCAGCTACGCATTTGTTTGAGCTGGAACCTGATAATGCAGGAAACCGTTTGTTGCTGTCAAACATATATGCAGCAAATAGGAGGTCGGAGGAAGTTGTAAGGTCGAGGAAACTTATTAGGGACAGTGAGTTGTAAAAGGAGAGAGGAAAGGGTTGGATTGAAATTAAGGGATGGTTCATACATTTATGGTTGGAGAGACAAACCACCCTAGAATTGTTGAGATTTACTAAAAGTTAAGAGCTCCTGGTGGAAGCTGTGAAGGAGTTAGGTTACAAGTCTGGGACTGAGTATGACCTTCATAATGTGGAAGAGAGCAGAAAGCAGGAACTTTTGATGCACCACAGCGAGAAGATAGCTCTTACTTTTGGGGTGATGCGCTTATGTTCTGGCTCCTCCATCAGGATTATGAAGAATCTCAGAATTTGTGGGGATTGTCATTCTTTTATGAAGTATGCATCAAGCATTACAGGGAAAGAAATTATTGTTAGGGATATAAACCAGTTTCACCATTTTACAAATGGCTGTTGTACCTGTAGGGAAATTTGGTGAAATCCTACTTGAATGACATTACTGACTTTTAATTGCATTAGCATATGCTTTGCAGTTAAATTCCTAAGATCAGATAGCTAGTCAGAATTGGCAGGGCTCTTTGACCGGCTCTGGTAACATCAGAGATCTTCACAATTGCATAGCTCGAGGTAATTAAGGATTACATGTTCTAGTCAGGTTCAACTCTTGTGCAATTTTCTCTTGCCATTTAAGACATTGACATTTGCGAAACTTCACCCTGTGCAGGAGGGTTATGCTTGATACAAGAAAATGGAAAAATGAATTGTTGTACTTTGTTCTTTTTGTTTCTAGTTTTTTGTTGTATGGTGTGATTTGCTAGCTACTAGCTGAACTGTTGAAGCAAGCAATTGTTAGAATTTCTTGTAGCATAGACACATGAATGTTATTTTGTATTGAGAATGGATGATATATGGTATGCTTGATTGTTGACATCTTTTTTCCTTGGAGGTATGGAAGTGTTGTTATGTTGTTTTCTTGTAGCAGAGAGTATATTTGTAAAATATTGATTTTCAACCAGCTAATTGGCTTTCAGAAATGGGACAGCTAACATAACTTGTTATGAACAACTTGTTCTTTAAACCTCAATATTATGTTAGCCTTAATTTTTGAGAGATCTAAAACTCTCTTTCAAGGAAAATTGTTTTATCAACTAAAGTTTTGTTAAGTTTCTGTAAGCTATGAAGAATTGCAGGTTTATAGTGCAGGTTCTCTTCGTTCCTTCTTGTATGGTTTCTTGTCTCTTAGATTCAACTTAAGTTTCTGTCTTCAATAGCCAATTTATTATTCCAAATCTCCTGCTTATGTTTATATCTTCTTATATTTTGAGCTCATTATTTTCCTTGATTGATGCTACATAATTATACATGCCAATTTGTTGTATGAAATGTATGTTGTCATTCCTTGCTTCAGCAGCTTAATCTCTGAGATGGGTCGTGTTCGCATCAAAACTGTGAAGAAGTCCTCTTGCCAGGTGACCGAGAGGTACTACTCTTGAATGACTTTGGATTTCCATACCAACAAGAAGATCTTGGAGGGGGTTGCCATCATCCCCTCAAAGAGACTGCGTAACAAAATTGCTGGGTTCTCTACCAATCTGATGAAGAGGATTCAGAAGGGTCCAGTACGTGGAATCTCACTGAAACTGCAAGAAGAGGAGTGTGAACGTCGCATTGACTTTGTGCCTGATGAGTCTGCTATTAAGATTGATGAAATTAAGGTTGACAAGGAAACCTTGGAAATGCTTGCTGTTCTTGGCATGTCTGGTCTTGTTGAAGTTGAGCCACAGACTATGATTGCTCCTCCAGCTTATGGTCGGGGTGCTGGCAGGAGGTACTGAGGTAATTGAGGCTTTGTGGGTCATTCAAGAATGAGAAGTTTAGATGTTTATTTTTTTAGTACTTACGTTTGTTATGAATGCTTTCTTGCCTATTTTTGTTTATGGTTTTAAGAAGGATATTTAGTTAAACTTGAACTTGGGAATGATACTTAATGCATATTAATTGTGCATGTATTTTTGAAATTGTTTATTGTGTTGTCTTTTTATTGTTGTGGTAACTGGTATATATCGTATAAGATGATTGTGTTGTTGAGGCAAATATATAGTTGTTTTATATTAACTTTGGATGATAGTTAATTTATGACTATCGGCTTGTCTGGGATGAACGCGGTTTGGTAACTGTAGACAATAATTTGTGGTATTTGCTTTTGGAAATACTTCTCTAATTGGGTTCTGTTATGTCTCTTTCAGTTCTATGACAGATGGACTTGTAAGCAAAAGTTATCTTGCAAGAATTCTCAGTGGTAGATATGAAAGTTGTGCGTCTGCTCATATTATTTTATGTCTATAGCTCTAAATATCGAGAGCTTTAGTATTTTGCTGTATTAGGTCAATTGTGTGCAACGCGTGTCAGTTACTCGGCAACCTTTGGTATTTTAATGTATTAGGTCAATTGTGTGCGACTCGTGTCAGTGATTCGGCAATCGGAAAACTGTTCCTTTGGATTTAAATCTTTGTCATGTTACTATCTCTACCAAAGCCGGCAAGGTCATTATATTAAAATCACCATGGACATAAGATCACTAATACAATCATTGTCATGCATCATAACAACATGATCAATGTCTCTTTACCAATTTACCAATGGAGGGTACGAATAGGCTATCACTTAAAGCTTGCCCGACAAAATTTTCTCAATTATCCGCATGAACTTTAAAAATGAACCCAAGAATATGTAACAACTATCTTTGAATTTGATCATTATTTATCCCTATTGATCACCAACATCTTCTTTTTAAATATTTGTTTGTCAACATCAACAAATCTTTGAAGTTGTATTGAATGCCCCTGCCCTTTTCTAGAGTTTCCAAAGTGGATATTTAGTTTATTTATCACTAATCAGAAATCGCATTTTTGTTGAGAAAACAACTGGGTCTGGGGTGGTAAAGGTTAACACCTCACTAGGGTTAGAGTCTCCACATGATCTCGACTTGAAGCAAGATTTTCTCTCTAAATATTAAATAAAGCTAGTGGGATAAAAATTCTATGGAGTAAACTCAGTAGTAGACCCAAACTACAACGTTGAAGATAGTACTGGGCCGGTTCATTGTATTTGTGAGGACGGAAATGGGCATCATTTTGGGCATAAACTTGATCCAATTTGCAAAATCTATAAATACCCAATTTTTCAAAAGAAATATTTACACTCTTCATCCTCACTGCCCACTCGCACTCATTTCTTCAAACCTTACAAAAGAACAGAAAAGATAACAATGGATAACATCTTTTTACTCTCTGCCTCACATTTCCCTCACTCCTCCACTCTACTCACACAAAAACCCAACCATCCCGCCACCACCACAACCACAGCCACAACTTCACTCTCGTTCTCTCTCAAGCCTCCTCCGCCAACTCCGCCGTCAACACCACCTGAACCCCACAACTCTTCCAATATCCGCCGCCCCAAATCCGTTCAACCAACACCCAAGAAAATCCCCTCTAACCCATTAAAAAACCTCGTAAATACCAACCATGTCCCCTCCCCTCCCGCCAACAGCAACCCACTTTCTCTCGCCGCCAAACTCCGCCTCTCCACCAAACTTTCCCCGCCTCCACCTCCGCCGCCAGTTCCAATACAAGAAACCGAAGTCCAAGACGATGAAATCCCCAGTACCGAGTATCCGTCTTCGTCTTCCCAAGAAACTGAGTTCCGCCAAGAGGGGAAGATTTTTGTGGGAAATCTACCAAACTGGATTAAGAAGCACCAGGTGATGGAATTCTTTCGTCAATTCGGGCTGATAAAGAATGTTATTTTAATAAAAGGGTATAATGACTACGAGAAAAATGTGGGTTTTGGGTTTGTGATATACGATGGTCCTTTGGCTGAAAAATCTGCGATGAAGGCGGTGGAGTTTGATGGGGTTGAATTTCATGGGAGGGTGCTGACGGTGAAGCTGGATGACGGGAGAAGATTGAAGGCCAAGGCTGAGGATCGAGCGCGGTGGATGGCGGGAATCGACGAGGAAGAATTTAGGTCCGAGTGGCATAAGGAGAGAGAGAGGGATAGGAGGGAGTTCCGGAAGGTGGTAGAGACGCATCCTGAAAATTGGCAGGCGGTTGTTAGTGCTTTCGAGAGAATTAAAAAGGTATGTTGCTATAGATATCTCCCTGCACGAAAGATATGTTTGACGAATTTAATGAGACTTCAAGGAGGTTTAGTGAAGAATTAGTGGAGGTTTACTGACCATTTTTGGAATTTCGTCAGGTGTTTACCCGGATGAATTTTAGAATCAATAGATTCAGCAAAATCTAAGGAGAATTAATGAAATTTACCCTTGAGCTTTTTGGCGTGTCAGACGCCTTTGTTTTTTCTTTTTCTTTTTTTGCATTTTTGATGGAATTGTGTGTTTTTTTATTTCTGCTGTTTATGTTGAATTTGACAATGAAAAGCGTTGGTGCATGATAATATGAGGTTCTGTTGAGTTAGTTTTAATCACGTGTGTCCTAAACTACTTATTTTATGTTCATTGAACTGAATTTGATTGTGTAAAGGGGTGCTTGTTTTTAGTGTATGGGTAAGTGGGAGATGTGATAGTTTGGGAAGAGTTTTTGTTGAGTAAATTGTTAATTTATGTGGTTAAATTATTTGAATTTTGTATAAATACTGCTATACTAATGAGAATCAGGAATGACAATTTTTCTGTTTTTCCTTCTTTTTTATTTACACGTGTTGATAATAATGTGCCAACTCCTTCAGTTAAGAAGATCATAAGATGATAATGTAGTATTTATTCATTGTATAATTGAGTTTGAGTGCAAAAAAGAAGTTATTATTGCTTTTACTGGTCATGCTGACTTATTTTCAGTGCTTTTTTGTTTTTTTTCTCCTTTTTTGTTTGGCCTTGAAAGCCTTCAAGAAGAGAGTTTGGTTTGATGGTGAACTATTATGCAAGACGAGGGGATATGCATCATGCTCGTCAAACTTTTGAGAGCATGCGAGCTAGAGGGATAGAGCCAACCTCGCATGTCTATACAAAGTAATAACTTCTTCCAACATATGATGTATTCCTAAATTTCACACAAAGTCAATGTGAATCAGGCTGATTTTGAGTTTCTTGAGCCCTTCAGATGAACTAAATTTTGGGTAAACTAATTTGAGTGAATATTTAGTTTAAGTCAGTGATTGTTTCAAAGGATTTCTACCAGAGAAGAATCTGTTGCATTTATTTGGGAAATATGATAGAACCCATTGAGTTTAGAAGTTATATTTAACTTGTGAGTTTCTTGTGTTTTATTATATTGTCTGTACTAATTTAAAAAAAAAATTATTGGTAACTATTTAACCGTATACAAAATGGATAGTTGCTTTGTCACAGTTTTACAGACAGTGGCTGGTCCTAGTTCAAACATTAAAGTAGTTTATTTGATGCAGCCTTATTCACGCTTATGCAGTTGGTAGAGATATGGAAGAAGCATTATCTTGTGTTAGGAAAATGAAGGAAGAAGGCATTGAAATGAGTTTGGTGACCTACAGTATAATTGTGGGGGGATTTGCTAAAATTGGCAATGCTGAGTAAGTAAATCATTTTATTTTCTCAGAATGCCTTTCGTTCCCATATATATGCTTATATATTCTGAATTTGTTATTCTGTTTTGAGAAAGTATACTATTTGGTTACTGAAGTAGCACGGTCTGCTAATTTTCTCATTTTGATTGTTGCCACAGTTCTTACTGAGCTTTTGATATGATAATTTGTTTTCTTGGAAATGTGCAATGGTCTTGTATTTACTTTGCTGTTTTCCTTTGGTGCAAATTAGGAATCCTATCAAAATTTTGGTTGAATCACATTCATTTAAGCTGAACATGTTGCTGAAAAATGCGAAAATTCATGGAAGTATCACAAGTTGTTTAAAGTCATTGAATATAATTTTGAGGATAAAGAACGGGTTTCCTTTCGTCATATCTCAAGTGAAACAAATATATTATTAAAGTGATAACATTGTTGGTGAAATGAAGGTGTACTTCGTCCTAAATTATATTTGAATTACTCAGTTTTTGACTGAATGGAATAACCTGTAGGCATTCATTTACTTGTTTTGGATTTTTGAATTTCTATGCTGTAAGTTGTCACTTTGGTGAGCCATGACCACAAGACAGTTCCTATTGAAGTGGGTTCTCAACTTACTTTGGTGAAACATTGTTATTCCTACCTTTGTTTATTTATGTATTTTTAAAATTTTTCTATCAAACTATTTTTAGTTGTAGAGAGTAAATTGAAAATTATTTCCAGAAGGTTAATGACATAATTGTATTTATAAGCAAAATGGACCAGCAAGCTCCTTGGTAAAGAACATGTTTAGTTCTACAGTTCACACAAAACAGAATGCGCAGAAAAAGTTCAGAGCAAAATGCTTGCAATGTGCAACTGTGATACTAGGCTGTACATTTATTTTGCTATATCATATTGGTTATATTAGTGACCGAAAAGGCATTTTTGCAGCTGCCCAATATAATAGCATCTTATCTTTTTGTGCAAGAGCTGCAGATCACTGGTTTGAAGAGGCCAAAGATAGACGTGCAACACTGAATGCAATTATTTATGGGAGTATTATCTATGCTCACTGGTGAGTAGTGAGAAATTCATTATGACTGATAATATTTTCTCGTCTTCTGCATGTTCTAGTTTTATAATTTTAAGGCCATAAGTGAATAAGCTAGAGATGAGCCACTCATTACTCTTTATTGCAAGAGTTTAATATTATATAATTTTTTATTATATTGTGCTGTGTTGTCATATATTTTCTGCATTTGCAATGTAATTTTTCATAAAGTAATTTGTGTAGTGCTCTATCGATCAATGTTTTTAAGGATTTATGACTGGTCTCATCTTTAGGTCAATGCTCTCGTTTCCAGATTTTCTTAATATGATTTATGTTCATGAGATGGGTGAAGTGTGGAGATAGGTGTATTCATTTTCCTTTCTTTCTAACTGCTTCTTTTTCTTCCTTTTGCTATCAATTATAGTCAAACTAGGAATATGGAGCAAGCTGAAGCCTTGGTGAGGGAGATGGAAGAAGAAGGCATAGATGCTCCTATTGACATATATCACACAATGATGGATGGTTATACTATAATTGGCAATGAAGAAAAATGCCTGATTGTGTTTAACAGACTTAAGGTAAAAGCTCATGCTTAAGTATATTTTTGTGCGAGTTAATTTATACTTTTCCTTTTTGTAACTAAAACTGATAATGCTTCTGTCTTTGAGGACTTTTGAGATGCTTTACTGGCACTGGCTTCTGTTTTGTTGTTAATTACTTAGTACCAGTGCAAAAATCAACTGAAATTAAATGGAAGTGGAAGAACTGTGAAACCTTGATTGCAATCTTTCCTTTGTTGACAGTTTTCATAGTCATTGACAAGATCAAGCACATTTCAAGTTTTTCCATTGTTCTTCTTCATCATTATATTGTTTAACTAGACTAGAGCATGATGGGCAATTTGATAGGTTATTTAGCAGAGATAGCTATATCTCAAGACTTGCAATAGTGAGAAAAATAAAGAACTATTTTTCCTGTTTCAATATCCATGAGTTATTTCATGGAAAGCCTAAGTCTAGAAAAATTTTTAAACTGGAGTTTCAGCATGCGGTGAACTGTGTCTTTCAGTATTGCAGTACAGCACTTGTGAATAGAATCATTATAGTATCTGATACATAGATTCTCCGTTTTAGATATATTGCTTTGGCATCAGTAATATTATTTGTTTAATTATAACAGTTGTATGAATTTTTGGTATAATCTGCTGCAGGAATGTGGATTTACACCTTCGGTTATCAGTTATGGATGTCTCATTAATCTTTATTCTAAGGTAATGCTTTTTTGAATCAGTTTGCCCTCTATCTCTCTCTCGTTTCCTCTGTTAAGAAACAACGATTTCTGTAGGACAATTAAATTCATTTGGAAGTGAAAATGAATGAGGGTAATGACTAGATTTTTTTTGTTATGCTTATGTGGACGGAAAAATAAAGATAATAAAGAGTTGCAAATGGTGAACTTTTGCAAAGTTTTTAGTTCTATTTTAATCTGTTTTGGTTGAGAAACTTGGAACATTTGTAAGGAGATAGAGGTCGCACAGTTGGTTTGTAGATAGGGCATTGTTGGTTAACTTGTTTTGATATTGTGCGTTGATATTGTGCCAGAAATTTCAAGGATTATTAACTGGGAGTGATCAGGCTTGAACTGAAGTTTCACAGGAAATGGCAAATAGGATTATGGACTAGAGAGTGGAGGTGAAGGGATTAATCATGTTGTGGTATTATAGAATCAAAATAGAGGTTCCGAATCACATATTACTTGAAATGATTCAAGTTCTTTAATAAATCACGATGCATGCAAATTTGAAAGAAATATGAAACAATGAGAAAAAATAATAAAAAAACGTAATAATGCCACTATTTATTAATTGAGATAATTCCATATACCCCTTAAAGTTTGAAAAATGCCATATATCCCCCTCAAACCAAAACGACGTCACTCCAAATTACAATCACACCCCAAATATTAGTATAAAAATACACTTTAGTTTATATAATCTTAGAGCAATACACATAACCCTTGTGTAATTTATTGTTATTATTATTAATTTTTGTTGCAGGGATTATAAATCTTAATACACACATGCAATGTTCTTTTGTCTATGTGATCTTTCTTAATTTCAAAACTTACCTTCCTTCCTCTCCTCCCTTTGGTGTTAAGGATTTGTGATTCCATTGGATGTGTTTGCTGAAAGTGTTGTATCTCAATATCTGTAGCAATATGGAAATTGGCTACATGATTTCTTCTTTCCATTTTTCCGTAGATCACGTATATATACAGATATTTTAGATTTTTAGTTGCATAGGTCCATGCTTTGATGGTATTCTTGGTATGTTTGATCTTATTATTGATGTTCGTACATTATTTTGAGAAATTGTATGCTTGCTTTTTAAGGTTGGAAAAGTTTCTAAAGCCTTAGAAGTTAGCAAAATGATGAAATCAGCTGGCATAAAGCACAACATGAAGACCTACTCCATGTTAATCAATGGATTTTTGAAGTTGAAAGATTGGGCTAATGCTTTTGCAGTTTTTGAGGATGTGATGAAAGATGGTTTTAAGCCTGATGTGGTACTCTACAATGATATGATCAGAGCATTTTGTGGGATGGGTAACATGGATCGTGCCATTCATGTTGCCAAGGAAATGCAGAAGGAAAGGCACAGACCTACATCGCGTACATTTATGCCCATCATACATGGTTTTGCAAGATCTGGAGAAATGAAAAGAGCCTTAGAGATTTTTGATATGATGAGGAGGAGTGGATGCATTCCAACTGTACATACATTCAATGCGCTGATTCTTGGCCTTGTTGAGAAGCGTCAGGTAAGCAATATCAGTAATAGTGCGGGAACTTTAAATAGCTAGATATGAGGTTGCGTGCAGACATTTATTTTTAAGAAGCATATATAAATTGTCATCATGAAGCCTGCTACTGTAACCGTATTTTTTTCCTAGGAGACAGTATAGGCAGTCATAATTCATAATATGGTACTTTTCTTTCCCCTCTCTTTGGTCTTTGGTGTGGGATTTTATGGCATGGGACAAAATCATTACTTTTATGTTACTCACTCTGTTGTGGTTTTTCTCCGTCCCATATAATCATGAATGGATCCTTTGACCACCTTTATAACCAGGAAATATGTAAAATGCTTTCTCTCACTCAGATAATGAAGCTAACTTGTTTGTCACCTTTCTGACTGTAAAATCATGTAAAATGAATTTCTTAACTCATATGATGTTGTTTCAAAGGCTTTTGTTCTTAATTGTTTGTTTGTTTATGCCCATGACTTAGATGTACAGAAATCCATTGAATAGGTCCTTTCTTCTATACAAATGTTTCTATCACTGTACTAAAGTACTAATAAAAATCTTATTACATTTGCTGTTATTTCGAATACTGATAGAATCCAATAACTAGTCTATTATCCTTGATGCTGCAGTATCTTATATGCTCATCTTTTAAAGTTTTACTGAGATGTTGGGTGACCTTCCAGTTTGAACTTTTATGTTATTTCTTATAACTTATGCTCATGTGCTACACACATGCACAAGCACAAACTTATACACACATACACGCATGCACACAGACTTCTATTTTTTGTTCCTTTCATTTCCTTCTGGCACCAAGACCTTGTATAATGTGAAAGTATTATTCAATCTCTTTTTACAGCAGAGGTAATTTGACTTATTTTGCGTTTCTTACAGATGAAGAAGGCCATCGAAATATTGGATGAGATGACACTGGCAGGCATAAGTCCAAATGAGCATACATACACAACCATTATGCATGGCTATGCATCATTGGGTGATACTGGAAAAGCATTTGAGTATTTTCCTAAATTGAGAAATGACGGTCTGGAGCTTGATGTGTATACATACGAGGCACTGCTGAAGGCATGCTGCAAATCCGGCAGGATGCAAAGTGCTTTGGCAGTCACAAAAGAAATGAGTACTCGAAATATTCCAAGAAACACATTCGTTTATAACATATTAATTGATGGGTATGAATAGTTGAAAATCACAGAATTGTAATAATTAGGTCAATGCCATAACTTTACTCTCTTGTTATCTCTTCCGTTATTTCTTACTTAATTCTGTTGTTTTGCAATGCAGATGGGCTCGAAGAGGTGATGTTTGGGAGGCTGCTGACCTGATGCAACAAATGAAACAAGAAGGGGTTCAACCTGACATCCATACTTACACATCTTTCATAAATGCTTGTAGTAAGGCTGGAGACATGCAGGTAGCGTTCTCAATCCTGTTGAAACCAATATTTTATTTATTTATTTTACTTTGAACACCCACAAGTGTGATGAATTAACAAGCCAAACTCATGTTAACAAGTAGTTTAGGACTCAAAACATTGAATCGATTCGTTTCCATGTAAACATGAAATGTTAGTTATGCTTATGCAAATCCTTCTAATTAGATTATATTTTATTTTTCAGAGAGCAACAAAAACAATCAAAGAAATGGAAGTTATTGGAGTGAGACCAAATGTTAAAACCTACACCACATTAATTAATGGCTGGGCACGTGCATCTCTTCCGGAGAAGGCATTGAGATGCTTCGGAGATATGAAGTTGGCTGGATTGAAGCCAGACAAAGCTGTATACCATTGCTTGATGACATCATTGTTGTCAAGGGCAACTTTTGCTGAAGCTTATTACTCGAAAGCACTATCGATTTGTAGAGAGATGATAGAATCTGATTTGACTGTGGATATGGGAACTGCTGTTCACTGGTCCAAGTGTTTATGCAAGATTGAGAGAACAGGTGGGGAGCTTACAGAAGCATTGCAGAAGACTTTCCCGCCAGATTGGAACTCTTACCATTCGATTGATTCAAATTCCAGTACTGACACCTATGAAGAACCTGACATCGGTGGTGATGATGATGACATATATTTTGCTGGTGGTTCTGAAGATGGCAAAGAGGAGGAGTTTAAACACAGGTTATTGGTTTAACTTGCATTTTGAATTGCAACACGCATGAGTTTGGTAATGGAAGGTTGTCAAATATGTTTTTGATCAGCATCTTGGTGTTTAAAGCTGAGAGTTCTGAATCGAGTATTCTAATATCATCTCAAGATTCATGTTCTCGGCCTGAAAAACATGTGGATTAATTATTAAGTACATTTCGCAGGGATGCTCCTTGTGGGAGATACCTGAAGAGTCTTTTGTTTGTAAGTTCCAGCCTCTTACTGTATTTGTATATGCTAAAGTAGTGTAATTGGATCAAACAATTTTGACCTGGAGGTTTACTTCTAGTTTTCAATAGATTTTTTAAACCTTTTTGCTTATAATCTGGCTGAAGAGTAATAATGTTTAGCTTGCTTTACCTATATGGTACTTAAGAGTGGGAATGCTGACTGAAGGGAAATATTTGTTGCGTGGAATACTGATGAATACAGTCGCTTCTGAAACGGTTTATTATTTATTATTTACAGCTTCTGAAGTGGTAGTCTTCAAGGGAAACATTAAGTTTATATTTATTAGAATACGCATAATGATTTAGTGGATATTGTTGTTAATGCTATGCTGAGTGGTATTATTATGCGATGATGTTCAAATAATTTACAACTTTAATTTATTTATGAGGTAATATAAAATTGCGTTTTACATGTGACCATCCATGTTCACTAGATTATTTCAGAGGAATATTGTCCAAATTAAGATTCATGGTGACATTGTTGATGCTTTGATTTTATGTTTGGAATGTATTAGAACTTAGGTAAAACCTTGTATTTTTTTAGTCTAGTTTTAAGTGCTAATTAGTAAATATAAATAGTAAATAAATATTTTGATTTGTGAGCTGACTCTCCCCCAATATGAGAATAAAAATCGCCTAACACGAGCGTGGATAGCTTGATAGAACTATAACATACATCTGAGAGTATACCTTTTTGAAATTAGATCTCGTGTTATTAGAACTGATAATACATATGGAAGTAGAATCCGCTTAATATAAACTTGAGTGAATGTCCGAACATGATTATAATAATACTTATATAAATTCTTTAAAATATTTTTATAAATTTTTGAAAACCAGAAATTGCTCAATAGGGCGTCGGTGGATACTAGAGTTAGGCTATAATAGTATTTATATAAATTATTAGAAGTGGATATCTATGGGTGGATATTCGAATAAAACTATAACAATACTTATATAAACTCTTAGAGGTGAATATTTAGATTAGACTATAATAATATTATATAACTCTCGAGAATAGATATCCTGACATCACCGAATATAGGTATGGATAAATATCTGGACAAGACTAAAATATGAAAGACTAAAATATGAAAGTAGAAACCTTCTAATAAAAATAGTATCTATATAAATTTTTGATAAACTTTCGAGTATGTTATATTAAAAGCTGTTCAATATAGATATATATTCAGACAGAACTATAATCGTACATATTTGTTGTAAATATGTTAATATTAAAAAATTTTAAAAAATTTTAAAAAATCAATAAATAAAGACTTCTATTTTTTATTTTAATTTTTATGTATTTTCATCTACTCCTGCATCTTATTAAAATTTAAGTGATAATTTGTTGACTATTTTCCAATTACATGATATTTTGATAAACATTATTTTCCACTAATGAAATTAATCTTGTCAATTAATCAAGATGAAATCACAACTTTCTTTTAAAAAGTTGAATTTGGTGTTTTTGTTTGTTTTCATAATTGCAACGGTTACTCTTTTAAGTTTTTGCTCTTTTCATCTTCTTAGTATATAATTCCATATTTATGAAATACACATGTTGTAATTGACACTTGTATCACATAACTCCAAGTGGAATTCATTTCCATTCCCTTTTTTCCCATGGTTTTTAATGCCCTCATATTTCTTGTAGACTCCACTTCAATGTTGATCATGCAACTTTTTTTTTTTTTTTTTTTGAATAGCTTTCCTAAAATTAAACTTGCATGTACTTCAATTTGATTTAATATTTTTTTAATTAAATTTTCAGTTTCATACCTAATCCCAATTTGCTAATAAGTCGGTATTCTTGACAACTGTATTATCTCGTTTCTTATATAGAGTCATTATTTTTATGTATATGAAACATTATTCAACATCTTCTTTCCAGAGTTTTTCATGTTATGGATTCTCACTCTCACAAACCAAACCAAAATAAAAAGTATTGTAATGAAAATAGTGTTGACAATGATATCATTAGAAACATAACTGAAGGTATCAACGATATTGATTTGAGCGCAGATCAAATTCGTCGAGAATTTCATAAATCTCTCGATCTCAATCATCCGACATGTAATTCAATCTCAGTTGAGTTAAATAATGCTTCTTGTGGTATTTGTTATGATAAGGTAAAAAATTTAATTTCTTTTTAATAATTTATTATTATGATTTTTTCTTAATAATTTATCATTACTTCTTAATTTTTCTTAATTTTGTTCCGTTCATTATTCATAATTAAAATTAATTTGTTTCATAATTAAAGTTAATACTTATATTATTTATAACTAGAGATTATCCTCTTCTTATTTTTGCTAATTTTTTTAACAAACTTTTAAATTTTGTAAACATTACAAAAAAAAAATAATTTACTTTACTAATCATTTAAATAAACATATTTTTCTATCTTTTTTCTTCATAGTTAATTAATTATACATGATCCTAATTATTATTATTATCTTATTTAGATTGAAAAAGGAAGCCCTGAGCAAGAAACCAAATGGTGTGGCATGGAAATGGAAGAGCTGAATCTAGAAGATGACAAACAAACAAATGTAGACTTGAGTCTGAGTCTATCACCCCCAGGTGGTGTGAAATCAAATTCGAAAGATCAAAGTCTTGATTCATCAAATCAATCTGACATTTCATCACCATCTTCACAACTTTCATGCATGTCTTTTGACATGAACACCATTAATCAAGACCTTGAAAGCTCCAATCAGAACCAGACAGAAGCAGATGCAGATTTGCCATCTCTGATTTTGATGGGCTGTTCTCACTGCCATATTTATGTTATGGTTTCTGAAGTTGAGCCCAAGTGCCCAAATTGCACGAGTTCTGTTCTCATTGATATGTTCAGGAAGAGCCCAGCTAAGAGATCAAGGAGGAATTAGCTGCTTTAATTTCTTCTTTCAACTATATTATATGTCTAGGTTTTCTCCTTTAATGTCCTTTTACTTAAGTTTCCCTTTTGTTATATGGTTATGTGTTATGCTATGTGTCTTTCTTTTCTTTAAAAAAATTTATAAAAAATTGTGGTTTAATGACATTTAATGTCCTTTGCTTAAGTTTTCTTTTGTTATATGGTTATATATATATATATATATATATAAATAGAATGTTATGTCTCATATTAGATAGAACATAAGATGATCTTTCGTTTATCAGAGCGAGTAAACAATATCACTTAATAGACTAATTTTTTAAATCGATAATAATATCAGAACATACTCAAGTTCTCACAATAAAAAATTACTATGTAAGATATGAGTCTGTAAAAATTATAGAGATGAACAATATGGATCAAGTGGGCTTAGATAAATAAGTTTAATTGTAACAGGGTATCACGTGATTGAGTGGGTGAAAATGTCAATATATATATATATATATATTAAGTGATATCTCTTTGTGTTTTTTTTTTAAATTAGAAAAATATTATTAATTATTTAAAGTAAATGAGCTTATTAATTTTTTTGGGTTTAGTTTAATTACTATCACTAGCCATTTGAATTAGGTGGTCGGTAACCCCTTCATTAGTGAATGAATATCATCTTTTTTTGACACATAATTTTGAATTGGGTTATAATAAATTTTATATAAACAAAGTTTTAAATTATTTTTATTGAAATAAGAGAATAATAAAATTTGTTATAAGTCACATTATAAGTTGTGACAAAATTTTTATGTTTTTAGTGGTAGGCCGCCCAATTAGAAATAGAAAAAGTTTGGTTTTATTCAGTTTTAGGTTGCACAAAAAATTAAATTAAATATTTTAATTTTAAAATAATAAAAACTGAACCGAACCAATTAAAGTATAATATTGAAATCGAATTGAATCGATTAGTTGGATTCAATATCAATTTATTTTTTTAACTTTAATTTAAGTAAAGAAAAAAATTATTTTATCTAAATAATTTAAATAATAACAGTATTTTAATACAATATAATTATTTATAAATGAGTAACACATGAATATAAAATAAAATACTAAAATGTTTATAAAATAAAAAATCAGGCCAAATTATTGAAGTTCAATTTTATTTATCTGGTTCGATTCTCCCAATTTTTATTTTTTTTACTTACCCGTACGCCTAATCCAAGTGGGTCTAAAGTGTAAAGTGTAAAGTGATGAGATTGAGAAGGGCCACCAATCCATGCTTATAGGCCAATCCTTCTTGGTCTCGACTCAGTCCATGTTGTTGATGCTTAGCAAAAGCAACCACTCGAATAAGGTTTTCAACAAAGCATTTGATGCATACTACTTTTATAAAAATCATATTTGTCTTCTTTTGAAGACACCTCTCTCTCACTAACTCATATGTTTACTTATTTATTTATTTCATTCATGTTCTCTTTGAATTGCAACCTCAACCAATCCAAATCATAAACATTGTCTAGTTCAACAATTATTTTTTAATTTCTATGGTTTGTATTCAACCCACATGGCATTTGGCATTTGATCATTACCTTCAATTTTATTTAATTCCTATACAAGTATCATAATCATATATATATATATATATA
>JAXCLQ010000006.1:6822542-6840693 GCA_035584115.1 Cedrela odorata | reverse complement strand
ATATATATATATATATATACATATCTATTGATTCAGTTGGAGGATGCCCAATTAAAAAGTTGACAATTAAAATTATCCTAAACCAATCATTAGAAAAATAATTAATTTAAAAAATAAAAAATTAGGGTTTCTTGCATCTCAACTCTATGAGCTTACAAGAAGAAGCTCCATGGATAAGCACCAAAATCTTGGCATAATATATTGTAATTTATAATTAATTAATTGGGTAATGTGTAAGATAAACAAATTTTTAAGACAAATGATTTTGATTTTGTTTCACGTTCTCTCCACATTGCTGGTTGCTAAAACAAAATAATAAGAATTTGTCTGTTATTATAATGTTGATCTTCATCTTATCATGACATATCAAACAGCTTACCAGCATTATAATAACAATGCAAAAGGGTTTTTTTTTTTTTTTTAAATTTTTGTTACAAAAGATGCATGCAATATAATACATACAATTGTCATGGAATATGAATGCTCATGGACCCAAATGAAGGGTGGTTAAGTTTCATAATCTTTAAAATAATCGAAGTAGTACAACAATTAATTATATATACAGTATTATGTATTATGAAGCTAAGTAATTAGAAAAGCATGGTTAAGTTAACAATGATCAAGGGTCAACTCCAAACTCAACTGCCCCATGTTCATGTATTCAGATGGCTTCGAATGGAACCAATTATGAGTTTGGAGGAGACAATCCCAGTTCATTACAAGACATAAATCATCTATATAAACCGACACCCAGGATCTGACCTCCGATTTGGTGTGCTTCAATATTGTTTATACAATGAGATATCATATAGCATTCAATTTATATGGATTGGATCAGAATTAAAGTAAATCCAAGCAATTTGAACTGTGAGGAAGCTTCTCGGTATGCAAATGTAATTACTAATTTATGCAAGCTTGTTATTTTCACAGCAATGAACAAGAAGGAAAGAAGAAAACATTCATCTCCTACCCAGCAATGAGAGTCGATCCATTTTTATAATTAAAATATGATGAGTTTATCTCATGTCACTTAATTGTTTCTTTATAATTATAATAGGATCATCATCCACCATTTAAATTAATTAATCACAGGATCACATTAATATGATGCTCAAGGATCAAGGTGAAGGTGGCAACAGAAAGCAACAATCGATCAAGGGTCCCATGCACATGCACAATGTAAGAACTAGTACCATATATTATAAATAATTGCATTTCCCAGGCAGAGATTTAACATGTTGCATGCATGCCATCATTCATTCATTCCGAATTTTACGTTTTAAGTCGTAAAAATAGTATCTCCGTATAGTTCAAATGCATGCGTTTGTCTGTCTATATGAAATTTGATTCCAAGTCAACTCCTCGAATCAATCGTAGCCGTTCGTGGAGTCGGCAATCATAGACGAGGTATGATCACAAAGTTGAAAAACTTTTCGGAATTGGACGAATGTGTATGATTTTTTTTATGGTGAGAAACAGTTGAATAATCACACTCACTGTAATTCGTGCAGTTGGTTAGTTGACTCATGATAATGTTCTTGTCTGCTAAAATAAATACAAGTCCTTTAACTTTTGCTAAAAGTCATTTTAGTTAAGGAGTTTCAAGAAATAGGCATACTAGTCCATATATTTTGAGAATTAATCAAATTAGTCCTTTTATTCTCAATTGTTTGTGAATAATAACACACTCTAATGTCTAATCCTACCCCCATCTGTATCAAAATAGGTACAATAGATTAAATAACTGATAACAACAAACATATGACAAGTTCTAGCCAAGTGGTCCAAAAGGTTAAAGAAGAAGGCAAAAAAATAGAAGCTAAGGTAACTAATAAATGACAAGTCACTATCTTCAATCTTTGATTTAATGCACAGGCGATGACAAGTGTGTGTCATTCAACAATTCCTCTTAATTGGGTCACATGAATTTTGCCTCTTTCTCATTTTCCATTTTAATATTTATTTGATTTCTTCTTGTTCTTATGATTTTCTTAAGAAACCAAATGACGTCGTTTTTTCAATTATATACAGAGAAAGAAAGAAAGAAAGAAAATGAATCCAAGTAACCTTTCATGGGTTGATACTCAAATCCTAGCTACAGTAGTTGCATTAAGAAACTCTACAAATAGAATACTAATAATTTATTTTTTTGTAATCTTAAAATATTAGCTGAAATTTTAAAAAATAAAATTGACAATAACTAGTGTTATATTCCGTTGTTGTAATGGCAATGGACATTTAATTCTTCAAACCCACAATTTAATATACACATGCAGACCCTACCTTCCTGCATTTCCTTTCCATCTTCCTCTCACCATTTCCCTTTATATATCTGTCCTTCAACTCCATTTCCTCACATTAATTCCAATCCGAGACCGTTTCCCTTTATATATCGGAAAGTGTTTTCTAGCAATAAATGGGGAAGAAGATGAAGTTGATCCCTTCTCTCTTCAAGAATAATAATCAAGAAACAAGCAACAAGCAGCAGCAGCAGCCATGGCGGCAGTGGCCTTCTTGCAAAAACCCCAAGACTGTTTCTTTCAGAGCAGGAGATGATATATTCAAGACTGTAAACTCGGTGTTTTTTGATCCTTGTGTTGTTGTTGATGGTGTTGAAGTTGAAACTCCAGAATCATGGTTCACAAACTCATCTGAATCAGCCAGTTTCTCGACAGAATCTGAAGATCGCGTCGATAACGAGTCGTTGGAGATAATTGTACGCGAAGCAAGATCAGAGCGGCTGTTTTTCGAGCCTGGAGGTGAAACAAGTTCTATCCTGGAAGAAACAAAATCTGAAGGGTTTCCATTCAAAGAAAGCGTAGTTTTAGCCATGGATTCTGATAATCCGTACGTGGATTTCAGAAGATCAATGGAGGAAATGGTGGAAACTCATGGATTGAAAGATTGGGATTGTTTGGAAGAATTGTTGGAATGGTATTTGAAAGTGAACGGGAAGAAAAATCATGGGTTTATAGTTGATGCATTTGTTGATTTGCTAATAAGTATTGCAGCAACAGCAAATGGTTGTTCTACTAACAATAACGAATATTCAGCTGTTTCTTCATTTTCTTCATGTTCAACCTTGTCTCCTAACTTGGGTGCATTGAAGGGTGAGATTGAGATTGATGATGAGGATGAAGTCTAAGGACTTCAAATATTGTATATGTATCATGCATTTTTGTGTATATTATTAGTAGGTTAAAACTATATATATATATATTGTTAAATGAGAAACTTTTCTGCATATCTCTCTCTTTTCCATCTATATTCATTGGTTTGATCATTGATCTATTGACTCTATGAATGGCTAATATCATATCATGTAGATGCTATGTCATCGGGATGCGAATTTCCGATCATCGGAATAAATTTTAGTTATACGTAATATTATGCTCGTTCTTCTATTCATCAATTTGACCATGTTCCATCACATCAACTCTACAAGTGGTTAATATTAAGGAACTGTTATATCCTTGAGATTATGGTATTATATGATCCTCTAGTGAGCATTTCCAGCTCATTGATAAAGCTACCTCTCCAATACGCAGAGACTATGTGGTATGTAGTGTCCCATATCTATGACTATGTAAAAGGAAGAAGTGCAGAAAATTGTATGGTACAAATGAAAGAGTGGTTGGAGGAATACGAGGGATACTTGTGGCAATTGGCGGTGGGCTAGCTATCACATTAATTAGCAAGACCGAACTTTATGTTGTGATTCATACAATATAACATAAATATACAATGCACCGTAACCTTATGTCATTTTACATTTGAAGTTTGTAGTCCCCATGCCCAACACAAAAATATCATACCTAGCGAGCTTAGCTACTTGAGAGATTATCACAATATTTATTTTTCGGTGCTATTATAATTCTCGTCATTCAGTATGAATTGACTAGTGATGTATTTTTTTTAATAATAAAAAGAAAGCTCACATAAGAGAGAACATCTTATGCTTTATGTGAATCAAAGAAATCTTGTAAATATTTAAAGCAATAGGCGCCTCTTGCTTGCAATGTTATAGTTCAATTCAGTATCGTGTTGCATTCGCAAATATTTCCTGAGGATCTGTGCAAAATAGAGCACCTCGCAGAAGAAGAACGACAGAATAATGCGCAAATTTTGATCCTTCAACATATAAGACTTAACAATCTGAAAACGTTTGAATTACATCCTTGCCTCCATTTTCATTACCATACAGCATCTTAAAAGCTTAACATATCAATATCAAACATATATCTTTCAAACTGCAATTCGACATAGTAGCTTAAAGCAAACGAAGCTCAAGTGTGCAGCTTACTCTGAATCATCATCAAAAGTCTCATCAAAAGCTCTTATATCGAGCTGGTGCTGAAGGATTCTACCAGTCCCTCCAAATCCCCTGCAGAATTCAGACCCTTCTTGTGATTTGTTGGTGACAATCTCCAGTGAGCAGTCGAATTGCTTGTAATGATTAGCAAACCACCCCAGCAGTGCCATTTTGTCCTCAACTTTCAGCACAGAAGCACTGGCTGTATCCTGGTCGGCCTCTTGCTCCTTATTCAAGTGTTTTATGACAATACTATTTGTCACACTGTTTTTCAATTCATACCGATTTATATCCAAGTCTTTCCAGACAATAAGAGTTTGAATGACACTCATTTCTAGAGCTTTTACAGTGTCATCTACAACAAATACGTACTTCCCTGTTTCCTGGCTGATTTCGTCAACCAACTTCCCAATCAAGCACTTCTCTTTCAAAAAATTCACATCAGATAGAATGTCAGATGACATATCTGTTGCCTGATTGAAACCACTTTCCCCACCATGTGAAATGTCTAAAACTTGCAGTATTAGCCCGGAGGCGGGGATAAAACATATCAGATTGACTTAGTTCTGTTTTAAATTCAGCAGATCCAGCAAGTATCAACCCTGCAACATCCGGCTGGCTTGTGGCAGTCTCTAAAAAATACTTTGTGGCAAGCTCTTCAGTTTCCCTGAGATAACTGTGGCGTTTCTCCATTCGAAGACGAAAAAATGTGAGGGCTGACTGACCGCCTCTTCCATGCTTCTTTTGGGAGATCAACTGTAAATTTATGAACCTCCTCTCAATTGCTGCCACTTAACGTCTCAATGAGGATTCCGTTCCCATCAATAACTACGAATCCGAACTTGTCATCACATTCAAGGAGTCAATTCAAAGCTTCTGAATGGAACTTACTGTCACAAATGTATAGAGAAGAATTTATGGGCTTAAAGGGCACAAGATCATACGCAAACTTCTTTTTCTCTCCAGTTACAACTGTGCCAGTATACAGGACAAGTCCATTGCTGGGAACATTTTTGTAAAGCTTGAGCCTCGACTGGGCAAAAGTGATTGCAGCTTGCACAGATTCGCTATTCACTCTCTGCTTAATGTTTGAAGCAGTTCGATATTTCTCTCCCAACATCTTGGCAACTCTAGATATCTGATCGCGGGGATTTATGATTAGAGATATCATACTAGTGCCATCTCCTTGTACTGAATCTAGTGTCTTGATCAATTTTTTCATTTTTCCGTATCCCGATGTTCACTTCAGTCTCGGGGCGTTCTGCCATTGCAATAAATGAAAACTGCAGAAACAGTTTATATGTGCATTTGCACACAATCTCATCAGTACAAACGTAAGTTTCAAACCAAGAAAATGAGCATAAAACCTTACAATTTTTAACCAAATAAGAAGAGAGTAATCTAAAGAACAATGATTTATCCATCAACAGACATGACCAAAACTTGAAAGAAAGTGCATAATGTGACAAGCAGAAGCAGATTATCAATCAATGTAGTTAATCTCTTAGTGTATCTGATTTTAAGAAAATCATTCAAACCTCTGTTTTGACAAAATAGTATAGACACATTAATGGACAATGTGATCATTTAAGGACCTCATTAAAATTCCTATAACTTACATCTATTTGTAACACTTAAGTCTGAAAGCAAAACAAGTTTATTTCATTGAGCTTAAACAATGCAAAACGAGCATACCAAAAACTCTCTCAAACACATATGTAATGTAAGCATCACAACCACACCTACCAAAACTAGTTTCAATGGTAGAACAAAGAAAAATTATAAAAAGAAAAATGCTTCCAAACAGCAAAATAACAAGGAAAGTTAAGCAATTGAATTAATCACCTGTATAATTTTTTACAGGAGAGCATACTGTAGACAATACAACTTTTCGAGCTGGGGGTAGGACTTTTACTCCTGTTCTTAATACATATTTTGCTGTGTTAAAGGGTGAATTATGATTGGTCAGCATGTTAATTAATGCTAGACCTTCGTTGTAAGATTGCTTTGGGCCCAAACTCACCTGATAGGCTTTGAGGAGGAAATTAAGGAAGGCCTAGATGAAATGTTGACGTAAAGGCTTCGGGACTTTCAAAGCCCAGTTCAATATGGTATTATTCTACAAAGAAAATTGACATATTTTCATAAAATCTGACTAAAAATATCATCAGTCTGGTCTGGTCTGGTGCATATTTTGAAAAACCTTTGGGTTAAATTACAATGCAATGGCCGAATATTTCCTCTCAGAAAAAAAAATATATATGAAATCAAACACAAAATTTGATGGGTTAAACATTATAATAATTAAAGTTTATTATTATATAGTTTTGGCAACCAATCATCGAAGACATTATTTCTCTACTTCGAGAAGAGAAAAAGAAAAAGCAAACAACAGTTACCAACTTGGTGATTCAAACAGACAGACAGTCGGCTCTCTCTTTTAATGTCTCTTTGTAACTTTTTCTTTTTTTCATCTTTTTTACACCTTCTTTTTATCTTTTCATCATCTAGTTTTGATCTTATTAATTCTTCTCTCTCTTTCTCTGTTTGATTTTTCATATTGTACATTACACATCACTAAATAAAACATAAAGAAAAAACACACACAAAAAAGTGATTATTCCATTCAAAGTGCTTAATGCTAAGTGCTTTTTTGAAATATATGTTTAACACCTGTTACACCAACTTTTAATTATCCACACAACTTTATATCATCTGAAGAGAGAGATATAGACAAAGAAAGGCAAAGTTGTCTCTTCACATGCAAATCACTTTCACATTCGAAGACCAAAATTTTTCGTCACTAACAAGAAAAGCACAAATCCATTTCTCCCTTATTATATATCTTCACATTCATAATTCTCTTCACTCTTCAGTATATGCTGAACTTCATAGCTAGATTACATAAAATTTCTCTTTGCTATCGACCCAAATGAAACTGTTCATCCAACCAAAATTCTTATTTTCCCAATAAATTCTTTCAAATCATTGTACTAATACAAAGAAATCAAAGAGAAAATCATGAGAGCAGGGCTTTGTGCAGTACCGCAGGCTCTAACTGTTGAGGCTACTAACGTAGTGAAGCAAGCAGTTAGTCTAGCCAGACGGCGCGGCCATGCTCAAGTGACACCTCTTCATGTAGCCAGCGCTATGCTTGCTTGCCCTGCTGGTCTTCTTCGAAGAGCTTGTCTTCATTCTCACTCTCACCCACTTCAATGCAAAGCGTTAGAGCTTTGCTTTAATGTCGCGCTTAATCGTCTTCCTGCCTCAACTTCAAGCCCGTTGTTAGGCCCTCAGTCCCCTCGTCCTTCGTTGTCTAACGCCTTGGTTGCAGCTTTTAAGCGTGCACAGGCTCACCAGCGCCGTGGTTCTATTGAAAACCAGCAACAACCTATATTAGCCTTGAAAATTGAGGTTGAACAGCTCATAATTTCCATTTTAGATGACCCAAGTGTCAGTAGAGTCATGAAGGAAGCTGGTTTCTCCAGTAGTCAAGTTAAAAGCAGGGTAGAAGAAGATGTTTCATTGGATATTTGTTCTCAAACTGCTAATTTGAGTAGCCAGCAGTCCAAAGAAAGCACTAAACCTCAAGTTCTTGGTGCTGGTTTGTCTCAATCTTTATCTTTTAGTCAGCATGGGGTGAAACCCAGTAGGCCTCTGGATCAAGTCAGAATTAATGATGATGTTATGAGTGTTTTGAACACATTAGTTAACAAGAGAAGAAATACTGTGATTGTTGGGGGGTGTTTAGCTAGTATTGAGGTTGTAATTAGAGGAATTATAGAAAAGTTTGAGAGAGGACAGGTTCCCGGAGATTTGAGGTATGCACAGTTTATTAGCCTTCCTGTTTTCTCTTTAAGAAATCACTCAAAGGAAGAAGTTGAACAGAAACTTGCGGAGCTTAGGTGTCGTGTGAAAAGCTATATTGGTAGAGGAGTTGTCTTGTATTTAGGTGATCTCAAATGCGTTTCTGAGTTTTGGTCTACTTATGGTGAGCAAAGGAGAAATTACTACTGTGTTGTGGAGTACATAATCATGGAGATTAAGAGATTGGTTTTTGAAAATGAAGAAAATGAAAGACTCTGGATTATGGGTATGGCAAATTTTCAAACTTACATGAGATGTAAAGTAGGCCATCCTTCTTTGGAGAATATGTGGAAACTTCATCCTCTTACAATTCCTGTTGGAAGCTTAAGCCTAAGTCTCAATCTTGATAGGTAAATACTTATAATAATTTTCATCCTTTCCTCTATGCATTAATTTTAGATATGATTTTTATCTCGCTGTTGCTTTTCTACCTTTCCTTTCAGTGATTCACCAACTCAGTTGACAACTAAGGTGCAAAGTGATGAGTTCAGTACTTGGCCACTGCTTGAAAGTAGAGCTGAGAATCATAATCACCTAACTTACTGCTCAGATTCCTCAGTTGATTTCAATAGGGAAGCTCAAAGCATAACAACCATCATTCAAAAGAAAGAGTCCGCCGGCGCTAGCGCTGTTAACTCAGCCTTGCCTTCATGGCTACAGCAGTACAAAGAAGAATGCAGAAGAAACAGCAGCAATGAACAGGTTTCTATCTCTTCTAACTACATATAGAAATAACATTCCAGAGTTTGATGAAATTGATATCTAATATTCAGTGTTTATTATCTTCCCCAGGATCTTTGCCAGAAATGGAACACATTTGGCAACAAACAGACTCATTTTCCGGAGAAAGCCCTGAACTTTTCTTCGTCATCTCCTTCATCTGTTTCAATATCTTCATACGAGCGCAACCCTAAGTTGCGTCAGACGGTAGACCTAAGTTGGTCAGCCATTTTTGAGCCCAAACAGCTACCAAAAGAGCACCAGTTCTGGGTATCTGAAATAAGTGAAGAAGACTACGAAAGCAGTTTGAGGAAGAACCCTAAACCAGACCTCTTATCGAATCCTAACTCCAGCCCAAATTCAGCTTCTTCAAGCGAGGCAGAAGAGGAGGATCCTGATTGCCTTAAAAGCTTCAAGGCATTCAACGATGAAAACATGAAGATTTTGTGCGATGCATTGGAGAGAAAAGTTCCATGGCAGAAAGAGGTAATCCCAGAAATCGCAAGAACGATTCTTCAGTGCAGGTCTGGATCAAGCCAAAAGCAAAAGAATTTGAAACATAGAGATGACAAGGAAGAAACGTGGTTGCTGTTCTTAGGAGATGATAATCAAGGCAAAGAGAAGATAGCAAGGGAGATAGCTAAAGTTGTGTTTGGCTCTCAGAACAGTTTCAGCTCAATCGGACTAAGCAATTTCTCATCTCAAACGACTGAAGAATCTTGCAGGAATAAAAGACCAAGAGACGAATTGGGTTGCAGCTATCTCGAAAGATTTTGCTTGGCAATGAATGAAAATCTTCGCCGTGTGTTCTTCATGGAGGATATAGAGCAAGTTGATTACTGTTGTCAAAAGGGTTTAAAGCAAGCAATTGAAGACGGAAACATAACTCTTCCTGGCGGCGAAATTGTTCCTCTTAAAGATTCCATTATCATTTTCAGTTGCGATAGTTACGATTCATTGTCAAGAGCTTGTTCTTCCAGTAAAAAGTTAAAAACTGCGGAGGGCGAAGAAAAGAATGGTGACTGTAACTTGGAGGAGAAAAGCTCTGGTGTATCACTGGATTTAAACATTGCCGTTGATGACAAAGATGAAGATCATTCAGTTGGCGACATTAGATTTCAAGAGTGTGTGGATAAGGAAATTATTTTCAAGATTCAGGAACTGTGATAGCTAGCTAGGAGGCTGGGGGGAAACAGCTGACAGATCTTCCATGCATGCATGGAAAACAATTTCTTTGTTTCTTTGTTTTTGTTTTTGTTTTTTTTTTTAATTTTATTTTGAGTGTAGATGTGTGAGGAAAGGGGGGGAAAGGAAAGAAATTAAACTAACACACGAGGAAAACTAATTGGCATAGATTTCAAAGAAATGATAAATGGAGGGGGGTTTACATTTAGCTATGTTAGAGAGCAATGTGTATATTAATGGTGTAATCTTTGATCTTGTTCTTAATTAATGTATTAGAGTTCTAAATTATGGTTTTAATTTCTTTGAGATTCATGGTTTCAAGTTCTAGCTAGCATGCACATTTGTAGTTTGGCTAGCTAGCTGCCTTCACATTTCTATGAAAATATACAATGTTTGAACAACTTCTCTTTTTGTCTTTTGTTTTCATATATACTTTTGGGCTTACATTATTATTCCATACAAGCAAATTCTAGCTTAATCATACAAGTATTTGATTTGAATCTTCTATTATACATTATAAATATTAAGATAAATAATTTTTTAAAACATGATATATTTTCTTTAATAATGTCATAAAAAAAAAAAATTGTATCTTCATTTTATAAATATAGTCATATCAGGATGAAGATGAATGAATTTCACATGAAATAAGGTTAAGATTTAAAGATGCTTGAAATTTATTGGAAATCAAAAAGTGAAATGAAGGTGTGATTCATAGCTTAAGGGTCATGCAAAGGAAATAATTATATACAAGCTTCTTTTTTAGGTAATGATATTTAGCATTGTAAATATTTATAATTTTATAAATAATATAATAATTTATTTATTTGTATATATAAAATAAATTTAATCTTTATTAAAATAACTAAAATATCCTATAATATAATAAGGGGTAATTAAAAAAAAAAAGAACTTCACTTTCCATGAATTGATAGCTACTTTATTAATTAATTTTGATATAATTTCTTTTTTTTTACTTAATTAATATTAAAATTTTGTTATTGATGATTTACAACCTAACATTCTCATCTTAATTTGAAAAGTGTTGGCATGGAATGATGAAAAATCCTAAAAGAAATACAACAAGAATATAATCTTTAGACCATAAAGGCATTTTTACTTTAGAATAACAAAAGGAACATCATCTTTAAAACTTTAATATATATGAATTATTAGACATTCTGTTCCTTAACAAATTTTCTACCTTATCGAAAGAATTTTTTGTCGGGAATTTGTATAGTTAAAAAGAGTTAAGAGATGGGGACTTATGAGTTTCTCACCACCCTTAATCACACTTTTTTCGTTACATAAAAGTATAAATTTATGCTCATATGCGCATACATTTATATACCTACATGTATGCATGTTCAAATATACGTGTAAATATCAATTAATACTTTGAATGATTGAGATTGTATTTAATATGTATAATTTTTAATGAACAATAAGTTATGATATATAATTTTTTAAAATAAAAAATCTAAAATTTGTATTACACGAGAGAATTGGGGATTCATTAATATACTTTATTTTCTAAATAAATAAAAAAAGAAAAAGCTAGCAAGCTAAGTTGTATAGGTATCCAAAGCCATGAGCAGCATTGGAAATAAAAGAAAACAAGATATGAGAGAAGAACAAAAGGGATAAAAGAAAAGCAGCACTTTGGATGCACTTAGAATTTTAGGAGATGACTAATATATTTGGTCGGTTCAAAGCTCTATATACCTTCCCACCACAACAAGTAAAACATATAATAAAGTGACAGTGATACAATCATGTCATATAACATGATTGTATAACAAAATTACATGTCTTATCTTCTCTGTTTGGTAGTATATATGGTAAATTTATTGTATCATGTCTAGCTAAAATTAAACTGTTATCTATTTTTAATTAACACACACTAGGTGTTAGGGTCTTAATTTGTATAAAGTAATCTTTCTAACTCCTATATATATTATGATCCTTCTGACTAATAAGCATTAAGTTGATAAATTGATATTGATAATTAAGAAGACAAGACCTCGAGCTTAGTTCCCATTAAAGAGTAAATGATTAATAGGAAATATATATACACATCTAATTAGGCTAATTAGCTCACTTAGAGAGAGCCTAGAGCTACCTATGTTTTCTCCATTCCTTTTTTTTTTTGTCATTTAACAAACATGGCAACATGATTAATAAGATTATTTAGAAGCAATTAACTTTCTTTTCTTGCTTTATTTATTTTAAGCTCTTGTACAATATTAGAGTTTGAGAGGAGAGAAAATCCTGTAACTTATGACATTGTTGTCGAATAAATGTAACTGACAAGCACTGAAGATGACAATTGCTTTAGTATTGTTGTGGCAAGTGCAACATGAACCCATGTTTTAACTACTCAAATGAATATGCTATATTAAAAGTTCTGTATTTGATCATGAAGTATAACTAGCCCTTTTCATTTTTGAACATATCTAGCTAGAATTGGAGTTATAATATCCAGGTCCCCGAATTTCAAGTATGGTCACGGTTTGTTCATTTGTGTCAAGCATGTCCCTAATCCTGGTGAAATGACTAAAACACCATTAAATGTTAAGTTAGATTATTCTTACATTGCGAATTTGTGATTTCCAAGATTTAACAGTATTGAAGCAATTTGGTCATTTCAGTAGAAGTTTGAGGCTTATTTGATGCAGACAGACAAACTACATCACCTATTTGAGTAAAAAAATAAAAAATCAAGGACCTGTGTGTTATTACCCCGGCTAAAGTTCAATACAAGATGGGAAAACAAATAAAAAAGGGGAAAGGAAAAATAAGAAAGAGCGAGAAAGAAATAGAAAGCCATAAAAGCACTAATTGTATTCTTTTAAGGGGGGTGATTTATGCACAAAAGTATTCAAAATGTACTCACTTTACAAAGGCATTGCAGCTTTTCTCTTTTATTGCACTACTTGTCTCAACCCAAGAAAATCTTCCACAACACAAACTTTTTGAGCAGAAAGGATTGGCATGAAGACAAAGTTTCAATGAAACCATTATTTACTTTAAAGCTTTTCTTTCTAATTTCTCTATTTGCATGAGAGTAAGGGAAAATTCTTGGATCTCAAACTCCCAATAATCAGTCTATAATTGAATCCTCTATCATTCTATCATCAAACCCAGAACAGCAACTAGCCTTGGATCCTTCAAACATTTCCTTCATTTTCCTATACAACTTTCATATATAAAACTGTGTATGTGTGTGTGTGTGTGTGTCTCAAAGAGAGGGAAAGAAGCTAGCTTTAGGTTGCGAATACTTGATAGGGTGCTAAAGACCAGTCAAAAAGTGGAGCTGGCATGACAATATATTATGCAAACTATAGAATGTTTGATTGATGAAATTTTTTCTATGTGATATGATGTTGCTTTCAATGATTATTTGGTCTTGATCTTCGAGCATTTTGGAAACAACTTTTTTTTTTTTAATTACCAGTGCGCACACCACTTTAAAAGCTCAAACTTGGTATGCCACAGGATGAGCGGCCGTGGCTGTGGCTTGGACAAATTTTTCTAATGAAATGATCACTATGTTTTGAGAAACAATAAGAATATGCAGGCTCAAAAAGAATTCATATTACACATCAAGAAGATTCAGAGTGCAATTATTGCCAAAAACACAAAACTCACAGCTTCATTATTCAGTCTATTTCAATTCAGCCTATCTTACAACTTTCTAGTAAGTCTATATGATTTGAAACATGCCTGTAGTAGAGAGAGACTGGAGAAGTTTTTGATTAATGCAAAAGCACTTCCACTAATGATGTGAAACTTGGTGATTCAAACTAACAGAACAAGCAGCAGCACATATGAAGATTAATATTACGACTACTATTGAGTCTATGACTACACCCAAAAGGAAATGGCAAGGAGCCATGGACTTGTGTCAGGTTATTGTTAACTTCATAAATCCTACATTGCCATAGGAAGAATTCTAGATTTAGAGTAGTTCATATATCCTACAACCAAAACCCTCTCTAGTGTAATTAAATATGTAAACAGTATGGATTTAAGTAGAAAACCCAAAGCAGACAATATATATCTTCACTGAAAACCAACACTTATATTAGCCTAGGTCTGTGCAAGCCAGTTGACAAGATATTGCGGGATTAATTTCATGAATCCCTGGCCAATTTTGCATACAATTACATATACAGTTTTGAAATAAATCAAGGGCTAAATACACTCCAAGTAGCATTTAGAACGTGTGCTTAGTTAACAAAAATGAGGATGATGTGAATCTCATACCCATACGCATCATTTCATCATTGCTGTGGATAATTTTATTCCCATTCCTGTCGAGATGGGAATCAGATTACTTCAAAATGAGGTAACTTCATCACTTAGAAGGCAAGTGGTATTCCTTTCCCATATAATTTATATTTCTATTAAGCATCAAACCACCGTAAACTCAGTGTTGTTAATTTAGAATGACGATTAACTAATAAGTAGTGGAAATAGCAAGAAAGATGGATGTTTTCTCAATGACTGTTTGTATTTGGTTCATTCACAATTTTTGTTAAGCAATACATGATAAAAGAGCATAAATAAACTTTCCCATTTGATAAAACAGGGTATTGGAACAGTAAGGATACGTTTGTTTCCATGGAAATTGAACCTCCCAAAAAGCCATTAATGTTTCTATATGGATGCATTATGTTTAAATGTACGCAATGGAGAACAAGAAAGCATGGAAATCCTGCTGCTTTTTGCAAAATGCCCACATGACATATTCACATACAAAAAGATAACTTTGTTTTGAAGCACTATGAAATTGACACAAGTAGTTTCAGAGTATTTAGAAGACATATATAATTTGTCTAAGAAAAAACACAAAATCCCTGGTAAAGTTCAATACCCTTGTAAAAACAGACTTGGTATAGAATGAATATACATTGTAAGGTGTAAGACTTGTGGATGGTGATTTTTATTTCAGCTTTCTGACAGCAAGAGCTCAGAATCAACTAAACAGAAGCATGAATACTGACCTAGTTGAAATCTGAAGCAAAACATAGTACACCTACTTAGTTTAGAGAAGATCTCACATGGTCGGGTCCTTCCCAAAACCCATCATAGCATGAGTAGCTAGCATCGAACCCCTGCGAGTAATTTCCAGTATTCGGCCAACCAAAGGCAGCTTAATTGTTTCTCTGTTCCGGAGAGGCTTCTTGTCCCACCTATTCACATTTTAAGAATAATTTTCATAATCATCTAAGAAAAGAGAACTTTTACACATACATCACTAAAATAGCAGAGAACAATAAGAAAACTGAGCATCAATGAGTGTACTTTCCCTACAAACAAGACTAATAGACATACTTCAAACATGAATTTAAGTATCAAGTACATTTAGATTGTTACAATGTCGATGTCCTGCTCAATGATTTCACTCTAAAACATTTTATGCTACTATTCAAGCTGAAAGGTTAATAACTCAACCCTGAACTGTACAGCCAAAACATGTCAACTCCAAAAGCTTTCTTAGAAGCATTCTGCTAGAACTTCCAAAAAGTAGCAAACCACAAGCATGTGAAATCTCAGCCAAGGCCAGTAGGGTAAACTCAATAGAAACTTGCTGAACACTTTTGAGAGTTATAATGTGCAGTTTTTCATAGACATCTGAACCAACATATTGTTAACCATATACGCAAAATCAAAAACTGTCAACTCCTAATTTTGGTCAGCTGATATTATAAGTGCAGTAAGGCTATGTTCTCCATATTCACATTTAAAAATAATCTTGCAGTTCCTTTCTACTTATTTTCCCTTAAGCATAATTTAGGACATTAATGACTATTTATGTTGACATTTACGCAACCCTTGTCTCACACAAATCGCTACCTCTAGATTTTCCATCTGTGCACATGCAATCCTTCAGCATCAAATGAAATTAAAAGAGAAGGACCTAATCAGCTGCTTCCTTTACAAGGTACATATCCAATTCCCATGTTTGATCAACATGAGGAGTCTAATAGTATATCAACCATCTACCTAAATCAAGTTTATCTACCTAGAATCATAAAATATTATTAATTCGTGCAGAACACAGTTTACTCCATATAAAGAAGACACTTTAGTGTAATGCCTGTTTTAAATAGATGTGCAATAGGTATTCATACTAAAGGAGAACGCTTCTCAAGTTTGAGATCAAGTGTTGACATTTTAGAGCTTGTGCACATACCAATCTTCATGGCGAACAATTTTTCCATCCTCAATGTTTAGCTTGATGAGTGAGATCATATCTATGTTTCTCCCCAAGAACTTGTACTGTTGTTTATTATCAATCGTTATCTGTATTCATAAAATAGCACTTACAAATCTTTAGGTCAAGGACCAGACGGAAAAGGGAAAAGGTGGGAGAAGAGAACAGCAAATAGCATTTCAAACCTCTCGCTTCTGTTCTGAAATAATGTGTTCTTGGACACTGTATTCAGTAATTTTTGACTCACTAAAAACCTGAAAAATGAAATAGAAAAGAAAGCAAAAAAAAGTCTCATTACATAGATTAGCAAAGCTGCTGAAACATTGACGAGTAATATGCTCTGAGTAACGCGGAACCATTATTAGGTGATATGAACGAATTAGGTAATTAATTTTTTTACAGCATTCATACCACACACACACACACACATATATATATATATAGAGAGAGAGAGAGGGAGAGAGGGAGAGAGCATTCAGATTTCATATGGTAAACATTCTAACCTTTAGAAGAAAAAAAAAACCAAGGATATTGATTTGCTTAAAAAGAAAATTTTTCACCATTAAGATCTCATAAGAAATTGTAGCATTTATGTAGATTTCCTTTATGTAAGAAGTTGCTAACTGAAATATAGGTTGGCGGTACAATATAATGATTTCATAGTGTACCTAATACTAGATTCTAAGAATGATGCAGACATGAAAGCAATTCAAATTTCTTTCGAGCATGTTTCCAAAGCTACTTTCGAAGTCCCAAACCTATTCCAAGCAACTTATCACCATATAAAAATATACGCTTCAATACCCCATATATGCTTCTAATCAGCTGCTAGTGAATAACCTAGAAATTTTTTTAGGGAAAGTATCATAGAAATTTAAACCGCATTGCACCTACATGCTAGAAATGAATATGAAAGAGGTCGAGTTTCCATTGCATCTTCATGCTAGTGAAGAAAATCGAGTTTCCATACTTTTGCCACTAATAGAAGGAAATAAATCAATAGCATGTTTAAAACTTGATAAATATATCCTAGCACAATTTCTTATCTTTTTTTATGTTTTTTTGAAGATAATGTACAGAAAGATAACTCAGAATTCCAAAATTTTGATTATCCCAGTAAGTTTAAATTGATGGCATCAAACAGTTGGTTTGTAGAAGAAACAAAGTATACCTTGGACAGCGAATAGAATGCTGATTTGATCTGCTTCACCCTGCATAGTAATAATACAATTTGCATAAGGCATTTTCTTTTCATATTTCGTGTCATGCACATACTTCATGTAAAGCTGAATTATAATTTTGATCCATACAATAAAAAGATTGAACTTCAATAAAACAAAATCTTATATCCCAGACATACCCGTGAGCACACATGAGTGGGTCTTCGAAGGATGCATGTGGAGCATAGATTTCAAAGTCACGAGATGTGGCACAAGATCCGTATCTAAAACAATCCACAGAAAATACTGATGAAAATTTTAACACAACCAATTGATATGTTTCCAGGATCAAATGGACAACCATCCGACATGACAATCCAATTTTCTTTAAATGTTTCTTTTCAGAAAAAAAAAAAAAATACATGCTACCATTAAATTGTCAAACAAATAATAGTGCTATAGCAGTACCATTCCAATTAGCTGTTAAACAATAACGTATATCTAACAATTCAAATCGTACACAAATGTATCAATTTTTTGGAAATTGCCACAATGCTATTTCAACATATGAAAAAACTTACTATGATTTCTATATTTCAGAAAACTTTCGCAGTGTTGGGCATTTTCTAATTTTAATCCCACCGACATTACTACTTTAGCCATGTGATCTTTGCAAAAAAGTAT
>JAXCLQ010000006.1:6809106-6820156 GCA_035584115.1 Cedrela odorata | reverse complement strand
AAAGTAACAAAACTACATCAAGGAAAGTGCTCCTAAATGTCTCGTCAATTTGAAATTTGGCAGGCATGACGAGTGTGTGTTTGTTTGCATGTCAATGCAAGTCTGACATTGAATAGTATGAAAAATAAGTTTATTTGTAGGAAAATATAACACACCCAAAACGCATTATGTAAGATCGGTAGGCAGGCAACAAGACTTCAGCAACTGCAAGCCTTAGAGACTCCCGCAACTCCGAGTCAGGAACTGTCCACTGAGATTGTTTTTGATGAAGCTCCTCGAATTGAATATTGAATGTCTTGAACCTGATAGCATAATGCACTTCTTGATCACAATCAGAAGGTTTATGAAAGATGTAATGGATGTATGAACAAACAAAATTTATTATCAGGAAAAAAAAAAAGTGTTTTTTTAAGGAAGGATGCAAGTATTAACCTGTCTTTAACCAATGCTCTTGAAACTCCACTACTATTTCCTCCATCACCAGCCATTGAACTACCACCCCCAGATGATGTCAGGCTTTGAATTGATAAACACTGCAGAATCTACGAAGGAAAAAAGAACCAATTAATTTCACTAGCATTTTTTTTGAAGTTTTGAGGTAACACTAACTAAGGTAAGGAAAATGAAAACTAAAAACTCTACCAATTCTGCTAATATTCTCCTAGACCATTAACAATATTTTGCTAAAAGTTTGGAGAAGAAAACTGTTTTTAACCCACAATCACGGCAGTATCGACTTTAGACCCCTGAATGTTATCAGTTCTGTTTGATTGATTTCTCTTCTTCTAAAACTTCTTTCATTCTACCTTTCATTTATGCTCACATTTCTTCTTTTCTTCTATATATTAACTTACAAGCATATCTGATTCATCATATATTTTATCTGACATGATCAACTAATCTCGTGAAACACAAACTCTAACTTTCCACCCAGCTTCACCAGCTACACGATATGGAAACAAAACATGCAAACATGGGTTACTTCTTATTGCAACTTAAAATCCAATATTCTTTCAGTGTAAAAATCCTAATTTCTCCACAAACTATCTTCACAAAAGTCACTAAGGCATTTCTAAACTCCCTAATTTAGTTGCTGTTCTGACATTCAGCAATCTGATTCCTCTATTTCGACTATCCTAAACCCTTAAACATATCAGTGAACATACTCAATAGAATCTGCAAGTCTTTAGAACCTTTCTACTAAAGTCCACGAACAAAAAAATCCCAAATTCTTTAGTGCTGCTGCCTACCAAAAGCACAAAAACAGAATTCCATCCAAGCCTTCTTACATTCAGGCTTTGTTCAATTGGAAGAATAGAGAGATACCTTTTGCCATGCATTTCTTTTGTATTGATTTGCATGCTGCTGCACAATCCTTCTGTGTCTTTGCACCCAATCATCCCCTAATAAATCCTTCGCTTCAGACCTGAAAACAGAGTGTTAAACTTAATTTATTAAGAAGCAGCAGTACGGCATGCAAGACAAACTTTTTAAAGCTTAATAGAGCAGTCCACAAAAATGAGGTAACGTGACAAACCTGCTGACAGATCTGACCATATAGTGAATATTGTTCATCAGGAATAAGTGAGTCAAAGCGGGATCTTTATACTGCTTAGATTTCCCATCCAAATTGGTTTGAAGAGCCTGCATTATTCGCATTGTAACAGAAGCTAGCTGTGAATTTGATTCTCCATTTTCAAATTCCTGGAACAGTTGCTTCAAAGTGGATTGATAGCTGTAATAGTTTACACAGAAGTGTTAGGTCAACTATTAACAAATATTACAAAGGAAAAGGCTAAAACATTGAAAAGAAGCTTCCACTGTAAAAATTTTCCCCAGGTGAAATCTCATAAATAATGAGAATTGGTATAATTAAATGTTCAAAGTCAAAATTATATTGACTGAAATACAACAAAACATGGTTATCTCAGGTGGCAGAGTAAACGTCAGAAATAAATAATATTAGCTATGCATAGTAAACGTCAGAAATAAATAATATTAGCTATGCATACTTTCCAACAGAAAATGGGTGACATATTCCATACGGCATGAAGAAAAAACTCATTAAAACAACAAAACAAAACAAAACAAAACAAAACAAAATAGCATGGTAGATCAATAAGAAGTTTATAGCTCAATCACCGAAAGATAATGCTCCAAATGAAGCTAAAAGAGTAAAAATCAAGTTGAACTGCACTTACTCAAACAAAAACTTAATGTAGTTAATCACATAGCTTGTCAGAGGATGTACAGTTCCATCAAACACAGCCGTTTTTGTTGCATCCTTTTCAACTGCTTCCTCGAAATCACCAAAGGTCTCTTGAGCTGTCTGGGCAAGCCCTTTTGTCAGGCCCAATGCAGATTCTCTAATTTCAGTGCAAGTTTTACCTTTGAAAACTGTCTCTATCTGGCAAAAGAATGACCGTATTTCAACTTAATTACAGAGCAACATTCTATGACTTACATTTTCCCGAACATATAGCTAGGAAATATATGAACTTGATGGTACCTTAGGAATTAACCAAGCCATATAGGCAAAAATGTTATGAGAAATGAGGGATAACTCTTATATCTTACACTTTTTAATTGCAACATTATAGCTATCTTTGGAACCAAAAGTACATCTCTAACCCATATGGTTTATGTAACTAAAATATCATAAATAAAATTCTATTAACCACATACAAAAAATTATTATCAAAGTTAGATACAGTAAAAGAACCGAAAACAATGTCGCACAGGTAAAGTGACAGAAGACCTAAAATTAGTAATATCTAGAATATTTTGATGATTAGAACTTGTCAGGAAGATAGATACTCTAGCACACAATTATGAAGCTCAAAAAACCAATATTCATATGACCACATTCAACATATATCAAAAGCCAAATATCACCATTAGATGACCTGACCCCTTCACATCTTTGAAGCATCACAATTATCTCTTGCAAACAATGCACATAAATTTTCAACAAGGGACGGAGATTTATATGTGCAAAAGTTCAATCAGTTGTCCTATCTAATATTCTTTATATCCCTTCTATACAACAAAACAGTGCTTGCATCGTATACTGATTATCATGTTACCTGGACCTCAAATCGAAATCGTACATGGAATGGGAACAAGAATAAGGTATGATGGGGTGGGCTTTGTCGTGTAGTTAAAGCAGAGTAGGCTGTGTTGTATTGTTAAAGCAGAGTATAGAATTTCATGAGAAACATGGAACAAACTTCTCAAATAAACACACACACACACATGCTTTTTAATTATTTGTGGAGACTGTACTCCTTTATATCTTTCTCTTCATTCATCTGAGAATTGAATCTTCTTACATACTAGGGGGTTTTGGAGTTAATGAGAGGAATCAGGACAGAGCCAAAAAGTTTGTTCAGAGGGGGCTACTTCTAATAATAAAAATAATAAATAAAATTCAATCTTTTTAATAAAATTATTTATATTTTGAAAAGAGAGACAACGTAAAAACTATTGATTACTTAGCTTTTATTTTTTGTAATTTTAGAATCATTAACGGGTACTTTTCTAATTATACGTAACATTTTTTTCGTTAGACAACACTGTGTACTAGGGGCTCAATTCAAACCAGCCCTCTCATGCAACTCAGTTGATTAAAAAAGAAGGGAACTCTTTTATTGAGGGCTCAACCACTGTTTTATTTGGGCTCAAACCAGCCCCTCTCAACCAACTTGGAGATTTTTTTTTCACATGGGTTTCAATCCCAAGAAGGCCTGAAGTGCCTCTGTGAACTGATGGGAATGCTGGTGCACATTGAAAGTAATGTTCCAAACTGAAAAACAACTCTATTTTACAGGAAAAACTAAAAATTAAACAGGATTATAGTCAGCATTTGGTACACTCAAATAGAATCCGACTACTATTCCCATTCTAAGATTCTATCTCATGTATGCAGGGCATATAAAACCTTTGCCATGACATACCAGAAAATGATGCATAGCATCCATCAGAACAACATACCATTAGTGACCTAGATCTACAATAACTCACTTTATCCATATATAAAAATAAATAAAGGAATAAGTGGGGAAAACAACACAACCATTTCAGACTGTTATCAAACTTTATAAAACTACCATTTCTAATCTAGCCATATTCCTAGAACCCAATTTGTCAAAGTTTTTAACTATTGCTTGAAATATAAACGCAAACAATTAGTCATACCTCCGAGTGAAGTTCTCGCATTATCTCATACATGTCTAAAAGTACAAATAGCTTTTCAGGTGATCTCTTGCTTTTGGCAATTGCCTCCCCAAAACTAAGTAGCGCTGAAACACTACTTGCAGTAACTTCAGCAAAACATTGATCACTGAAAGAATCAAAGCCTTCAAACATTTGATTGCAGACTTTGCGTTCACCAGCAAAAAGCAATTTGATCTGTCCAAACATAATTAGTTAATTGTTATACCAGATAAAAATATTTGAGTATGTTCGATGGAGTTCTTACAGCAATACGCATGAAATGAATCCAATTTCCGATCTTTGCCTCCAACACATCCCATGGCATTTTCTGAACATCATCTTTGCTAAGTTTTTCAACTCCCAATTTGCGGAGGCTTTCTTCCAAAACTGAAGACCGAGTATCCCTGAAAAAAATGAGTGATGAACTTGTTAAAAATATATGTGTGTGCATGTGTGTGTCTATTTATGGATGTAAATGCATACATATGAAGCATATTAACACGAGGCAAAACAGCAATAGAGTAAAGTCTCCTAACATAAATCTTTTTTTAATTTTTGGACAAATTATGTACCCCTAAGTTGCATTGCTGCTGTAAATAATCCAAATGCAAAAGGCCATATTTGAATTCTGATAGTTAACTTCTAGTCAACAAAAATTCTATATAAACTGTAAATTTACAAAAATCTCTTTCACTAATAAACATAATAAAATCAGGACCAAAAACATATAAAGATCCTAAGAACTTCTGACACTTTTGAGTTAGACCAACACTTCTTTATTGTTGCAAGACCCATGGCTTTAGCTATAGGCTTCCAAAGAGGATATGTATTCTCTAACCATGAATCTGATTCCACTTTGTCTAACATAGGAGCTATCAATAATGAGATATGAGTCACTCACAGACAAGGTTTTCCATCATGACACTACATTGTTATTATGTCAGTTTGTATACCAATCAAATTCAGAAACTATTATTCAGAGATTAATGAAAGACACAAGAATACCAGTAACTGAAAAAAACACAACCCATACAGAGAATTTGTAATATTTAGCAGAAATATGGAGTTATTTTATTTGTTCAAGCAATGAGAGGTTAGTGTTAGTAAGTCAATTGATACACAGACCAAAAAAAAATGCTAAAATGTGGACCATAAATGTATTTACAAATACACATAGTGTGAAAGAGGGAATTTCAATAGCATAGCAGCTGATTTAGTTCTAAATGTGAGTAAGGTACATAATATGCAAAGAACAGCATTTAAAGTAGCCAATCTTCAGCAAATGCAGACATTCAAAATGATTTTTTGTTTGAAGAAGGTAAGATGGTTCAATGCTGAAGCCATCATGTCAGATTAAATATCTATGGACCAAAGATGGAGCTTCTTACCTGTAAACTCTGAGTAACTGCTGCTGGTGACCAGCTTGAACCATTTGCAGGACTAAATCGTGCAGTAGAGGCAGAATCCTTGGTGGAATAAGAGTGGGAGGTGTGAAAACAGCATTTTCTAAGTCACTGTTTTGTTGTTCTGAGTGATTATGGGATGGGCTCTTGTGACTAGAATCACCATGGCGTCCAGGTGATCCGGACGAGGGCCGCATTGAATTTGGAAGGCATTCAAAAAGTTGTTCAGGCTCCAGTGGTTTGCTGAAATTTCAAAAACCAAAATGGTAGGTAAAAAAATATGAGAGAATAATCAATGAAGCTTGCACAGCTGAACAAATTGCAACAACAGTTCTTTAGAAAACAAAATATCCCATCCCAAGTTCATTGGCTGAAACTACAAACAAGAAAGCATAATGCTCACAGAACACACATAAAGTAGCCAAATTCATGTTCTCTGAAAGAGAGAAAAAAGAAAAAATAACTTAGAAACTGATCAAAGGAATAGCGAAACTTTTATTGGTTATAAGGTATATTAAATGTGCACAAGTAAAGGAACACAGTACTGAAATTAAAAGCTAAAGCTTTGGCAAATAGAACAAAAGAAGTTTAATTCAAATTTCATTTTAAAGCGTATAATTAAATATTTTTTCTGCACATGCTATGCTTATGCATATAAGGAGTGCTAATCCTTGCAATACAAAAATTCCAGAAGGCTTACACATGATAGAATAGCCTAGCAACTACCATGGAAATATCCTGGGGATGCCATATGCTAGCAAAAAAATAGCTTCAGCAAGCAATTTTGCAAAAGGGTTTCGCTTATTTCTAAACTTAAGGTGATCGTAGAAGCAATAGATTGTCATAAGAGCAAAAGAAATTACTCCACAGCTTCAGAAGAACCAAATACAAAAGCATCAATAGGAATGAAAACACAAACCTGTATGAGGCTAATAGCTGCTTAAACTCTTCTTCTAGCTTTGAAATAGCCTTAACAAGTAAATTATTTGCATGGCTGATCACCCCCTCGCTGTTTTTAAAGCCCTTGTTGCTGCCAAAAAAACTAATGTTGCTTCTGAATTGATCAATTGCTTCTAGATAACTTTCCAGGTCCTCATGTGGCCCCCTAAGTATTTTAGCCTCTGCCTACATGTAGGATCAACAAATTATTTAGCAGCCATATAAGAAATGTGCATAAAAGTATTAGAAAAATTAAAACAAGTAAAAGTTGTCTATACCTTGAAGACATGGACTCGGAAAGACATGCACTCATAAAGATAACACTGCCTTGCCTTAATTGTATTCACATATTAGATTTACATTTCTTTGGACCAAAATAGAAGCAAATTGCTTCTTTTATAGCCACTTAATGACAATGGTAGAGAACTCTACGGAGCCATCTTGAAGTCAACTTTGCCTAGCTGGTAAAGCAGTGGACATGGAGATTATCTAGCTTGCTAATGTGCCGGTTTAAGGAAAAGATGAATAGGAGTTATGGTGAGGTGTAATCGAGAGAGAGGACAATGTAGAGCCTCTTAAAGGGTCTGTGATGATCCATGATAACTGCAATTACAGGATGGACTCATATAACGTATTAAGTTTGTTTATGCCATATGATGAGTGCAGATGGGCAAACTAGTGAATCCATTTTTCCAGTTTTTAACCATTATCAATGGTAGTACTCAATTGTTTCTTGGCAATCTATTGGCATCATCATAAGATGTGCAAACTGAAAGTTGAAATTAACTCACTGATGGACTGAACTTTCCAACTTGTTCCACAAAGACCCTCACAAAAAAGTGACAGCACGATTCTGCTATATACCATCTCTGTAGATTTCTAATAAGATCAATTTACAAGTAAAATGTTTGATGAAATTATGTACACCAACTTAATAAAAGTGATTCATATAACAATGATCACAATAATTCTATGATGCAGTTACAAATAAACTACATCATATATGCCAAATGCTGCAAAATTCAAAAGAAACAGGAAACAGAAAACAGTGTAAAATTTGTCCTCAATTTCTCCCTAAAAGTCTAAATTAATTATACCTAACATATAGCAAAACAAACAAATTAAGATTACAAAGATTTCAAGCGATCTAACAACAAACTTACTAAAAGAAATTAACAGAAACATTTGAAACCAACCTGATGAGAGAGATCAAATTGGGCCAAAATAACCTCTGCAGCCTTCAAAGTCCTATCAATATTCTCGTGTGCCTTTCTAATTGCATGCGTTCTAATCTGTAATAAAGAAAAACCCAATAACAGCATTAAACACCAAGAATTATTCTAACCGATCAAAAAAGTAAATCAATCAGCCAAATGGGGCTGATCTGATCTCACTGTAACCTTTTGTATCCACAAGTCAACTCAGCTACATAAACTAGCCATTTTTGCTTTCTGGGTCATCGATAATAGAAACTTTAAAGCTAAATATTAAGATTTATTTCACAATCTCGTGCTTTCTCAGCATCTAAGCAGACAATAATCACAAAAAAGTGAAAAGGGTACCTGAGTAGGGCGCATGGCGGTCTCGAGAGCAGAGAGACGATGGTCAAAGGAGCCAAGAATTGAGACAACGTTGTCTGTAATCGTTTGGCTCTTTTGCAGTGACTCTCTCATTTTTGCTGCTTTTTCGCTCAGAAAAAGCGATTCCATTCCTGTAACTCCCACCACAACCATCTTTTTTCTTCTTCTTCTTTCTCCTTCGTTCTCTGCCTAGAGAACTCCAAAAGAGAATTACAGAAAGATAGAGAGAAATTACTAGTTTATTTAAATAAATAAAAATAAAAATTGGGTAATGAAAATGTGGGGTTAGTGAGTTTGACAATTATTGAGCAGACATATATGCTGTCTTCTGCTTTGACAAGCTTCCAGTTTCTTAGAGGTAGGAGCACTGCGTCAATTTTTTTTCTTCTGTTTTTCTTTTAGTTCTTCTAAATTTATATTTTAATTGTTTTCATTTTACTTTTGATTTTTAGTAAATTTTAAATAGTCATTATAATATATATATATATATAATTATTTTTTAAAAAATAATTATAAATAATATTCCAATTATAACTTTTCATATATAAATAATAATTATTATATTATATTAAGATGTGTAACTTAATTTATAATTATGATATAATTGTGTTAAATTTTTCCTCAATCTTTATTTTTTAATTCAAATTTTTAAGTCACGAGATAATTTAAAGTAATACTCAAATATAATTAAATTTATATTTTTTAACTTAAAATTATTAGTATTAAGTAATCGGTTTATTTATTTAATAAACTTTTAAATTTATTTATTTTAAAATTAATTTATTATAATAGTAATTAGATAATTAAGAAAAAAAAAACACATGATTCAATTAAAATGATGGTGATGAACCCACTTTTGTCTTCTAATAGTGTAAAAAGATTAAAGATTAGTATAATTATATCTATGCTTGACTGGCATATTAATATATTTTGTATGTAGGTAATTAAATATTGTTGATCAAATATAATTCAATTATATTTCTTAAGTCTAGTTGGTAACTAAATTATTTAGTATTTAATTAACCTAATTACTAGGTGAAATATGTATTATTATGAGATATGTAAATTGTAATATTATCAAAACCATTTGTATACATTGTAGTTATACCATTAAATGCCCATCTTCTAATGTAATATGTTATTACAAGTTAATATTTTGACCTTATTAATTTAACTTTTAAAATTATACATTCAAATTTATTAGTTAGAAAGGATTATAAATACCCCCATAATGCTTTGAAGATTATACACATTCTATTTATTCATTATTCATTTTTATTATAATTTTTTAAAAAATATAATTAAAAACAATTTAAATTCCTCTCTAATTTGATATAAGCGAGATTTGAATCTAAATCTTTTATACTACTTCGATACAAATAGTTTTGATACAAACAAAGTTTAATTATTCATTTGACATTAATAAATTTTTTCAAAAATTTCTTTCAATATTTTCTTGTTTGCTCATTTTTTTGAACGTAATTAATGGACGAAAATTAATTCACTAATTATAATAATTATCAATATAAAAGGAATATTCAAAATGATTTTATTTAATAATATTATTTTTATTTGATTCTCCTAATGAATAATTTATTTTAGACGACAAGAGAGGAGAGGATTAGTAAGTCCAATCCTTAGGCAAACATATTCCAGATAAATGTTGATAATTCTCTCGCTTTCCCAAATTTTCCTCTTTGATGATGGTGCAACATTTCTTCTTCTTATTGTTTTCCAAAGTTTCCTCTTCATTGTCACCTATCAAAAGTATAGCAAGGATAATCAAGATTAATCAAACTTTGATTAAAGCTACATAATATATCAAATCATTAATTGATTATCATGCAAAAATGTAAATTCCAAAATTAAGAATAGGATAATAACATTGAATCACTAAAATGTTCATTTTTTTTTATTAAATAAGGATATAATTAATCCATTTGATTTATATAAATTAATTATTGACCCATATTGAAACTATAAAATTAAAGACATGTTTAATACAAAGAAATAAATTATGATGTTGTTTAAAAATTCTAAGGGACCCATGATGTTATTAATTACCCTAAAATCAAATTCTTTAATCAAGTATTCAATGAATTAAATATCAATTAATCATGCCACACATTAAATATGTTTAAAGTAATTAATAATTTTTAATTAGTACTAACTAATCATCAACATTTATCTGCATTTACATTAGTATTAATTTTCAAATGATTTCAAAACACGTAACTTAAAATATGATTGCTATTAACTAGCAAATCTTGGCATTGATAAATAATACTTACCATAAAGAAATAAAATGTCAAATTATAGTTATGCCTCTTAACTTTTTTATTTTATTTTTCATATTGAGCAATATCGAAAGTCTCTTAACTTTACGCAATTTTTTACACTAATTTCTCAACCATTAGATCAATGCACTTTTAATAATTAAGATCAAATCTAACATATGTAATTAAAATACATGTAAATATATATACACACGGGGTAGGATCAATAACTATCTCTATATATGGAATGATATGTGTAAATATTAGATTAGTAATAATTTATCTCATTATCTATCATGACTCAGTTGTGACAATATTAATGTAACGTACTCTATAATCAATAAAATTAATTGAAAAACAAACTTTGTATCTAGAACTTCGTAAACATAGTAGTGTACTTATTGGGATATATTATTTTTAAATAGATTTTAATTTTAAAAAATAGTAATATTATTTTCTAAAAAAATTTAATCATTAAAGAGTTGAAATTTATATATGTTTTTCAAAATTGCTAATGACAACAAAAGATTATTCAATGCATGTGACAAATGTACATATATGAAAAAGAAATGACCTTAGAAAAGAAATGCAAACAAAATAAGAAACAAATATATATTGAGTGAAAGTTGGGGGGTTT
>JAXCLQ010000006.1:6787980-6804229 GCA_035584115.1 Cedrela odorata | reverse complement strand
CTTCAAGGGCTAATTAATTGTATCATGTGTAGCTACAATTAAATTCTTATCTTAATTTAATTAACACACTAGGGGTTAGTCTTAATTTATACTTTAAGACACATACTATAAAGTAATCTGTTAACTCCTACATATTATGATCATTCTCATGCATTGCACCACTAATATGCATGAAGTTGATAGCTGGATATAGATAATTAAGAAGACAAGACCTCGAGCTTAGTTCCCATGAAAGAGTGAATGATTAATGGGAAATATATATACACACACACACACACACCCCTAATTAGGCTAATTAATGAACTTTGAGAGAGGAAAGAAAACCCTATAACTTAATTGCTTTAGTTTAGAAATTGGATAATAAATAATCAAACTGCTATTTAAAATAAATTATAGCAATGTTGTTGTTGCAAGTTCAACTACTTATGTTTTAACTACTCACATGAATATGCTAGATTAAAAGTTTTTTATTTGATCATCAGGTATCACTAGCCGTTTCCAACATACGATCTTTGAACATATCTGACAAGAATTGGGGTAATAATATCTGGGTCCCTGATTTTTTGATGATTTTTCCAAGTAAGGTCATGGTTTATTCATTTGTGTCAAGCAGATCCCTAGTTCTACTGCAATGACCAAAATACTATTTAATGCTAAGTTACTTCGTTTGTGTAGAGCAAATCCCTAATCCTGCTTAAATCACTAAAATGTCGTTTAATCCTAAGTTACATAATCTTACACTGTAATTTCTAATATTTAATAGTACTAGAGTAATTTGATCATTTAGTAGAAGTTTGAGACTAATTTGATATAAATAGACAGACTATGTCTTTATTTGAGAAAAAATTGAAAACTAAAGGACCTGGGTGTTATTACCCCAGCTAAAGTTCAATACTTGGATGGGAAAACTAATAAAAGAGGGAAAAAGGAAAAATAAAAAAGAGTGTGAAAGAAATAGAAAGCCATAAAAGCACTAATTGTATTCTTTTAAGGGGGGTGAATTTATGCACAAAAGTAATCAAAATGTACTCACTTTACAAATGCATTACAGCTTTTCTCTCTTTTATTGCACTAGTTGTCTCAACCCAAAATAAGCTTCCACAACACAAAACTTTTGAGCAAAAAGGATTGGCATGGAGACAGAGTGAAGACAGTTTCAGTGAGATCATTATCTGCTTTAAAGCTTTTCTTTCTAATTTCTCTATTTGCATGAAAGTAAGGGAAAATTCTTGGATCTCAAACTCCCAATAATCAGTCTATAATTGAATCCTCTATCATTCTATCATCAAACCCAAAAGAACAACTGCCCTTGGATCCTTCAAACATCTCTAAAGTGTGTGTGTGTGTGTCTCAAAGAGAGGGAAAGAACCTAGCTTTAGGTTTAGAATACCAGAAAGAGTGTGAAAGACCAGTCAAAAAGTGAAGTTGGCATGACAATATATTTCATATAAACTATAACATGTTTAATTGATGAAATTTTCTATGTGATAAGTTGTTGCTTTCAATGATTGTTTGGTCTTTGTCTTTGAGCATTTTGGAGACAAACTTTTTTTAATTTCTAGTGCGCACACCACTTCAAAAGTTCAGACTTGGTATGCCACTGGATGAGCGGCTGTGCGGCTGCGGCTTGGCCTAATTTTTCAAATGAAATGATCACTATGTTTTAAGAAACAATAAGAATATGCAGCTCGTAAAGAATTCATATTACGCATAAAAAAGATTCAGAGTGCAATTATTGCCAAAAACACAAAACTTGCTGCTTAATGATTCAGTCCAAGTCAATTCAGCCTGTCTTACGACTTTCTAATAAGTCTGGATGGTTTGAAACATGTACACAATAAAAGAGGGACTGGAGAAATTTTTGATTAATGCCAAAGCAATTCCATTAGTGATGTGAGACTTAGTGGGCTCAAACAAGCACACGAGCAACATAGTATGCAGATTAGTATTACTGCTACTACGACTACACCCAAAAGGAAATTGCTGGGAGCCAAGGACTCGTGTTGTGTAACAAAACAAATCCTCTCTAGTGCACTTACACTGCCAAACTGTACTGAAGTGAAAACCCAAAGTAGACAACATATATCTTCACTAGAAACTAGCACTTCATATTGGATTAGGTCTATGCCAGCCAGCAGTTAAGAAATTGAGGGTTTATTTTCATGAATCCCAGGCCAATTTTGCATACAATAGCAGCACATACAGCTCTCAACTAAATCAGCTATTGATATATGAATTCCCATTCTTGTTGACATGGGAATCAGATTACTTCAAAATAAGGTAGTTTCATCAATTAACAGGAAGTGGTATTCCTATCCTGGTTCTTAAGAGTAGGTAATAAAGTATGACAGCATTAAGTGGTGATCTCCGTCAATCAAAGTGTTACACAAAACATTGTAGATTAATACTGCCCATATAAATACCTTTCCGATATTATTTGTCTTCTATTAAGCTTCAAACTAAATTTGCAATGCCACTAGATTACCAGTAAACTCACTGTTGTCAGTTTAGAATGACCATTAACCAATACAAGTGGAAATAGCAAGAGATGATGGATGTTTTTTCAATCTCAGTTTGATATTTGGTTCATTCAGAATTTTTTGTGAAGTAATACATGATAAAGGAACATAAATAAACTTTCCCATTTGATAAAACAGGGTATTGGAAAAGTAAGGTTGTTTGTTTCCATGGAAATTGAGCCTCCCAGAACCCACCAGTGTTTCTATATGGATGCATTGTGATTAAATGTGCACTTTCAATGTATCTAGAACAAGAAATGTTCGAAAGCCTTCTTTTCACAAAATCTACATGTACAGTCTCAGTGACAGACAATTTGTTACAGAGAAATATAGAATCCCTGATAAAGTTCAACACCCTTTTAAAAACAGAGACTCAGCATAAAATGATTATACATTGTATGGTAAGACTTGCGGATGTTGATTATTATTCAACTTTCTGACACCACGACGACTAAGAACTCAGAACCAGCTAAACAAAAGCAGAACAATAACCTAGTTGAAATCTGGAGCAAGACATGATATACCTGCTCTGTTTTGAGAAGACTTCACACTGTCGGATCCTTCCCAAACCACATCATATTAAGAGTAGCCAGCATCGAACCCCGGCGAGTCATTTCTAAAAAAGAGAACTTTTGCACATAACATCACTAAAACAGCAGAGAATATTGAGCATCAATGAGGATACTTTCCATACAGACAAGACTAATAGACATACTTCAAACTTGAATTAAATTATCAAGTACGTTTAGATTGTTACAACGTCGATGTCCTGTTCATGGTTTCACCCTGTAAACATTTTATGCTACTATTCAAGCTGAAGGTTAATAACTCAACTGTGAACTGTACAGCCAAAACATGTCTTCTCCAAAAGCTTTCCTAGAGGCATTCTGCTAGAACTTCCAAAAAGTAGCAAACCAGAGGCATGTAAAATCTCAGCCAGGGCCAATACGCTAAAGTCAATACAAACTTGTTAAACAGTTTTGAGAGTTAAAATGTGCAGTTTTTCATAGACATCTGAACCAATATACTGTTATCCATATATGCAAAAGCAAAAACTGTCAACTCCTAATCTTGGTGAGCTGATTTTATGAAGTGTAGTAAGGCTACGTTCTCCATATTCACATTTATGAAATAATCTTGCAGTTCCTTTCTACTTATTTTCCCTTAAGCAGAATTCAGGACATTCATGACTATTTATGGTGACACTCACACAGCCCTTGCCTCACGCAAAACGCTACCTCTAGATTTGCTATCTGTGTACTCAAACACATGGCAAATGCAATCCTTCATCATCAAATGAAATTATAAGAATAGGACCTAATCAGCCGCTTCCTTTACAAGCCACATACCCAATTCCCATATTTGATCAACATGAGGAGTCTAATAGCATATCAACTATTTACCTAAATCGAGGTTATCTTCCTAGAATCGTAAAATATTGTTAATTTGTGCAGAACTCATTTTACTCCATAAAAGGAAGACATTTTATGCAATGACTGTTATAATTAGATGTGCAGTAAGTATTCAGAGTAACGGAGAATGCATATCAAATTTGAGCTCAAGTGTTGGCATTTTAGAGATTGAGCACATACCTATCTTCATGGCGAACAACTTTTCCATCCTCAATGTTTAGCTTGATGAGTGATATCATATCTATGTTTTTCCCCAAGAACTTATAGTGTTGTTTGTTATCAATCGTTATCTGTATTCATAACGTAGCACTTACAAATCTTTATGTCAAGGACCAGACGTAAAATGGAAAAGGTGGGTGAAGGGAAATGCAAATAAGATTTCAAACCTCCCACTTCCGTGCTGAAATAATGTGTTCTACGACACTGTATTCAATAATTTTTGACTCACAAAAAACCTGAAAAACAAATAGAAAAGAAGGGGAAAAAATTTCTCATTACATGGATTAGCAAAGCTGCTGAAACATTGACAAGCAATATGCTCCGAGTAACACCAAACCATTATTAGATGATATGAACAAATTTGGTTGAAAGAAATATAACTATTATATTTTTTACAGCATTCATACTGCATACTATATATATTTTTAGAGCATTCAGACATCATAAACCTTTAGAAGAAAAAAAAAAGGATATCGATTTGCTTAAAAAGAAATTCTTTCACCATTAAGATCTCGTAAGAACTTGTAGCATTTACGTAGATTTCTTTTATGTAAGAAGTTGCTAACTGAAATATAGGTTGGCCTGTACAATATATTGATTTCATAGTGTGCATAATACTAGTTTCTAAGAATGATGCAGACATGAAAGCAGTACAAATTTCTTTCGAGCGTGTTTCAAAAGCTACTTTCGAAGTCCCAAACACTATCCAAGCAACTTAATTATCACCATATAAATATATAGGCTTCAATGCACCGTGTATGCTTCTAATCAACTGCTAGTGAATAACCTAGAAAATTCTTTTAAGGAAAAAATCATAGAAATTTAAATCACATTGCATCTACAGGCTATAAATGAATGTGAAAAAAGTAGAGTTTCCATTGCATCTACATGCTAGTGAAGAAGATTGAGTTTCCATACTTTTTTCCATTAATAGAAGGAAATAAACCAGTAGCACGTTTCAAACTTGATTAATATACCATAGCACAATTTTGACCCACATACTAACAAGATTGAACTTCAATTAAAAATGAAAATCTTATTTCCCATAGCTACCCGTGAGCGCACATGAGTGGGTCCTCGAAGGATGCAAATGGAGCATAGATTTCATAGTCACCAGATGTGGCACAAGTTGCAAATCTAAAAGAATCCACAGAAAACTCTGACGAAATTTTTGACACAACCAATTGACAAGTTTCCAGGATCAAATAGACAACCATCCGACGTGACAATCTAATATTCTTTACAGAAAAAAATCCATGCTACCATGAAATTGTATAACAAATAATAGTGCTACAGAAGTACCATTCCAATTAGCTCTTAGACAATTAACATATATCTAACAACTCAAATAGTACACACTTGTATCGATTTGAACATAAGATAAAACCCACTATGATTTCTATGTTTCAGAAAAGTTATGAAATGTTGGACAGTCTTTCGTTTTAATTCCAGTGACATAATCTGTGTTGAGTATTCAGTAGACAAGATTCATAAAATATAATAAAATATATAGACAAGTTAAAAAAAAAAAAAAAAATTGGTTTCTACTTCGAATCCATCTCTTTCTATAACTTCATTGGTCATACAAATTTTCTTTTACAGAAGAATTACTAGAGAATGGAAAAACTGTAATCATAGTGACTAACTGGAGAATGCATTTTGCACAACAATCCTAAAGAAAGAAGAGAGCCAGAATTTATGATCGTAAGCACATATTCTTCGGTGGGTTTGAAAAGTAAGTTTGTTTTATTTATTTAAGTAAATTTGTTCTTGCATATAATTCTTCTTGAAGGGTATTTAGCCATAACAATTTCATTAAAAATGAGTGACATGGATAGTTTTGTTTTTGTGAGTGTAGTAAATCCATACAGGCTGGGGAATGTGGACACAGCCATATCGACCATCGTAAGGTACGTGCCATATATGCTTGCAGATGAAGGCACAGAAAATTACCATTTCAGCACTTTGTTTAGGGAAAACGTTGATATTTCTAAGAATAACTTAAAACAACTAGTGTCCAAATTACAATAGCTAAAGTAATTCCTCCAATCTTCAAACCAAATTAAAGCATCACATCATCATCATCCCCTGCTAGAAATGAATCGGTGGCGTAGCAACTACTACAGCTAGACGATATAATTATGACTAACAAACATTTTTTTTAAATGATTCTCTAATTCTTCCGAAAAAAATAAGAAAATTACTTCTTCTTTCAAAAATTTATCAAAATTCTTCTAAGATAACGCTAATTAAATTTAGTATACAATATCTGATAGCTCATGTTATGGTAAACGATAAGTAGCGCAACACAGTTACGTGACGTGCCCCGAATACAAGTGTGCTGTGCTGTGCTTTGTATGTGGAATTATGAGGGAAGGACTAACTCACAGGTTAGGAATGTTGAGGAATAATATCTTTTGAGTGATTCACTTTCTCCATGAATGATGAATCTTGGATTTTCTCGGCAATCAAACAGGACTGAATCAAATGATGGAAACTGAGAGAAAGTGGAAGGCGTCGAGAAGAAAATGAGTATAAGCTTGGTTTCATGGTGTAACATTTGGCCATACCTTGTCCATTACTACTAAATTGAATAATATTGTTAAATTATATAGTTAATTACTACTTGTATCACTTGCAAATCTCTTGTATCATTCATAATCCATGAAAAAGTAGTAAGAAGAAAGTACTACTAGGATTCACACAAAAAAAATCAATTAAAAATTTACATGAAAAATGCAAAAGCATTATTAGGATTTACATTCTAGTAAGAAAATAATTATTGTAAACTCATCACAACACACTGCTGGTAACTCATCTTGTTTGCAATTCTCTGGGATGGCTCTTATTTTTCATTCATTCATAACGCATACATTATAATTGCATTGCAAAATCAATGCCATCTAAGATAACATTCATCCGTTGTTTTCATCACCAAAAAGTGAAAAACGAGGCCAAATCTACCGCTTGGGTTCATTGAAAGTCTTTCCCTCAAAAAATTCACCCAGCATTCGATCAAGGTCCTCTGCTGAGTATCTGATGTACTTCTGTGGGTTCTTCCCATTCTCAACCAAAGGCCTGGAACACATCAAAGACCAAGATATAAGACTATAAAGTAACGAAACTACATCAAGGTAAGCGTTTCCTAAATGGCATGCACGATGGGCGTGTGTTTCTTTGCATGTCAATGTAAGTCTGACAATGAAAAGTAGGAAAACAAGTTTATTTGTAGGAAGAGTTAACGCACCCAAAACGTTTTACGAAAGATCTGTAGGCAGGCAACAAGACTTCAGCAACTGCAAGCCTTAGAGACTCCCGCAACTCCGTGTCAGGAACTGTCCACTGAGATTGTTTTTGATGAAGCTCCTCGAATTGAACATTGAATGTCTTGAACCTGATAGCATAATGCACTTCTTGATCATGATCAGAAGGTTTATGAAAGATGTAATGGATGGACGAACAAATAAAATTTTAGAAGAAAAATAATGGATGTAAGTATTAACCTGTCTTTGACCAATGCTCTTGAAACTCCACTACTATTTCCTCCATCACCAGCCATTGAACTACCACCCCCGGATGATGTCAAACCTTGAATTGATAAACACTGCAGAATCTACAAAGGAAAAAAGAACCAATTTATTTCACTACCATTTTTTATTTTTTTGCAGTTTTCAGGTAATGAACACTAAAAACTCCTTATCAATTCTGCTAATATTCTCCTGGACCATCAACAATATTTTGCTCAAAGTTTGGACAAGAAAACTGTTTTTTAACCCACAATCATGGCAGTATCAACTTTGTATCCCTGAATATTATCAGCTCTTTTTGATGGATTGCTCTTCTTCTAAAACTTCTTGCAGTCTCCCTTCCAGTTATATTCATATATTTTTTCTTCTTCTTGATATTAACTTACAAGCTTATCAGATTTATCATATATTTTATCTAATATGAACAAGTAATCTGTTATTAAATACAAAGTCTAAATATCCACCCAGAATCACCAGCTTCGCTATCTTCACTTGTTTTCTTCACAAAAGTCATTAAAGCATTTCTAAACTCCTTAATTTAGTTGCCCGGACATTCAGCAAATGATTCATCCATTTTAACTATTCTAAAACTTAAACAAATCAGTAAACATAATCAATACAATTGGCAAGTCTTTAAAACCTTTCTACTAAAGTCTAAGAACAAAAAAAATCCCAAATTCTTTAGCGCTGTTGCCTACCAAAAGCACAAAGACGGAACTACATCCAAGCTTTCTTACATTCAGGCAACATTCAATTGGAAGAACAAAGAGATACCTTTTGCCAGGCATTTCTTTTGTATTGATTTGCATGCTGCTGCACAATCCTTCTGTGTCTTTGCACCCAATCATCCCCTAACAAATCCTTGGCTTCAGACCTGAAAACAGAATGTTTACCTATAAAGAAGCAGCAGTACTTCAAGCAAGACAAAGATTTTAAAGCTTAATAGAGCGGTCCACAAAAATGAGGTAATGTGACAAACCTGCGGACAGATCTGACCATATAGTGAATATTGTTCATCAGGAATAAGTGGGTCAAAGCAGAATCTTTATACTGCTTAGATTTCCCATCCAAATTGGTTTGAAGAGCCTGCATTATACGCATTGTCACAGAAGCTAACTGTGAATTTGATTCTCCATTTTCAAATTCCTGGAAGAGTTGTTTCAAAGTGGATTGATAGCTGTAATAGTTTACACAGAAGTGTCAGTTCAACTATTAACAAATATTACAAGGGAAAAGGCTAAAACATTGAAAAGTAGCTTCCAATGTAGACTTTTTGTCCAGGTAAAATCTCATAAATACTGGGAATTGGTATAATTGAATATTCAAAGTCAAACTATATTGACTGAAATATAAATAAAACATGGATATCTTAGGTTGCAGAGTACATGTCAGAATTAAATAAGATTAGCAATGCATACTTTCCAACAAAAAATGGGTAGGTGACATGTTCCATATGGCATGAAGAAAAAGTCATTAAAACAACAAAACAAAACAAAATAGCATGGTAGATCAATAAGAAGTTTATAGCTCAATCACTGAAAGGTAATCCTCCAAATGAAGCTAAAAGAGTAAAAATCATGTTGAACTGCACTTACTCAAACAAAAACTTCACGTAGTTAATCACATAGCTTGTCAAAGGATGTACAGTTCCATCCAACACAGCTGTTTTTGTTGCATCCTTTTCAACTGCTTCTTCGAAATCGCCAAAGGTCTCTTGAGCTGTCTGGGCAAGCCCTTTTGTCAGGCCCAATGCAGATTCTCTAATTTCAGTGCAAGCTTTACCTTTGAAAACTGTCTCTATCTGGCAAAAGAATGGCAATATTTCAAGTTAATTACAGAGCAACATTCTATGACTTACATTTTCCCGAACACTAGGAAATATATGAACTTGATGGTACCTTAGGCATTAACCAAGCCATCTAGACAGAAATGTTAAGCGAAATGAGGAATAACTCTTAAACCTTGCACTTTTTAATTGCAACATTATAGCTATCTTTGGAACCAGCAGTACATCTCTAACCCATATGGTTTATATAACTAAAATATCGTAAATAAAATTCTATCAACCACATAAAAAAAAAAAATTATTATCAATGTTAGGTCCAGTAAAAGAACTGAAAACTCTGTCGCATGGATAAAATGACAGAAGAACTAAAACTAGTAACACCTAGAATATTTTGATAATTAGAACTTGTAAGGAAGATAGATAATCTAGCACACAATTATGAAGCTCAAAAAGCAATACTCATACGACCACATTCAACATATATCAAAAGCCAAATATTGCCATCAGAGGATCCGACCCCTTCACATCTTTGAAGCATTGCAATTATCACTTGCAAACAATACACAGAAATTTTCAACAAGGAACAGAGATTTATATGTGCAAAAACCCAATCAGTTGTAGTACCTAGTATCTGTTATATCCCTTCAGAAAAACAAAACAGTGCTTGCATACTCTAGTGATTCTCATGTTACCTCGACCTCAAATTGATATTGTACATGGAATGGGAACAAGAATAAGGTATGATGGGGTGGACTTTGTTGTATTGTTAAAGCAGAATATAATATATTATGTGAAACAAGGAACAAACTTTTCAAACAAACATACACACACGGGCTTTTTAATTATTTGTAGAGAATGTACTCCTCCATATCTTTCTCTTCATTCATCTGAGAATTGAATATTCTTACATAGGTTTTGGAGTTAATGAGAGGAATCGGGACGGAGCCAAAAAGTTTGTTCAGATGGGGCTACTTCTAACAATAACAAGAACAAATAAAATACAATTTTTGCAAATAAAATCAACAAATATATATACTTCAATTAATTATTTATAGTTTGAAAATGTAAATAAGAGAGAACGTAAAAAGTATTGATTACTTGTCTTTTATTTTTTGTAATTTTAAATCATCAACAGACACTTTTCTAATTATGCGCAACTTTTTTTTTTTTTCCATCAAACAAGGCTATGTACTTGGGGGTCAACTCAAACCAGCCCTCTCATCTAACTCAGTTGAAAAAAGTAAAAAGGGAACTCTTTTATTGAGGGCTCAACCAATGTTTTATTGGGGCTCAAACCAGTCCCACTCAACCAACTCAGGGAGAATTTTTTCTCATGGGGCTTCAGCACCAATTGGGCATGAAGAGGCTCTGTGCCTGATGGGAATGCTGGTGCACATTGAAAGTAATGTTCCAAACTTAAAAACAACACTGAAAAAATGAAAAATTAAACAGAATTATAGAGAGCATTTGGTACAATCAATAGAATCAGATTACTATTCCCATTCTAAGATTTGTCTGGTAAACAAAATCTTTGCCACAACATACCAACAAATGATGCAAAGCATCCATCAGAACAACATACCATTAGTGACCTAGTTCTACAATGCCTCACTTTATCCATTTATAAAAACAATAAATGGAATAAGTGGGGAAAAAACAAGAATTTCAGAAGCTATCAAACTTTAAAAAACTACCATATCTAATCTAGCCATATTTCCAGAACCCAATTTATCAATTAGTTTTTAAACTGCTGCATGAAATATAAACACAAACAATTAATCATACCTCTGAGTGAAGCTCTCGCATAATCTCATACATGTCTAAAAGTACAAATAGCTTTTCAGGTGATCTCTTGCTTTTGGCAATAGCCTCCCCAAAACTAAGTAGCACTGAAACACTACTTGCAGTAACTTCAGCAAAACATTGATCGCTGAGAGAATCAAAGCCTTCAAACATTTGATTGCAGACTTTACGTTCTCCAGCAAAAAGCAATTTGACCTGTCCAAATATGATTAGTTAATTGTCATACCAGACAAAAATATTTGTGTATATTCAATGGAGTTCTTACAGCAATACGCATGAAATGAATCCAATTTCCGATCTTTGCCTCCAACACATCCCATTGCATTTTCTGAACCTCATCTTTGCTAAGTTTTTCAACTCCCAACTTGCGGAGGCTTTCTTCCAAAACTGAAGACCGAGTATCCCTGAAAAAATAGGTGTAAATGCATACATATGAAGTAGAGGCAAAACAACAATAGAGTAAGGTCTACTAAAATATATTAACTTTTAGACAAATTGTGTTCCCCTAAGTTGCATTGTTGCTGTAAATAATCCAAATGCAAAAGGCCATATTTGAACTTTGATAGTTAACTTCTAGTCAACAAAAAATTCAATGTAAACTGAAAATTTACCAAAACTTCTGACAGTAATAAACATAATAAAATCAGGCCCAAAAACACATAAGACCCTAAGAACTACTGAGGACACTTTTGAGTTAGAACACAAGGCTTCTTTATTGTTGTAAGACCCATGGCTTTAGCTATAGGCTTCCAAAGACGATGTCTTCTCTAACCACGAATCCAATTCCACTTTGTCTGACATAGGAGCTATCAATAATGAGATATGAGTCACTGCTTAGTATCAAAAATGTTTTTTTGGATTTTTGGGCTTTGGCCTGATCAATTACAGATTGAAAATGGATTAAGAACTCACAGACAAGTTTTGCCATCATAACAATACATTTTTATTATGTCAGTTTGTATACCAATCAAATTCAGAAACTCTTACTCGGAGATTAATGAGAGACACAAGAATACCAGTAACTGCAAATAGAATAATACATACATAGAATTTGCACTATTTAGCAGAAATACAACATTATTTTAGTTGTTCAAGCAATGAGAGGTTAGGATTAGTAAGTCAAATGATACTCAGACAAAAATAAAAGGCTTAAATATGGACCATAAATTTATTTACATATACACAGGGTGTGTAAAAAGAGGGGAATTTCAACAACATAGCAACTAATTTAGTTCTACATGTGAGTAAGGTATATAATATGCAAAGAACAGCATTTAAAGTAGCCAATCTTAAGCAAATGCAGACATTAAAAATGATTTCTTATTCGGAGAAGGTAAGATGGTTCAATGCTGAAGCCATCATGTCAGATTAAATAACTATGGACCAAAGATGGAGCTTCTTACCTGTAAATTCTGAGTAACTGCAGCTGGTGACCAGCTTGAACCATTTGCTGGGCTAAATCATGCAGTAGAGGCAGAATCCTTGGTGGTATAAGAGTGGGAGGTGTGAAAACAGCATTTTCTAAGTCACTGTTTTGTTGTTCCGAATGATTGTGGGATGGGCTCTTGTGACTAGAATCACCATGGTGTCCAGGTGATCCCGACGAGGGCCGCATTGAATTTGGGAGGCATTCAAAAAGACGTTCAGGCTCCAATGGCTTGCTGAAATTTTGAAAGCCAAAATGGTAGGTAAAAAATATGAGAGAATAATCAGTGAAGCTTGCACAGCTGAACAAATTGCAACAGTTATTTAGAAAACAAAATATCCCATCCCAAGTTCATTGGCTGAGACTATGAATAAGAAAGCATAATGCTCATAGAACACATAAAGTAGGCAAATTCATGCTCTCTGAAATGGAGAGAGAGAAGAAAAAATAACTTTAGAAACTGATCAAAGAAGAGGTGAAACTTTTATCAGTTATAAGATATATTGAATGCGCAAAACTAAATCTTTGGCAAATAGAACAAAAGAAGTTTAATTCAAATTTCATATGAAAGCATATAATTAAATAATTTTTCTGCACATGTTATGCTTATGCATAAATGGAGTACTAATCCTTGGAATACAAAAATTTCAGAAGGCTTACACATGATAGAATAACCAAGTAACTACCATGGAAATATCCTGGGGATGCCATATGCTAGTCAAAAAATAGCTTCAGCAAGCAATTTTGCAAAAGGGTATAGCTTATTTCTAAACTTAAGGCTTAAGATCATAGAAGCAATAGACTGTCATAAGAGCAAAAGAAATTAGTCCACTGCTTCAGAAGAACCAGATACAGAAGCATCAATAAGAATGAAAACTCAAACCTGTATGAGGCTAATAGCTGCTTAAACTCTTCTTCTAGCTTTGAAATAGCTTTAACAAGTAAATTATTTGCTTGGTTGATCACCCCCTCACTATTTTTAAAGCCCTTGTTGCTGCCAAAAAAACTAATGTTGCTTCTTAATAGATCAATTGCTTCTAGATAACTTTCCAGGTCCTCATGTGGCCCCCTAAGTATTTTAGCCTCTGCCTACATATAGGAACAACAAATTATTTAGCAGCCATATAAGAAAACATGCATAAAAAGTACTAGAAAAAATAAAACAAGTAAAAATTGTCTATACCTTGAAGACAGAGACTGGGAAAGACATGCACTCATAAAGACAACACTTCCTTACCTGTATTCACCTATTATATTTACATTTCTTTGCACCAAAATAGAAGCACATTGCTTCTTTATAGCCACTTAGTGACAACGGTAGAGAGGTCTTGGGAGCTTTCTTGAAGTCAACTTTGTCTAGCTGGTGAAGCAGTGGACATGGGGATTATCTAGCTCGCTAATGTGGTAGTTTAAGTAAGAGATAAATTGGTGTTATGATGAGGTTTTATTGCGAGATAGGATGATGTAGAGCCTATTAAAGGTCTGTTATGATCCACAATAACTGCAATTAGAGGATGGACTCGTATGCTTCTAGCTGAACTTCAGAAGGCATCATCTTTTTACAGGCAAGAGCAGAAGGACATACATAAAGTCCATTGGAAGACAGTTTCCACAACTACTATTAGCTGAGGGTCTGGATATTTTCCTTTTTCTTTTTTACAAGTGGAATGAGATGGGGTGGGGTGCAGGGGAGTTGTTACAGCAGCAAAAGCCAGAAAACTAAGTTTTGCTAAGTTTATTTGTGTCATGTGACATATTAAGTTTGTTTGAGCCGTATGATGAGTGCAAATGGGCAAACTAGCAAATAAAATTTTCCAGTTTTAACCATTATCAATGGAAGCACTCGATTGTTTCTTGGCAATTTATTGGCATCATCATAAGATGAACAAACTCAAAGTTGAAATTAACTGATGGACTAAACTTTCCAACTTGTTACACAATAACCCTCACAAAAAGAGACAGCATGATTCTGAAATATACCATCTCTGCAGAATTCTAATAAGATCCATTTACAAGTAAAATGTTGATGAAATTACCTACGCTAACAACTTAATAAAAGTGGTTCATATGACAAAAATCAAAATAATTCTATGATGTAATTACAAATAAACCACGCCATATATGCCTAATGTGACAAAATCAAGAGGAACAAAAAATGTGGTGAAGTTGGCCTCAATTTCTCCCTAAAAGCCTGAAGTAATTACAACTAACATATAGCAACACAAGCAAATTAAGATTACAAAGAATTTGAAGCGATCTAATAAAAAACTTGCTAAAACGGAAATTAACAGAAACATTTGAAACCAACCTGACGAGATAGATCAAATTGAGCCAAAATAACCTCTGCAGACTTCAAAGTCCTATCAATATTTTCATGTGCCTTTCTAATTGCATGCGTTCTAATCTGTAACAAAGAAAAACCCAATAACAGCATTAAACAACAAGAATAATTATAAACGATCAAGAAAGGAAATCAATCAGCCAAATGGGGCTGATCTGATCTCACTGTAACTTTTTGTATCCAAAAGTCAACTCAGCTACATAAACTAGCCATTTTTGCTTTCTGGGTCATCATAATAGAAACTTTCAAGCTTAATATCCAGATTTCTTTCGCAATCTTGTGCTTTATCGGCAACCAAACAGCAAATAATAACAAGAAAGAGAAAAGGGTGCCTGAGTAGGGCGCATAGCGGTCTCGAGAGCAGACAGACGATGGTCAAAGGAGCCGAGAATCGAGACAACATTGTCAGTAATCGTTTGGCTCTTTTGCAGCGACTCTCTCATTTTTGCTGCTTTCTCGCTCAGAGAAAGCGATTCCATTCCTGTAACTCCCACCACAACCATTTTTTTTCTTGTTCTTCTCCTTCGTTCTCTGCACAGAGAACTACAAAAGAGAATTGCAGAAAGAAAGAGTTTATTTTTAAAAAATTGGTAATGAAAACTGTGGGCTTAGTGCCAGTTTGACAATTATTGAGCAGACATCACATACATGCTGTCGTTTGCTTTGACAAGCTTCCAATTTCCTAGAGGTAGGAAGCACTGGGTCAATTGTTTTTCTTTTATTTAATTATTTTAATTATTATTATCAAATTTTTTACATTTTAAAAAATTAAATAAAAATATATAATAATAATAATAATAATATAATAATTTTATCACTTTAATTTATACAAATATATATATATATATATACTTTTAACATTATCAATAATAATAATAATAATTAAAATTGATTAATAAATGATAATTAATTTACTAATTACAATAATTCTTAATATAAACAGAATATTCAAAATGAATTTATTTAATAATAATTTTTATTATTATTTGGTTCTCCTTATGGAGAATTTATTTTTAGACAACAAGAAAGGATCAATAAGTCCAATCCTTGGCCAAACAAATCCTAGATGGATGTTCATAATTCTTTTGCTCTCCCAAATTTTCCTCTTGGATGATGTTGCAACATCCTTCTTATTACTTCTTTCCAATGTTTCCTCTTCCTTGTCCCCTATCAAAACTATACACAAATAATCAAAGATTAATCAAACTAATTTGAT
>JAXCLQ010000006.1:6727793-6747485 GCA_035584115.1 Cedrela odorata | reverse complement strand
TGTCTTTAATGCTTGACAGGCTGAGGATGAACTGGGTTTCCCTGCTGTCCCTCATGCGTCCATCCGTGGCTAGGGATTTGCTTGCTGTGTTTATGCGCTTATGCATCAGGCAGAATCAGATGGAAGTTGGCATTATAAATATATTGTGCAGAATCCACTTTTATTAATGGAGTGATTTAATTGATACTTAAGTGTTGTTATTTTTCCATTATTGGCTGGGTTTTAATAAAGACCGTTACACTTTGTAAAGAAAAACTGTTAAAAACAGAAGAAAACAATGGAAAAAAAAAAGATATAATATTATTGTTTGTTAATGGGAATTGCCTTTGTAGGATAGGGTACAAGTTTTATTTCCTTCCCTATTCTGTTTCTCTGTTCTGTCAGTGCAGTGTTTACTCGAAATTCAAATGTGCTTTCTTGAGTGCAAATTAAATTATTTATTGCATTATTTGTTCCAGTTCCAAATCTGTTTTACTCTTGCTCCAGTAAGCATCCTTCTTTCTTCAGGTTAAGTGTAAATCAGCTTATCAGAGTTTTATTATTTTTGTGTTTTTATTTATATTTTAGTTGGATAAGAACTCTCTTAATTTCTGTACTTGTAGAGCTAGGTTATGTTTGGGATTGAGGTGTCGAAACTTTTAATCCAAAATTACTTGTTATTATGGAATGGAATCACTAGCTATCTAAGTGGATTGATTGTTGATAAACATTAGTTACCAAATAAAAATGAGTGTGTCAAACATTTTAGTAGTTATATTTTAAAAAATAAGCAGAAATACAATAATTACAAGCATACTTTTTGTAATCTAAATTGATAGCGCGAACTTAGTCAATTATGCACTGGTAGAGGCAATGAACCAGAAGCTGCACCTATTGTTATCTTTGATAGCTTTCTAAATGGAAAATCTATTATCCACTACTGCAAGCACGTAAGAAAAGAGAATAACTGCAATCTTTTGTTCAGTTTGGTTTAAAATTATACTTGCATTTCTATTTACGACACAGAACTAGTATTAGAAATGTCTCTATTAGCAGATGGTGAGAATCAGTAAGCAACAAGCTCAGTTGAGTAGATTCATTGGCATCATAATTCATACAGACAAATGACGTCTGTAATTACTTAACTCTATTAACACTAACAATTCGGATAAAGGAATAAACAGTGGAGTAGCATTATAATGATATAAAAAGTCAACTAACTTGTAAAAATCTCTTTTAAAAATATAAGAGATTTGGGGTTTAAAATCTATTCATGTCGGTGTAAAGGAGAAGTTTAGTTTATATCTACACACTCTTCCAGAAATTTAGGAAAAGAAAAATGTCAAATATGAGACTGGATTTTTATACCAAATTGGATATGTTGCAATCTCAATAATTCGTATGCAAAGAAGTCATGCATTTCAATGCATACCAGGAAGTTAAAAATATAGCTGTTAAATGCTCCAAGACTAGAGCATTCATGCATTTTCAACCAAAGCATTCTAGGATAAGCATTTTTTTAGAAGGGTAATGATGTTGTGGAATCCCTTAATTTCAATGGGATTATAGTTGACACTTCCAGGGTAAAATAAATCTGCTATCAGATTTTCCTTAAATGCTGAAAATGCATCTTCCAAGGATTATTTGCAAGTACAAGAGCAGACTTAGACAAAGATTGTCATTTTTCACTAACAGGTTAAAATTAGTTCCTAGAACATCAATTGCTGGCTGCAGCAAGACATTTACAAACTACAACTTAGTAAATAGCAGAGAAGTTTAGAAGTTTAGACATACATGGTGCTGCATTGGGTGGATTTCCTTCAGTAAGTTTGGCTGGCATACAGAGTAAGAGTCATATTTTGTTAAAATGCATCAAAAACTATGGTTTATAACCTTCTGATATCAATTGAGATTAAGTTTTGCCATGTCTAGCATCTGCCAAGTAAGTCCTGATTGAGATGCTTCAGTAGCAGAATTGGACTCAAAATTAGCTTTCAGCTTGGTTCTTGGGGATATTGCTAAACCCATTTTCAATCTCCCAGCTTCTTTTTTCAGAGACTGATACTGACCTGAAACAAAGGCATTGATATACTAATACAAGAAAATGAATGTCTAGCTACAAAACTTACCAAGACAATTTAAAATTTAAACAAACAAGTGTATTTCTAAAAAGAAGCTATCTAGAGAACGAAAAAAGACATGATTCTTTTATCTATAAACATTGCAGTTATGAAAATGAGATACAAAACCTTGAGTTTGACCATAATTCATGCCTTCTGAGGGGTGTTAAAAGGAAATGAATATTAACATAAATCTTGTCATTTAAATGAATTCATAATTCCTTACCCTATGTAGATGAGACTATCTAGATCAAATCACAATGAGAAGTCAAGTTAAACAAGTTGACGATTTCTCTTTTTGCCAAGGGGAAAAGATTTCAGCAGGAAACTCGAATCCAAGCACTAAGGACAAGTAAAAGCCACTCACTCATCTAACCATTAAGTTGTTACACTTGTTAAATATTGGAGAAATACTCTTTTATCAAACAAATGGCGTTGAGAAAATTGAAAAGAGCCTTTAGCCATTAGAGAAATCATACAAATGGGCACTAAATATGCTTGTTCCTATTGTATTTTCTAGAAAATATCTTGTCAGCAATGAAAATATTTGACAAGTTTTGAACCACTTCATCTTACAACTCATCATTCTGCAAACTTATTTTTAACTGAATTTCAAATTTTCAAAATTGATCCCTATGTTTCTTGTAAACAAAAATTTCACTTCCAATGACATCTTTTACATGCATTGCGAACCTTTAGCTCTTACTTTGGTCTTGTTTTAGCATACTACTTAATGGAAGCTCTATCTTAATTTGAAATTTTTCTTGAAGTAATACTTAATTGGTTTTAATTACATGCAAAATAAAATGGGTCAAACACATTAGACTGATTGCAGGACCTCACGTCTGATTTTCAGAAACCTCAAGACTTGACAAAAATAACAACAAACTCACCCTCCATGATCAATTTTTTCTGCTGTAGTCTGGCCATCTGCTGCTTTAATTTGCTGTTTTCCATGGACAAAGAGGCATGTTGCCGAAGAAGTACAGCAACTCTTACTTCCAATTCTGATTGTAAACTCTGAGGAACAAGATCAAGCCCACTAAATATTTACTTGCATCAATCAAGAAAAATCTTACCAAAGAAAGAGATTAGCAGAAAAATTCATTTTTTAACATTTTTTTAATCAATGGGATCCATAAATTACAACTAAAGGAAAATCAATGGTCAATAGGTTCACGAACTCCACTCAACATTGACATTGCAAGTCATAAATATGACAATTTTGAGAGGATAACAACTGCAGAAATGGACCTAATTTATTTCGAAGTTGAATCCTGGATTTTAAGAACAAGGGCAGGACTATGAAGCTAAGAAGCTATGTGCTAAGTGAAATGGACACCCACACTCATTTTGTGCAAAGTTACATGGAGTACTAATAAAATTCCGAATAATAATAGTACGCAAATGATTTATTATATTAGTAATCAGCATGCTATTTGTTCGCTAACCCAGTAAAGACAGATCTCCACATATATTCACTAAAGTTGCACAAGCACAGTCATTCCAAACTATCAGAAAGATTACCTGAAAAACATTAACAGTTCTTTCCAGTTCAGCAATATACTGGAGTTTACGAACCCTTGAGCGTTGCCCGGAGTGTCTGTGAAACAGTCATCAAAATCTGTCATCTAAGCACCAACATATTTGACTCAAGGTCTAAAAATGAGAAAGTATGAGCTAGTAGTATACCATGCAAGTAATGCTAATTTGTTTCATGTCTATATTCTTGGATATATGAACTTGAAGGATATCATCACTATTATAAGATGAAAATACGACACTCAATGCAAAAGTTCATAGTATGATCAATGATGGTATGAAATTATTCTGCATGCCCTTTATCATCATAAGCCCAAGAACACAAGGTCTTCCAATATTTGAGGCCAGATAGTGAATGATACAATACTAGAATATTAAATTTACAAATTAAGTTGGAGCAGATTTGTCTGATCCATATACCAAACTCCTGAGACTAATTGAAGATTTTCACAGTAGCGCTTTACCCAAAAATAATTATCAAGCAACTCATGAGGGATTTGTGGAGGTAAGGAGGGTGGTTACTATTCAAACTGAACCTAGTTAAACTGGCAATTGCCACCAGCTTTGGAAACTCATAACAGAACATGCATGGCAGAGAAACAAGGCTTAAAATTTGTCAACATGATAATATCAATAGCATTTCTTTTCTTTTAAAAAAAGGGAAAAAAAAAAAAAAAAGAAGAAGTAGAAAACCAACAAAAAAACTCATCAATTGCAGTTCTTGCTACATGAAAGTTTCTGTAGTAAATAAATTTGACAAGTACACAGAGAAGCTCAGATTCAAACCTTTTTGCCATCTTTATCTCAGCATTGTGATCACCAGTCGACGTATAAGACTCACCTTTCAAATCAGAGGGAATAATCCCGGAAATGCAAAGACTCCCATCCACATACTGCAAAGGGTTCTCAAGAACAGATTCTGATAATGCTGAAACTATGGCATTCTCCGCAAAGGTCAAATTACCTCTTGTCCTAGGGGAGTTAGGACCGTACATACAAGCTGACTCCAATCCACTACAAGTTTCATTCCCTACCAAATTCTTGTCAGTGTTGAGGGGATTCAAATCTGAAAAAGAGTCCACAAGACCATCCAATAGGGTGACCGAATCACTAGCTGACCGGCGATGGAAAATTCCGACAGAATTGGAATCAGGGTCACTTAGCAAATTATCCAGCCATGCTGGTTGATCCTCGAGGATGGAGCTTTGGGAGGAAGATTTTTTGTGTTGTGGGTATGATTCAGTATGTGGGGGTGGAGATATTGGATCATGAATTGGGCGAGAGACGGGTTTCTTTTGAAATGGGCAACGAGGTGGAAGGTGAGCCTGCCGTGACATGGTGAACTAAGGGGTGTGCTAGTGTTTCTTATTGATATCCATTGACACAAAAGCTTTTATTTCAGTCAAAATAAAATAACACAGCATGTTCCTCCATTTGGTTGCTTAGTGTCATTCTTCTCCCAGCATCCTAACCTACCTTATTGCCACAAAACATTGCAATAAGGAAATTTTCAAAAATCTAAAAAAAAAAAACACTAAAAAAGATATGAAAATCAGACCCGATGACAATTGAAATGCTCTGTGTATAACAGGTTTAAGGAAAATTCTCCCAAACAAGATTTTTAAAAAAAGAAAAAAAAAACTTTTATGCAGTTATTCAAGAGATAACAAAAATCCTGATTATAGCTGCAAATTCGTAAAAAAAGTAGCTAAGTAAAATAATCATAAATCAATGATAGTAAAAAAGGTAGATTCTTTAGAACCGAGACCAAAACCCTTCTGTGCTAGAACAAATTTCTTTACATGGTAATTAGTTTTTTTTTTTTTTTTGCGCTTTTCTTTCTTATTTTGCTCCTGGCATTAACAAAACCCAGAAATCTAGAGGAAGTTTGGGATTTCTTTCCCTTCTCTTTTATTTGCATAACAACATGAATCATAATACTCAAAACGCATTTTCTTTCTCTTTCACTCACTTTCTAGGCAAGCAAACAGGTTATAAACAAGCAAATCTGTCGCACTTAGAGAACCCAAATATCTATTTAGTCTTAACTGGCTCTTTATCACAAGAAGAAGAAGCTGCATTCATCGTTTAATCGAAAAAAATGAAGAATCAAAAGAAAAATGTATAATTAATGCAACAGTGACAAACACTGAGATTAACATTTTATCATAAACAAAAATTAATACAAAACCAAAATTTACCAAAAAAAAAAAAAAACATGGAAGATTCAAATGAAAAACCCACAAGCCAAAAATTAAAACTTTCATTAAAGATTAAAAAAAATAAAAATATAAACTTGAATTCTACATTAATATTTCAAGAAACTTGAGGTTACCTTAATATTCTCCACTGTTAAATATCTTCTGAAACACAGTCACACAGAAAGAGAAAGTGAAACAAGAAATAAGAGAGACAAAAGAAAGGGTAAAAGGTAGCTAACGTGCGTGACTTATATTCTTTTGCAAATAGACCGCAATGACTGCAAAATTTTTTTTTTTTTTTTCTCTCTCTCAGTCTCACTCTCACAGTCCCAGACTCATTAAAGACTGTATCTTGATACACTTACTAATTATATAATATTGTTAACAGTCTGTCTGTCTGTCTCACTATTGAAGAGTGTACGGATAGTCAGCCAGCTCATCCTATTAATTTTTGTTTTTTAGTTGTTTATTGTTATTATTATTATTATTATTATTATTATTTAGAAAGATGTTTTAAAATAATATTGAGCTATTTGTATTTGTATTCAATTCAAAGATTTGAAGTGCAAAAGTGGAGCAACAAGTTGTAAATACATTTTTATGTAAATTTTGATTGTTTTTACAACCTATTTGAACTATCAAGTCAAGAGCCCTCATAAAATGAATGCATCCAATCCCTTCATTCTTAGTTATTGGTAGATTTCATCTAAAAGTATACACCAACACTACAATCTAATCTAAAAGTAATCATGGAAGGAAACTTAAGTGTAGTTAAGCTTAGGTTTAGCTACAACCCAACCAAAATAAGTTAGGTCATAAAAATGATTTAAAGTAAACTATGTCAATCATACCAATTAACATTTTTTCAAAAAATATTATTTAACGTTTTTTGTCATAAGTAAGTTTGGACACTGTCGGCGGCGATACAAACGATTTACTGAAATTTCTAAAATTTAATTTAATATTAAATTAAGTATAAATTACACTTTAAAATCTAAAAAAAATAAAAAGTTTAGTATCCCCTAATTTTATAAAAAGTATTTTGTGAATAAATCACTATAAAACTTTGTTTTTTTGTCATACCCCCAAAAGGAAGAAACAAAAAGTAGATTTGTCTTATTATTGAAATCCTTGAACACAAGTTGTCAAGTTGACATTATTTTTTAATTCAAGTTGTGAATTTATTTATTATTATTTTTTAATTTAATAAGCAGGATATTTAAGAAGCCACGCCCAAAAAGGCACATGATATCACTCATAAAAGTAAAAGAGAATTCCATTCGCATGTCTTTCAATAATAACACAGTACTGAGTACTACATCGAAAAAGCCCAATTCCCATAATGGGCTTCAATCCGGTCCAGCCCATCATTAAACCCTAACCATACGTTTCCGTCTGCACTGCCCTAACCATGGACGCTGCCGTATCAGCCTCCGCGGTCACAAAACACTCGTTCTCAGACCGGGTTCCGATCCGGGCAGTCGTAACCCGACCCGATGGCGGCGCCGCTCTAGCGGGACAGCGTGTTGGGGTTGGAGGATGGGTGAAAACAGGCTGTGAACAAGGCAAACGCTCATTTGCATTTTTGGAGGTAAATGACGGGTCGTGTCCGGCTAATTTACAAGTTATCGTGGACGCGGCTGTGGTGGATCTCGGCCAGCTGGTGCCGACCGGGACGTGCGTGTCCGTCGAGGGCGTGCTTAAAAACCCTCACGAGGGGACTAAGCAGAAGATCGAGCTTCGGGTTGAAAGTGTTATTCACGTGGGAACGGTTGACCCGGCTAAGTACCCCATTCCCATAACTAAGCTCACGCTCGAGTTTTTGAGGGATCGTATTCATTTCGGGCCCAGGACGAATACGGTATTACTTCAATTTCTTGGTACTGGTTAATGTCTGGGGTTTTTCATTACTGTTTGATTTAGGTGACTGTTATTTATTTGTTGCCTTTAGTTGATACAATTAATACACTATTGGAAGTAGATTATTAGAAAGTAGTAGAAGATATATATATATATATATATTCTAAAAATGATCTTTAAAGTTTTGATTTTTGAATCTCTGGGTATGTTTGTTCCAGATAACTGCAGTTGCTTGAATCTGAAATGCACTTGCTTATGCAACACGTACATTTTTTCAAGAGCATGGGTTTGTCTACATACACACTCCAATTCTTACTACCAGCGACTGTGAGGGTGCTGGTGAAATGTTCCAAGTTACAACTTTGATTAATGAATTGGAGAAGTTGGAGAAGGAGCTGATCAAGAATCCTCCTCCATCAGAAGCTGATTTAGAAGCTGCCAAGCTTGTAGTCAAGGAGAAAGGCGAACCTGTTGCCAAGCTAAAATCTGAAAAAGCAGGTAAGGAGGCAAGGAGTGCTGGTGTTGCTGAACTTACAAAAGCAAAGGACAATTTTGCAAAGTTGGAGGACAGATTGAAGTTTAAACCAGGAATTCTGAAAAAGGATGGGAAGATTGATTATACACAAGTGTTTTTAGCTCGTCAAGCATTTTTTACTGTTTCTGGCCAACTCCAAGTAGAAACTTATGCTTGTGCGGTTAGTAGTGTCTACACATTTGGACCAACTTTTTGAGCGGAAAACTCTCATACATCTGGGCATTTGGCAGAATTCTGGATGGTGGAACCTGAAATAGCTTTTGCAGATCTTAAGGTATGTGAGACTTTAGAATGCCTGTATGTTGGTTTTTTTGAGCAGCTTTGAAGTTTGACAGAAGTTTATATATTATACTAGCCTTTACATATACTTGTCTTTGTGTGACGAGTCCTAGTTCTATTCTAATTGGATTAAGTATTCAGTAGCTCTATCTGCTTACCCATATGCATTTATTTGTGGTTATAATGCTCTTTTTGATCTGTTCACCATCATCTTCATAATAGTTTAGTATGCATATTGAAAACAGAATTATGAGTTGGGAGGACTTAAACTGTAGGTTCTTAATCTCATTTTCGTTTTAGCTGGAAATGGTGGGGGATACAAGCTTGCTAGTTGTGGATAGTTTGAGGATTCACGGGTAAAAGAATTTTGATCATGTAAAATTTATGATTGTATATATATTATCTATAATTGACATCTTTAGTGCTCTTAGATTAGACATCGAAAATCAATTATTTGTGTTTCAATAGCATTTTAGCTTATTTCCTAGCATCAGGTTATTAAGGATGGGTTAAACTGTGATTATGCTGACCATTGGGGGAGATCAGCGTCATTTTATTTTCGTCTTTAGATTACTAGTGTTTAATGATATGGACTGGTGGCCACCCAATTATATCTTCGAAGTACATTGACAATTCATGATTACAAAAGTTCTCTCATATTTGTAGGATGATATGAACTATGCGGAGGCGTATGTGAAATTTATGTGTCTGTGTTTACTTGACAAATGCCTTGATGATATGGAATTTATGGCTGAAAATTACGATAAGATAAGAGTTGTATTGATTGTCTGGGAATGGTTGGATCAACTCCCTTTGAGCGCATATCGTACACAGAAGCAGTGGAACTACTACAGGATGCTGTGAAACAGGGGAAGAAATGCGATAATAAACTTGAGTGGGAGATTGATCTAGCATCCGAGCATGAAAGGTCTGCAAATTGTTATAATTTATATGTTCTGTTGGCTTTAGTATTGGTTCTGACATCTTCATTTGCCTACTTTTGCAGATACTTGACAGAGGTCAAATTTCAGATGCCTATTATTGTGTATAACTACCCAAAAGGAATCAAAGCATTTTACACGAGGCTCAATAATGACCTGAAGAGTCTGGCTGCTATGGATGTCCCTGTACCCAAGGTAAGCAGCTGTTTCTTCTGAATGTTTTAACAATTTCTTACTTTCTGCTTTCTTCTGTTAATAGCAATATATTTTGTTATTGATTCTATTTTATCATAGGTTGGAGAGTTAATTGGAGGAAGCCAAAGGGAAGATCGATATGATGTTATTAAGAACAGGTCAGACAAATGATTGACATTGTGCTGCTGCTTTTTTCCATTCTTCTGGTTGTTCTGTTCTTTATGAGATTACAAGTTCCTTTGACTGGCAATTATGTTCAAAGATCTTGTAACATGATCTGTAATCAATTTTATTTTTTCCTGGGATGGATTACAGAATAACGGAGATGGGGCTTCCTCTGGAGCCATATGAGTGGTGCCTTGACGTGTGGTGCTTTGGAACAGTGAAACACAGTGGATTTGGTTTAGGGTTTGAACGGATGATTCTTTTTGCCACACAACATTAAAGATGTTATTCCCTTCCCCAGATATCCAGGCAGAGCAGATCTCCGACGGATGTTAGTATTTTAGTTATCATGGCAGCTTACTTTGTTATTTTTAACCAGTTCAACAAGGAAATCATAGCATTGAGTAATGTGCTTGATTTATCAATACATGTCAAGTATTAGCTAGCTTCTACATTTTTCTTGAATTGATGAAGAGATTCATTGTCATCTTACTATAGAAGTCAATATAATTATGGCAGTCTTCCAAATAATGCCTATTGTTTTAAGAATTGTGATTTTTTTAGAGAGTACAACACATAAAAACTATTATTTTGACTTCTTCAATTTTATTATTTCGACATATTAATCCCATTTTCCAATGCTCTCAAATATATTATTTTCTAATTTCCATTATTTATAAGTTTAGTTCTAGCATTACACAAGTAAAAGCAATGCCCTTTTTCTTTGTTTGAAGCTGAAAGAGCAACTTTCAGTTGTTCTACCAAAAGAAAAACAAAAAAAAGGCGAAAGAGAAGGAACAATGTGCAGTACCTAGGAAGTAGTGCTATACTACCTTTTACTCGACCGGGCAACGAGTTCCCAAATTCTGAGAATCTTGAACGACATAAAAAAAATTCAATCGATTGTTCGAGGAAGTTGCTCAATGCCAGGTTTGATGATGCTTTTACATCCTTCCCAGACTGAACTACTATATAAATTCATGCATGCCATTGGCATTGAAATTGAAATAGCCATTGTACTAAACCTCTATCTTAGCTTCTCATCATGCCCGCAACAGATTATTCACCGATGAACCAAAATTTTGATCAACTTTCCAGAGGTCGTTCTTGGAATTTCGTGATATATATCTATGGCATGGATTTTTGTACAATGAAAATGTTATCAAAGGTATGTTAGCCTTTCAATCACACTTTGAAGCTCGTTCTGACGATGTCATTTTGGCTTCCTCCATGAAAACAGCACCACATGGCTGAAATCCCTCTGTGTTTGCATCATGGAAAGCCAAAGCAAAAATGGTGGGGAAGAAGATGATCTTCTGGTAAAATATATTTCTGATAGCCATGTAAAAACCTTAGAATATGATGTTTATAGAGAAAATTTAGATTATCCTGATTTCTCAGGTATGCCATCTCCTAGACTTTTTCATATTCATTTGCCATACAGTGCATTGCCATATTCCATTGAGAACTCAGACTGTAAAATTGTTTACATAGCCCGAAACCCGAAGGACACGTAGGTGTCATTATGGCACTTTCACAACAAAATTACACTACAAAATACAGAACCCTATCCTTTGGAAAAAGATTATGATTTATTTTGTAAAGGGTCATCTCTATGGACCGTATTTTGATCATGTTTTACAGTATTGGTTAGAAAGCTTGAAGATGCCAAACAGCATATTGTTTTGAAGTATGAAGATCTTAAAAGAGATCCCAAAGAACAAGTCCAAACGCTTGCTTCATTTCTTGGATGATCATTTGTTAACGAAGATGAAGTGGATAAAGTGTTGTGGAGATCAAGCTTGGAGAGGCTTAAAAATTTGGAGGTGGAGCGGCTTTCCACTCGAGAAGGTTTGGATGAAATTACAGGCATGAAACTACAGGGTTTGAGACATAAAAGTTATAGTAGTGTTCTTAAACAAAACGTGAACATTATTATTATTATTATTTCACTTAGTACAATAGTTCTATCTTGCATCTACTCTACTCTTTTAAATACACGTCAAGTCTTCAAGTACTTACTCAAAAAGAATTTCTAGCCAAACGCAATAATGAAATTATAGTTAGTGCATTGCCAGATTCAATCGAAGACTCAGACATCAAGGTCCTATCTGTGTAGTAAGAAGTTTATGTTTATATTACTTTTTAAGAAGTCGGTATTTAATAATAAATGCCAGCTAAACTAAATACACTGGCATAAATGATAACGAAGAAGCATTTAGTTGATTTAGATAGAAGTCCAGTTACGAAATAAATAAAGGGTATTACACCAGTTAATTAATGATCTATTGATTTGATCCCACAAGTATCATCCTCCTATCATCCATAAGGATTCCATGTACCTTCTCTTAAGGTTAATAAATGGGATTAAGATCTTTTCCTCGTTTCTAGCAGAGATCAGAATTCTCATAGGGTCTCATCTTTTGTCATCTACATCTCTTGTACTTTTGATTTGATTAGTGTGATTAAGGTTTAAGTAAACTCAATGGTCTGTTACCTTCTTCTTATATTACACTAATTGATATTGGTTTTAACTTTTCTGATATTGTACAAGTTGTATGCATACATAAGCCTCATATTTTCTCTTTGCAATTTTCACCGGTAATCCATGTGTTCTAATCTCATCTTTGTCATTTGCATACTAGTGCTTTGAACTCTGTAAGCGTTACAACGAGTTAAGTAAACTCTAAGAATATTACTATTAGTCTTTATGCTCAAGTTGAATGTATTTGTTGTTTACACTAGTTTAACCCTTTTGGAAAGAATTACACGTCTTGTGCATGTATAGTGTAAATGTTCCCCTTATTTATTCGTCCAGAACTAACTAATGAGCTCATAGCCGTAAGTCGGGGAGGCACCAATGAAAATTTGTTGTATACTTCTCCTTTTTTGGATTATAATAAAATGAGTGCTTGCATTAATTGTTCAATTTTACTTGTCCTATGTGTTGTGATGCTTAGTTGTTTAATACTTATTTGCTCATTACTTGCTTATATGTTGCTTGTTTGCTTGTTGCGTATTCGCTTGAATTGTGTTGTTAGACAATCTTTACTTGTTTCTAATTATTGTCCGTTACTTGCTTGCTGCTTGCAGCAACTTAATTAGGCTGACTTACTAGTTCAACGTGATAGTGAGTGTCGCACAGATCCAAATTTCGTCTAAAAGAAAAGTTGGTTTGTGACAGTTGGTATCAGAGCACAAGGTTGAAGTAAAGATGTCTACAAAAGCTAGCTTTTCGAAAGCAAACCGATTAGATGCTCTCGAGAGAAAATTGACAAAATTGGAAGAACTCCAACGAATATTGGATACACTCGAAAGAAAATGGGCAAAGTTCGAGAATCGTCAACCAGCCTTGAAGGCGGCACGAAAAAGAGTGAGCTCAACCGATACTGAGGACTTGAAACGAACCATAAGATTGCTAGAGTTCTTGAATGCTCGGGTAAGCGTACTCGAATGGAAAGCCGATAGTTCTAGTACCAAAGCGTCCGGTAGTGGATGTCTCAAAGAGTTGGAAACACAACTTACAGATGTGCAAGCCACTCTATCCGAGTTTGCGGAGGAGTGCCGCGGTGAAGTGGGTATGCTATAGGAACAACTGAAAGACACAAGAGCAAACTTTGCTGCCCGCGCCCTTGTAACTCAGTCAAGAGCTACCCTGAGCCAAGAATATCACCGAATAAGGGTACTAGAACCAAAACATTATGAAGGAGCCTGAGATGCCAAAGAGCTCGAAAATTTTTTGTTTGATATCAAGAAATACTTCTGGGCTGTAAGGGCAGATTTTGAATAAGTAAAGGTGACTACGGCGTCTGTGTATTTGTCTGAGGATGCCAAGTTGTAATGAAGGATAAAATACCAAGAAATTCAGAATGAATGCTGCATAGTTGATAATTAGGAAAACCTAAAACACGAGTTGAAGAACCAATTCCTCTCTGAAAACGTGGCCTATCTTGCTCGCAAGCAACTACGTAGGTTGATTCATACTGGGACAATTCTTGAGTATGTAAAAAAATTCTCGAGTCTGATGTTAGATATTTGAGATATGATAGAGCAAGATAGGTTGTTTTACTTCATAGATGGTCTTCAACCTTAGACTCGAAATAAGCTTCAGCGATAAAGAGTGCTAGATCTCTCGTCTACACAATTAGTCGCTGAATAGTTATCAAATTTCGCGTGTGATGATTCCCAAGTGAAAAGACCATTATCTATGTAAGGAGGGAACGGTAATTAGAACAAAAGACCCAGGAATTGGGGCTCCAATAAAGGTGGGGAAGCAACCAAGAGGCCAAAGTCAAACTTTCCAAAAAAGCCAGTCTTCTTCAATAGTAGGGAAGCAAGCAGACGGTCGTTTGGATATTGGCTATGCAATGGTCTGCATAGAGCGTCAGAGTGTCCCAAAAAGACTAGATTGAGCACTATGAAAGCTGAAGAACCACCGCAAGAGGAAATTCAGGACGATCAGGAAACAGAAGAAACTAGTCACATAGTGGCTTTGAGAATTTTGAATGCCTTAAAGAAGTAGTCTATGGACAAGACGGCTGTGAGAACAGGTATTTTGTACATTGATGCCCTAATCAATGGGATTATGACGAGGAGTGTTATAGTGGACATAAAGTTCACGCATAACTTCATTTTTGCTTTGAAGTGAAGCGCCTTGGGTTGAAATTCAAAGCGGTTGGTCGTATGAAGGCGATCAACTCTAAAGCCTGACCCACTAGTGGGTTGGCAAAATAAGCGCAAATGAAGATCGGCATTTGGGAAGATCAAGTGTACCTTGTAGTCGTACAGATAGATGACTTTGATGTTGTCTTGGAAATTAACTTTTTGTTAGAGAATAGCACAATCCCTATTCCATCTGCCAGTGGTTTGTTGATCATAGGAGAAAGGCTCGCGATGGTATTGACTAAGGTCAAGTAGCCAACTGAGGCGAAGCTCTTATCCGCCCTTCAATTTAAGAAGGGGATTAAAAGAGAAGAAACCTTTTTTATCGCCATTCCGATCTCAGTAGAGAAGGGGAAAGAGAGCCAACCCCATCAGAGATCGCGGATGTATTGAGAAATTTGCAAAGTGATGTCGAAGCAATTGCCCAAAACCTTGCCACCAAGGAGAGTAATCAACCATCAGATTGAGTTAGTATCTGAGGCAAAACCACCTTCACGTGCCCCTTATAAAATGGCACCCCCAGAACTAGCCGAACTCTACAAAGAATTGGATAAATTGTTGAAGGCGAGCTTCATTAGACTTTCAAAAGCACCATTCGAAGCCCCAGTGTTGTTTTAGAAGAAGCAAGATGGGAGCTTACGGTTGTATATCGACTATAAAGCTCTCAACAAGCTGATGGTCCTCAACATCTATCCCATTCTGCTGATAGTAGATTTGTTTGATCAACTGAGTGCGGTAAAGTTTTTCACAAAGCTAGATTTACGGTCGGGCTACCATCAAATGAGGATTGCCGAGGGGGATGAACTGAAGACCACATACATCACCTGTTATGGATCTTATAAGTTTTTGGTGATGCCGTTCGAGTTGACGAATGCTCTTGCAAACTTTTGCACAATGATGAATAATGTATTCTACAAGTATTTGGATAAGTTTTTGGTGGTCTACCTTGATAATATCGTAGTCTACAGCAAAACTTTGGAAGAGTATAAGGAACACTTGGCTAAGGTATTTCAAAAGTTAAAGGACAACAAACTCTTCGTGAAGAAAGAAAAATGTTCGTTTGTACAGAAGCACATCAAATTCCTTGGCCATGTGATAGAGCAAGATTGCATACATATGGATTTGGAAAAGGTGAGGGTTATCTAGGAATGGAAGACACCGACAAGCTTGAAGGAGTTATGGTCTTTTCTCTAACTAGCTAACTACTATCAATGATTCGTAGAAGGATATTCGAAGAAAGCTACACCTTTAATGGAACTATTGAAAAAGGGAGTAACGTGCAAGTGGTCTGAGCAGCATAGCAAATCCTTCAACAACTTAAAGAAAGCCATGATAAAAGATCCGATTCTTACTCTTCTGGATATAGCCAAACATTTTGAGGTACAGACCAATGCATCCGACTTTACATTGGGGGGAGTTTTATTTCAGAAGGGTCATCCGATAGTTTATGAGTGCCGAAAGTTATTAGATCCGGAGCGAAAATACACAGCCTAAGAAAAGGAACTCTTAGCTGTGTTACACTGTGTGTAGATATAAAGACATTACTGATTAGGGTCTAAGTTTATGGTGAAGACGAACAACATCGCTGTGAGCCACTTCCTTACACAGCCGAAATTGACCCCAAAGCAGGCCAGATGGCAAGAGTTTTTGACCAAATTTGACTTCCACTTCGAGCACAAAGCCCGAATCTTGAATAAAGTGACAGATGCTTTAAGTCGCAAGTCAAAACTTACTAGTTTGAGGAGGATGACAACCATGTCAACTACCACGATTTTGATACCCCTCCGTGAGCGCATCCAGGAAAACTTGGAGAATGATCCAGTCTCTCGCACGATTATGAAGTTGGTAGAAAAGCTGAAGACTCGCCGATTTTGAGTAAAAAATGGGCGCTTGTGGATAAAAGACAGTTGCTTGTACGTGCTAAAAGCTAGAGATTTGTGGAGAACTCTTTTGAAAGAATGTCACGACACTCTATGGGCGAGTTATTCGGGATGGCAGAGAACGTACGCCTTGTTGAAGTAAGAAGACTATTGGCCACAGATGCAAGATGATGTAGCGAAGTATACCAAGACCTGTATTGTCTGTCAACAAGATAAGGTGAAGAAGTTAAAGACTCCAAGATTACTAGAGCCGCTGAATGTGCTGAGCCGACCGTGGGAGAGTGTCTCGCTTGACTTCATCACTAACCTTCAGAAGATTGGAGGTGACTTAACTTATATTTTGGTGGTTGTTGACAAGTTTTTGAAGTATACCACTTTCATACCAGCCTCAAAATATTACGGAATAGAGAAAACAGCGAGATTATTCTTCAAGCACGTAGTGAAATATTGAGAAATACCACATCACATTGTGAGTGACTAGGACCCCAAATTTATCCGAACGTTCTAGTCCGAATTGTTTAACCTTATTAGGTCGCAGCTGAATATTTCTTTGAGTTATTATCCCAAAACTGATGGGCAAACAAAGAGATTTAATGGGATAATAGAAGAGTATTTGCTCAATTTTGTAAATGCCAACCAGAAGAATTAGTCGCAATTACTTGAAGTAACACAGTTCTGCTTCAATGTAAGGAAGAACTCATTAACAAACTGAAATCCATTTGAAGTAGTGACAGGACAACAGCCACTTTTACCTCACAACGTCACAGAGTATAAGGAAAAGATCCTTTAGGCCTTTAATTTCACCAAGGAATGGAGAACCAACGCCGAAATACCTCGAGTCTATCTGAAGAAAGACGTCGCTAGGATGAAGAAGTGGACAGAAAAAAGTAAAAGATCGCTCGAGTTCAAGCCTAGGGATTTGGTGCTGATTAGATTGATTCCAAAATAGATTCACTTTTGGGGGAGCCAAGATCAGAGACTAGTGCGGAAGTATGAAGGTTCAGTTCCAATCATTGTTAGAGTAGGGAAAGCCTTATACAAGGTCGAGACTCCAACCTAGATTAAGATGCACCCGGTCTTCCATGTTAGTAGATTGAAACCATACCACGCTAACAAGGAGGATTTTGCGCGCAACTAACCTACAAAAGAGGAAATCAATGAGCAACTATAGAAATAGACTGCCAAAGAAGTTAAAGAAATCCTAACAGAGCGACGAGTGAAAGGTAAGCAAAGACTACGCTACAAAGAATTTCTCGTGAAGTAGAAGATCCTTAGAAAAGAAGAAACTAGGTAGGAGAAAGCCGAAAAATTAGAGCCGTTTCAGCAAAAGATTGAAGATTTCAAGAAGGTGCAATCGTCGAAGGATGCTGATAGATTAGTGGGGGAGGGTGTAAAGGTCCCCCTTATTTGCCCGTCCAGGGCCAACTAATGAGCTAATGCCCAAATCGATGAGGCACCAATGGAGATTTGTTATGTACTCCTTTATCCTTGAATTATAATAAAATGAGTACTTGCGTTGATTGTTCAATCTTACTTATCTTATATGTTGTAATGTTTAATTGTTCAATACTTGTTTGCTCATTACTTATTTATATGTGGCTTGTTTGCTCATTACTTGTTTATATGTTGCTTGTTTGCTTGTTGTATATTCGTTTGAATTGTATTGTTAAATGATTTTTACTTGTTTTTAATTATTGTCTGTTACTTATTTACTTTTATAAATAACTAAGCTATTTATACTTATTACGTATAAAAATTTAATTAAATTGTTAATGTAATAGTAAATATCATACGAATGTAAATTTTGCCTAGGAAAAAAAAGTTGATTCGTGACATATAGCATCAAATTTTGTTAGTTTTGGATTTCTACTGTGGTAATCAGTGCGTACTTTTTTCATCTTCAGTAACTTTCATCTCTAGCTTTCAACACATTGAATGTTTGTCTTTATAATAAAGTTGAATGCATGTGTTGTATAGAGGTGTTTAATCTTTTCGGCATGAATTACACGTATGACCTCAAAATTTGTTAATTTTGGATTTTTCGGTGGTAATCATTTCGAATATACACACACACACACACTCTTTCGTAATAACTGTATTTAAATTAATTTGCCCATATATGCAACAATCACACATTTATTAACTCAATCCATCTCACTCACGCACAAATACAAATTAAAAAAATTTATCCTCTTCCATTAGTGGGAAGAAGAATAAATTTCTTAACCTTTCGTACCGAAACAAAAGGTTAAATCAACTGGATTATCCCATAGGACTTATTAAAAAAAACAATCAACGTTCATTTTACATGTAATTGAAACTTCATGTCTCAAAATAAAGACCGGACCCTTCTAGTTTTAAGCATGTAATTTCATCCAAATGCTGCTTCATCTCGGGGGTGAAGTGGTTCTTCCAATCACCAACAACCCCAAGCCTGAAAAATGAACTGTTGGGTATAGTACTACTCAGATAGGCAAGCCTGCCATTTTTGTTCACCTCCAAATTTTTAAGCCTCTCCAAGCTTGATTTACGTATCACATTATCTGCCTCATCTTCGTTATCAAATGGCCGTCCAAGAAAAGCAGCTAGCCTTTTCACCTCTCCTTTGGTATCTCTTTTCAGATCTTCATACTTCAAGAAAAGTATTCTTTCAGGCATTTTCAAGCTCGCCGACCAATACTCAAAAACATGGTCAAAATATGGTCCATGGTTTACAACCCCTTCACAAAAAGCATCGTATGCTTTTTCAAAAGGATACGGCTCCTGATTTGGTTGTACAAATATTTTGTTATAGTAATGCCAGAGTGAGACCAAAGTATCCTTTGGGTTTCGGGTAACGTAAACAATCTTGCACTCGGAGTTGTTAATTTTTTCAGGCAAGGCGCTGTAAGGCAGATGGGTGTGAAAAAGTCTAGGAGATGGAATATTAAAGACCTCTGGATGTAAACTATTTTCGGATATCTCATACTCGAAGGTCCTTACATGAAAATGAGGATTTTTTACCAGAAGTTGATCCTGATCTTGATCATGATCAGTAGTACTTATTCTTTGATCTCCCATGATGTAACTACAAAGGGTTTTAAGCCATGTCGTTCCTGTTTTTGGAAAAGAAGTCAAGAAAACATCATCAGAACGAGCTTCATAATCAGATTGAAAGGCTAACTTACCTTTCATAGACGTGGTATTGTACCAAAATCCTTTCCATTGATAGAGCTCCATGAAATCCCAGAATAATTCTTTGGGATGTTTCTCAAGTTCTTGCTCCACATTCGACAACGAGATTGCGGTTGTCATGACGTTGGTATTAATTGGTTGCAGTGGAACAAAAAGGCT
>JAXCLQ010000006.1:6674520-6706239 GCA_035584115.1 Cedrela odorata | reverse complement strand
TGATGATAAAGCCTCAGATTTCACCATTACTATTTTTAGTTGTTTTGGATGCCGTCAAAGATCTCTCCATGTAATAGAAAACAAGTTGCTCCTTCAATGAGACTCTTTCATCCTGGTTAGAATCCTTCCCCGAAGATATGAACCCCACAAACATAGAATGTGAGGCTCGAGCTACTTTTTGATTTGGATGCCCCATATACCTAATTGCATATTAGTAAGGAACCAAACCTTTTATTACATGAATAAATTCATTTATATGTGCATAAGCTTCCTTGATTAGCTTAGTTTATTAAAGGATACAATAACATAGTAGGAGCTAACACCCGTCTGAAAACAGGGGCAGTTACACGTTCGATGCAAGTTGGGATAACCTGCAAATAAAACAAGGTGCGAACAGTTTGTACCTCATCCTTGAACAAAAAGTATTCCATTTTCTGCAGGGTGGAAAAGTCTACTAGACAACAATTTCATTATTATCAAAAGTAACAATTTAATGAGAAAAACGGAAAACAAATAAGTGGGAAAGTTATTTTTCACGTATAACAGGCACTTAATGAATGTTTCAAGTATGACCAGAAGTTATAACCAAATGGTAAACTGATTACCTTGCCAATTTGTCAAGTCAGCATAAGAGGGCATGGATCTACAAATGAGACACAAGAAGATTCGTTCTTCTGAACACTCGCAACAACTCCTTGAATGGTGTTCATGTATTCTGGCAGACGCATCCGCCGAAAGTATTCTACACTACAAAATGAAACTAATATCCTCACTGATATTTCCATCTGAGTTTCTTGGGGGAACTTTGAATTCAGTCTGTGCTTTGTAACAGTCAATGCAAAAAATACAACCAGAAGGAAAGCAGATTCAGCAATTTTCTCCGAGTCCCCTAGTAGCTCGTCATCTCTACCACGAAGCAACAAAGCCACCTGCCGGTGCCCTAGTAAACATCCTGACAGTAATCCCATATAAGATTCTCCACTATATGCTTGTTTTCTTCAACTACTGAGACATACTGATTGCAGAAAACACCAGATATAATCCCTGCTTCCTTAAAAAGAACAATTTCTAGATGTTCTTTGATCTCATTAAGTCGTAGTTGACCAGAACTGCATTTTTTGCATTGACTGCAGCAAAAGATGAGAATTCTTCTTTATAGTATTGCCACTGTTGTTTCTCAGCCATTCTTCAAGGAAAACAGTATTAGTTTGTCTTACCATTATAGTATCACCAGCTACAATTCCAACAATACGCTTCCAATTAGATGAGAATTCTTCTTTATACTACTTTCTATCCATTTATGCTACACTGTTATGGCTTGATTGGGTAGACATCATTGAATTCAGTTATAGCATGACACAAATTATTAATGAACACTTATTTAGCTTCCTTGTAATGCTTTTGACACTGAATCTAATGATAGGAACATCCTAAATGTCACCTCAAATCAGAATTCTTAAACTATCACCTAAGGCCCTACTACCAGCTTGAAGAAGGAAATTTGCCTATTTTTAACACCTACAAGCTCCAAAATCCATTCTTGCTACAACCAAAGACTACCATTTTGTATTCCCTAGTTTTCCCTTCTTCTAACTGGAGGCTTTGACAGAGCATAGTAATTCTCTTTCCAATTAAAGCCAATTTAACCATAGCCCAATTCATCAATGCAAGCTTTAGCTCATTCTCTCTCACTAAATTTCAAAACATAAGTCTTTGCTTAAACTCTCTTTGATTATATCATTAATTTTATTATTGTTATTATTATTATTATTATTATTTCACTTAACTCTCCTTAATTTCATGCCTAGTAACCTCAATTCCTCAACCTTCGCCTGATTTTCTGATCACTGTAAACCTACCGAAAAGAATTATAATTTTCAAGGAAAAAATACACATTAATATTCCAATAATCACAATGTCAACACTTCCATAAACAGGCAAAGTAAAAAAAAAATATATATAGGACATTAATATTGTATTTTGATTATCATAGCATATCTTTGCACTAAAGTGTGTTTCAATTATTTTAATATGAACTAGAAAATTATATGATATAAAAATATAAAAAAATATTTTTTAATTATAAAAAATTAACATATAGGACCCGAATGTTATTATCCCATTATAATAAAAACAAAAGAAAGTGAATTAAAAAAAAAAACCTCTATAATATAAGGTAGAAATTAGTGAATAAAAGGGGAACCAAAATGGAAATAAATTCAAAAGTTGTTTCAAATATTGTTCTCTCTATTTGGTTTGTAGGATACAAAATGGGGTTAGGTTAAGTAGCACTCCCCTTTATGTACGAGCTCTGTTTAGCCACAATACAAAAGGCTTTTAGCTTTTTATACATTTTATGCTTGAGATTACCGAATCACATGTGATATCCAAATTTTTGTCAAAGAATTGTTGGATTACAACACATCATGCATTGATAGTTATACCTAAAATGCAATGCATGAATGGCTGTATTGTTGTTGTTGTAACCAGCTAAGCTAAATTGTAATCATCAACCAAAATTTATTAGACGCATGAACAGGTGCAAATAACAAAATCAAAATTGTAGTATGATCAGAGATCAAAATTGGAATTTAAAAAGGAAATCAGCAGGAGTTTGGAATTTGTGTTACAAGAAAATGAGATGTGCATTTATTCCATGTCCTAAAAATACAGATGAAAGCAGCCCCCCGCCCTGCATAAAACACTCAAATGGCTACCTCATATATTCATATATAATCCATTCACCTAAATATACATCGATATATTCAGACAAAACGGGATAGAATAATTACAATTACTGCAAACTTATTGAACTCTATGGTGGTGTGGTACATATGCAACAGCCAATGAAATTGGCAATGCTGGTGCATCAACTATCATCTCCTCAGCTGCAAACTCTGCTATCGCAGGCTGCAATGGAGCTTCATCAGCTGTTATTTCCTGAGCAGAGATTTCAGCCACAGGCTGCATCAAGCGGGTATAGTGGAATTCAATCTGTAGCCGGTGATGTAGAGGAGTTGATGCCATCAATCCCTTCTTGATATCAGCCTGCAATTCATGAATAGGAATTGCAGCCAAGAAGCTCTTGATATACTCCTTACATGACTCCTTCCCTTTACACACAACATTTTCTTCCTTGCAGTTTCCCGACTCATTTTGGCTAACTACACGAATCTCTTGAGCTTTATCGATAGCAGTTTCTTCATCCGATGGCTTGGTCTCTTTTAGCATTTGCTGTATAATTGTGTCTTTGTCAAATTTCAGGACGTAAGCCTGGTTACATCCCTCGTAAAGCCTCTCTCCTAAAGTGTCAATGATGTAGTAAGCGTCCTGCTCAACCTTCAGCACGAAAAAATGATCGTTCCAACTTACAATGTAGATCAAAGGGTCAGCGTCACCAGGCAAGTCAGATCCATAACGAATGATCTCCTCCCATATGCTGTCAAATGACATTGCACCATGAAGGAAATCAAAGTCCGCTCCTTCCAGGCCTTCTGGATGGAAAAACCCAACAAATGACTTATCTGGGATCACAGAAAGAGGACGGATTTTAGCTTGAAGGACTGTCTCAAGATCAAAGTGCTTGTCAGGAAATCGACGTATATAACTCTCATTCTCACATAGATTTCTCCACTCTAAAGATCCTTCGCTGATTAGATTATCAAATTCAGACTTAATTGGCATTTCATCTCGATTGGATTGCAACCAATTAGCTATGACAGCAACAAGAGCTGTACATGCACTTTCACCTGCAGCACGTTCACTTCTTTGATCAATGAAAGCAAAGAACACTTGAGCCTGTAGTTTCAAGTGTCCATCACGGCTTATTACTTCCTTGCTTTCCCAGCTGCCCACGGAGAAATTGTCATCCCCAAATTCAGAGAATGATGATCGACTTGTTGTGGGACCTTCTGATTTCCACTGCCAGAACGATAACCCATAATTAGAGAAAAAAACCTTAATTTTTTATGTCGACAAAGAAAAATATTAAATAAAAAAGTTAAATATACGGAAAAAGTTGGATATATACCCCAAAACTGGACTCATCAGAGGAGCTAAGCTGCCGGCGATCAAAGTCAATATCATCCCCACCCTCTTCTCCATAATCTTTCTTTAGAAGTGGCTCCCCTTTGGTTTTAGGAGATATAAACCCCAGTTTCCTCTTCCTCCAAGGTAGGATTCTGCTCTTCACACTTTGCTGCAAAGACTGCTCAAAGACAGGTGCATTTAAATTCTCAACACGATCTGATTTAAGGTTGCTGTAATATATCCAACCTTCATCTTCAGGGTTAATTATTGTATTGGCATAACATAATCCTCTGGCCCAGTTGGCAGAGGCCAATGTTTCATAACTGAATGAATGCCCAATAATAGCCTTCTCCTTGTTGGCATCATCAAGTGAATCTGTGTCAGACAGAAAATTACACTCGGCATCCTCACTTCTGATAGAGCCCCTACCATCACTGGACTCTTCTTCAGAGCTTGTCTTTTTTGTCCTTCGCCCTGACATGAAATCTTTGAAGGTTTTCACTTTTCGCAAGCCTGCTTTTACTGCAGAAAACTCATCTTTTTCTTTTGAGAGAGCTTCTTCAGAATGAGGTGACGATGTAAGAGGCACTATTGAACTCTGCCCTGCCCATGAGGATTCTTGAGCAATTCCCGGCTCTGTTAACCTAATAGATAACTGGAATACATTTCAAACTTGTGATTAGGGACACAAATTCCACAATGAATTGAAAACAATATATACAACTGGCAATAATAATTAAGTTTCAAGCAGGGAGAAAAATATTAAAAGGAACTTACACAAAGAGTGGGAGCACCTTCAACGGTGTCACTGGAAAGTGCAAGAGGGAGATCAATAGCAAGCTCTTTATCCTTAGCCGAGTTAGCAAATTTGGCCAGGTTTAATAATGCAGTTCCAACGACAGGGACCTTCTTTCTCTGCCCTTGTTTCAAGCCCTACATTATCCCACAAAAATAAGAGTAAGAGAGAGAAGATATTTATTACATTTGGCAAGCTTTAATGGTGCAGCACAAAGTGATTGAACTTCGCTTGTAGTGTAAAACATCAAACACATTCCCTATAACAATATAGGAAAATTTCACTGTTTCAATTCATGAATGACAAAATCACAAAAAATTGACAAGATTCTAAATGACCGACAAGCATCTGATAAGACCGATACAAAAGTTGCAATATCCTGCATAAAACCTATCAATTAAACATTATAGTTGCAATAACTAGACTCAGAGACTGCAGATGATCAAAAAAGATGAATGAATCCCGACCATTTGTGATGATGCACAGGTCTATTTTATCTTAGGCAGATACTATAAAAATATGACCATTTTGAAAAAAATTTATTTCTTACAGATCCATTTTCCAATCCAATTATATATTTTAATTGAGAGATTAAAATTTTTTATTCAATTAATGTTTAACACGATTTAGATCACTTTGCCAGGAACATTTTCTATTAAACTAGACAGAAAAACAAATTCACACTCCACCAAAATACAAAATTTTCGTTTGTGAACAGAAAAGTTGATAAGGCAATCTAGACTGCGCAGCGCAGTAACAAAAATCGTTCGAGATGAAAATGTTTTCCTTGAAACAATAAGTCAAACCCATGAAAAGGAAAGCAAACAAAACAAAGACCAAGAAATGTTATAAACCAAACTTAATAATTCCATAAGAACCACACAATCAAATCAAAGCCCCATCAGAACCCCACTATCAAATCAAAGCCAAAGAGAAGAAAACAATACGCACATTGTGAACAGAGAACTCAACCTCCCATGGAAAAAAGAAATCATCCATGTAACCAGAAAAGTTGCAGAAACACAGAAACTCTTCGTTCCATTCAACAACTCCATCGCCATAAAACCCACCTTCCTCTGTGAAATTCCTCTTCAAAATCTTTCTTTTCAGACCACGAAGGAGAGGAAAAATAGTTTGACCCTTCCACTTTATCTCAACCACCAATTTTTTGTTCTTCACATTAACTGACTCCTTTCCTTCATCAAACTGTTTCAAGTTCAAGCCTTCAAGTCTTTGAATAACAATAACTGCTTCATATTTCCTTGATACATAACGAAAAGGCGGAGACGGTGGCCACCACAATTTCGCCACCATCGAGCGGCCGAAAAAAATAAAACTTTGTTGGCAAATGAAGATTTTGGAGATATGGGTATTGGAGAATTTGCGGAAATTGTACAGAAAAATAACTCTTTATATGAAAAAACTCGTAAAAAAAAACATAGATAGAAGATCACTTATTTCTAAAAGAAGGGACAAAAGAATCAGAAGGGTATGGTATGATTTCAATTGTAAGAACTATAAATACAAATGAAAAGGATGGGGATTGAAGATTTTGTTGAGATTGTGAAATAATACTCGAGTATGGTATGGTATGGTTCGATATATGGTGGATATGGAGATTGAGATAATGAAAATAGGGAGAATTGAAGATTTTGTGGAGATATTCTAACAGATTTCGGAGATAGAAGAGAAATGGAATTGAGAATGAAGCATAAGTTGTGATGATATTTTATGTTGTACAAGTATACATATATAAAGGAATATGCTCTTTGTGATTTACAGGATAAACAAACACAAAAGAACGTTTAAAAGAGAAAATGGCCGGCAGCCAAATTTAAACAAGGAAACACAGGGACTAACGTCTCTTTTGCCTTGTATTACCAAAAGTGCTTAAAACAAATATATATAAAAAAATATTTATTTCTATAATAATTGCTTGTTGTTTATGGATAATATACATATATACGTAATTTCTATTTTTTAATTAATAAAATGAAATCCTTATGGCTATCTAAACAATATTCCTTTTGTGGTGGAGATTGAAGTTCAATTTCATTAATTGTACATTAAAACAAGCATTAACTACAACTTAGCTTAATTTGTTTGTTAATTAACCAATTAAGTATTTAATTAGAATCAAATGAATTGATTGTTCTATTATTTTTATATAGGAATAGCATAAGAGTTTGACACTCACATTACACAAATTTTTAACTATTAAATTAATAATTTATTTAAGTTTAGAATTGAATAAAATAAATATTAAATTAATTAGAATTATTTGTATTTTTTATTTTTAAATTTTATTTTATTTTATTTTATTTTAATAATTTTATAATTAATACGTAAGTGTGTAATTGACATAAATGGACTTGCATAATATCACGTTATTTTTGGAATTACAATTCCATGAAACAAGTACGCAAGGAAACGTGCAAAAATATGTTCTCGGACAATGCAAAGGTGTAACGTACTTACCAGATATCATGACTGTGATAATTGATGGTGGTGACAGACCACTCCACTCGTGTTCTGATTTTTCAAAATCAAATGAAAAATCAGAACACGTTTTTGATTTTAACACGTCCAATCCAAAAATGACAGGTGCGGGTGGTCCTACAATCGCCGAAATGTGAACGTGGATTGTTTTTGTATTTGTATTATCTTATTTGGTGATAAATAATAAATGAATAAATAAGAGCCGACCATTTAGCATGATGATCACGACGACCAACAATTATTCACACTCGATGAAAGCTAATCGGGGCCATTTTCTCTTCATCTTTAGGTCAAATAAGAAATTAGTTCATTGCCCTCCCTTTCTCATCCACCATTCTCTTTCTGGAAGCTCACAAGTCATAACTGCAGGAAAGTAGAACAATAATAATACAGTGCCAGCACATACCAGACGACGTAAATGGTCCATTTCCCTTCATTTCTCAATGCAAAAATAAATAGAAAATTGGTTGCTTTAAGCCATTATCAATCAAATCTCTGCGGGGGCTGGTTTATTTATAATACAAAGCATAACTTGCTGCCTGTCAAAACTTTTTCTTCGAATTGTGTCCATGTAAATTGAATCATTGCTATTGCAAATGATTCAAGTTACATACATGAGTGCATAAGCCATTATACAAAGAAGAATCTGAGTGCTCTTTTGTTTATGAAAATGATTCCATTAGGTTGGATCGTGTGGAGGCTAATGACTGAAATTTTGACATTGATTTAGAGCAATATTCATAGCCATCTTCATCTAGGGTTTTACAAATATTACACGAGGGTTTGTTTTGTACTTGGAGGTTCTGTGGTTTTCTTGAGCCCAAAACTATACTTTCCATGAATGCGAGAATAACTCCAAGTAGAATCCCTGATGTAAAGCTCACTTGTAAATAAGTAACTTTTGCAGGTACTCTCAAAACCATCGTCTAGTTGGTTCTCTCTTACTACAAAGAAGAAAATATAGGATCACAACCAAATTCCCGACTACCATGGAGGAGTTAAATATACTGAAGAATTCAAACAACTGTTTAATGCGACGGCTCTAAATAAAACCCACAATCTACATTGTAAATTAGTCCTAAGAAAGAACTTTTTGGTTAATGTAAAAACGTGTCAACAGTGAATCACAAAATTTTGTCCAAGAGCCAAATATACTATTTGCATGCGGGTTCCCCTTTCCAAGGACCCGAATTTCCTCACAAGAGGATATTAAAAGTTTTTCACGGGTCTGCTGCAAATGCACCCCTGAAGGATAGCTTCCTGATGCATTTTTCTTTCAGCAATAGAGATGAACACTCTTGTAAATATGCTGAAATCAGAAACACAAAGCTTGCCTCTCCCCCCACCCACTCAGATGCTGGACAAAGACAATTAGAAAAAATTGAAGCAGTTACAGGGTAAGATAGCATAAGAAAAAAGAATCCATCTTCTGGCTTGAAAAAAATATTGGAGAACTATTATCAAATAGGCCTGTGAGCTCATGTGGAAAGCAGATGTTCTGTCAAATATATTGAACTATCATCGATGAACCTTCATGATGATTCTACTCAAAGATCGGCAATCAAAGCAATCAATTGGCGAAGGGGATGTCCTGATATGATTTCTCTAGAAGGCTTAACAAGTTTTCCATATCATGCATACCAGTGGAGAAATACAGACATACATCCTCTCAGGCTGCTTTCTATTATTAATCCCAAGACACGATTTGAGGAATTCCAGACAGGATGACAAACAGTGAAACCACCCTACTGTGCAGGAATCATATCACTTCCACCAATTCATTGACACCTAAGACTGCATCTTATTATCCATTCCTCCTTGAGAACTCTCTTAGTAGGCATTCATCTCTCTTTGCAACCACTGTCAATATAATATCATCGCTCCTCTCCAGACATCTACTATCAATACTAATGGACCAAAATTCTCATTACATTATCTTCAAAATAAACCAGTGATTACATTAAATAGACAGTAAATTAAAACTTTCCATTTTCGAATCCCCTTTTCGCGGCATTTCCAGGAACACAGAATATAGAGATTCAGAAAACAAAAGTTACTTGGTGTGCATGACCCTTGCCAACTTGTCACATGAGAGTGCAATTTTGTTAAGGCAGTTGGTGACCTTTTTACTCGGAAAATTGTTGGGTTGATACCCATACATGATTAAGGAAAGAAGAAATCAACAAAGAAATTAAAAGAAAATTAAAAAGTTTCCGGAAAAAAGGGGAAGTGAAAAATGTGAGGTACCAGTTCTGTCTACCAATTTAAGAATCCTGAGACAAAAAATTCAGTAATTCTGAATAACTAATTTTTTCAAGATAGACAGAATAGCGAGCGGGAATTTAGACTACTATTGGCTCTAATAATTTAATGTTTTATTTGATTGGTGAACTATCCTAAAGGACAGTTTGGTCACAGTGCTTGCTAATCAATTGGGCCTCCTCCATCCAGAAATAGGACATACTAAAGCTCATTTACCAGAATTTTTTTTCCCCTAATATAGGAATACAATCCACAAACAAAGAATTCACTAACCAAATGTAAATACTGAGTAAGTGAAGTTTAGTCAATGCAGACCATCAGAAAGATGAAACAAGACATTACAAACCAAACAACAAGTTTTGAGTATGTTGACTTTGTGCTTAATAGGTGCCAAATATTGCTTATCTTGAAAAAAGGCTTTGAAACAATAAAACAGAGTAAAGAGAAAGAACTGGATCCAGAGAAAGAAAGAGATGAGAGAAAATAGGCATGTGAAAGAGTGTGTACTGGTGCCGGCGGGCACATGTCATCACAGGTTGAGAAGCTCCTCAACATGAAACAAGGTTCCTCAAACACTACAAAGGCTTCACCCAACCTCTACGAAATCCCATAGACAGTAAAAATAAATTTCTACAAAGTAATAGAACCACAGGAGAGCTTTACATATAGTTGCCAATGTTATAATTAACTAGGTAAAGTAATCAGAATCCATCAACAATCAACAATGTACACTGTTGATCGGGAAGAAAAAGAAAATTCCTCAATGTGCCTAAATTGCCTTGCCAACTGCATCAATTAAAAGCTTAAAAGTATTTTTCCAACTAACCTTCATAGCAAATTCATCACCAGCTATGGAACATTCTACCTTTCAGAATTACATATGCATCTTTCTGTAAAACCACCTCATTACATGGAGTTATGTGCCTTTAGCTGACTTTTGTTCACTAATAAACTGGCCCACTGATCTAAACCAACGCATCAGATTTCGATTATCCTTCACATAAAGCCATGCTTGAAGAAATGGAAAGAGACTCTCATTCACACCTCGCTCTTCTATGTAACTGTGAAATGCATCTCGCATCCTCTCATCCAGATCCCTGTCAATTAGCAAATAATGCATCCCAGATAATGCTTAATCTTAGTGCTTAATACAAGCCAATGCATAGTATTACAGCCATTATATTGATGTGGAAGCTAAAATTTCGGAACATCATCATTAAGAAATCAAACACAAAATTTCAAACCATTCTAACCTTTCTTTTTCTTTTTTTTACATTTGTGATCATAAAATGTCTCACAAGTCATTTCTCCAAGGCATAACTATCGTAAATAAGTGGAATAATTGAACTTACTGGAAAGTAGGGCCATTATATTGAGAAGGAACAACAAGAAACCCCTGAGTCTCAAGATTCGGCCGCATTGAAACAGAGTGAATCCCCAATGCATCCGGATACAACCCGCATAGAAAATGCAAGGAATCTTTCTGTCCAGGCTTCGACACATCGACATGAACAAACAACTGATTAATTCCGTCGTCGTCGTCATCCCCGCCTCCTACAACGGTAGTCAACCGCATTACATATATACTAATTTCTTCATTTCCATATGCCCTCTTCAGAACTGGCCCATTGTTTTCAATCGCTCCTTTTACAATTGTAAAATGTGAAGGAGGACTCACTTTCTGTAATGCCATAACAAATTAAAACTAATTTATCAACCATAATAAACTATCTATTTGATTATTCATTTATTAATATACAAAGGGTATGTAAATTAGATGAGAGAGAGGGGGAATTACAGGAGGAGGAGTCATTTTGGCGACTTCTTGGTAGTGGTCTCTGAGGGAGCGGAGCAAGATTGAGTCTATGGCGGAGGAGGCGGTGGTCGAGCGGCGGCTTGCTATCATGCGCCATGGATGGTGCAGTGCGCACCCTGCGATTGCTTTCTTTAACATGCTTGCTTGCCGGTGTTTGGTGCTGCAGCCTGAATTAACAAGTAACCTAAAAGAAGAATTCGAGGGTTTTACTTCGTTTTTTATTTGTCCTTGAAGATTCTTTAAACCTAGGGAAATGGCCCCAATATTATTAAAAATAACCAAATAGTTAAATAATGACTAAAATTGCCCTTAATCCTACTTTTTTTTTTAAATATATATAGTATGTTTAAAAAAGAATAAAATTAATGAAGTAAATTAATATAATATATGAAAATAAATTTATGTACTGATAGAATTGTGATGTGGTATTAGTATATAGTTGGTATTATTCCTTTTCAAAAATGAATTGGGTGGCAAAACTATTTAAAACTATTAAGATTCATACATATATAAATCTTAATAAAAAGTATAATAATTAGAATGAAGTCAACTTAAAAATAAAACTAAAATTATTAAATAAAATAACTTTTTTGCTTTGTTTTTTTAAAAAAAAACTCATCTAAACTAATTAAACATTGAATCTCGGTTATAAGAAATGGAAAGAGATTTAATTAAATTTACAACGTGCAAGTTTGATTTGTTTTCCTCCCTCAAATAAAAAATCATTTGCAATGTTTTTTTTAATGTAGCGTAATTCTTATGGGGATATTATAGTATTTCTGAGTCAAGATTTGGTTATTTATCGAGTTTTAAGGGAAAGGAAAAGGGTTAGGGTTTTAGAGGGTCATTTTTTTTTAATCTTTTTTCATTTAAATAAAATATATAGGCAACCATGCAAGTAAACAAATAATCAGAACGCTCTAGACAATCCGATTGATCGAATCCATTTCAACGCAGAAAAGTTCCAAATAAAAGCCGATTTCACAAATGGATTTTCGGGCTTAACCCAAAAATCACCCTCGTTGTCCGAGAACATTGACAGACGATCTTCGTCCTGAAGAGAAATGGTGGTTGCTGGTGAGAAGGGAAATTTACCAGCGGATTGGCGGTGGCAGCAGCAAGACAGGTGTGTTTTTATATTTCTGTTTAGCATTTTTGTGTGCTCATCACTTAAATTAAAGTTCCATTTTCATTAGACTGAACAATGAGGGGTTTTCCTCAAAATGTGTAGCCATTAATGAGGTGATAGCATTTTCAATATTATATTTGTAAAATTACTTCGGGAAACATCCATTGATGTTCACAAGTTTAACTGTATCTGTGACAGAAGTTGCCTTTGGTTAAAGATTGAAACGTCCTGCAACTGTAACCGATGTTCTGGAATGAACTTACGTGAATTTAATGATATTCAGTTATGGAATAAGTGGCCTAGTTAGACTGAAATTGCTGAGTTATTTGCTCTTAATCTATGAGCCAGTGATATCATGCGGCAGGAAGCTTGGGTAATTGATGCCAGAGTAAAATGCCTGACTTTGCGGTGGTTGGAACTAAATGAGAGATTCTTGCTGTTTATGACATGGAATTTCTTGCCGAAGTTGTTCTATTGCCGTCACATGATACTGCTGAAATATCCCTTCTTACTGTATCCATTTTCAGTGGGGAAATTGTTGATTAATTTTATCTTCCATTATTTGATACTTTGCAATTTGGAGAAATAGTTACAATCATTCATTATGACGATGTAGCTTCCAATTAGAGTAGATGAGGTACGTTTTGTGGAACAAGTGAAACCTTTGAAGTTGGTTCCTTTTATTTCTTATGTTAATCCACTTTCCTTATGGTTACAGTTCCAGTTATTACTTATTTATCTTTTTGTCAACTCTAGTTTTGAACCTCCTAACGATCTGTTTGAAGTACATATTGGATTATTTTTCAGTTCTGCTTATTTAAGGTTTTGCTCAGCTCCTTTCTTTGACGTCTTGTCTGAGATCCTTCTAGGTGGCTTTGAAGCAAAATCAGTTTTTGTGTATCTGAATTAGGTTCTGAACACCAAGTTCCTTTATACAGCAACACATGAAAGGCGGTTGTGAAACAAATGGTTATTGCCTTATGGGTGGAAAATGATTCATGCAAATATTTCCATTCTTTTATATCAAATTGTTCTAATGTCTTTGTTATGATGCAGGTAAGGGGGAAAGTAGCATATTGTCTAATTACCAGAGTCAAGCACCACAATCCAATCTGGGTTTAGAAAATCAAGCCTATAAAAAGAAGAGCCCAGCTTCATGGGCAAAACATTGCAAATTGGGTATAGGCACAACCAATGCAAATGACTCTTGAGGTTATTGAGCAAAAATTCCTACACAAAATTTTGTAAGTTAGCCAGGGAACAGAATGATACTGGGGATGCTGAAGTTGCTAGGCACGGGGAGGTCAGTGAATCAAAATAATTTCTTCTCAATTTAGACCATATTTTCTTTTTGAGTTATGATTCATAGCATAGTTCTGACAAAACTTGTGCAAGTGATGGATTAAGTACTTAAGGAAGTATGATTTCTATGATTTGATTACAGTTTTGACTACTGATGTGTATATTGAGGATTGAATAAGAATAATATTTAGCTGAATATGTGCTATATGTTGATGATATTTTAAGTATTTAGGTTAACATGATGTTCAATCAAGAAGTTCAGACATAGTTATGTTTCCGTTGCTGCTTCATAAAAATATTGAGATCAATACCAAGTACCAGGAGAAACTTGAAGCACTTCGGGCTCATCGACCAAATTGAAGAGAAGAATTCCTCTGCAAGGCATCACAACCACAGTTTCAACAATACCAGCAAGCAGGAATAAGCCAATTCCCAAACACTGGCATGCTAGATGGTCATAATGATGGTGGCACAGAAGTTGGCGCTTCTGCTGGAGAAGGACATCAAGCTCGTACTGCCGGTCACTTTGAGTATCTGGGCAGTGGGAGAGCTCTGATGTAAGGGTTCAATAATCTCAGGGGCATGCATACAACACTGGTACCCATTATTATCAATGATTTAGCCAGTTAGCTGAAAATGGAACATATATATATCTATTGGTTGCTCCAGCATTTCAGTAAAGTGTATGTCATAGAAGGTCGTCAACTCCAGTATCAATCAGAGGTTTGGGTAGTTTTTGACGAAATATTATTGGACAGTTTATTTGGTAATAGACTCTGAATTCAGGAATTTAACTTGGCTTACGATATGAAGCCGGTTGAACTTTGATGTAAGTGCTTGTCATGTATCTGTTGAGCCTGATGGAACTTTGGAACTGTATCTGAAATGTAAATGAAATTCCATACATTAACATTGTTTGTTTCCTAATTTCCCATTATTTCCATTGTATTTTATGAACAAACGAGAAAAACACAGAATAGATTTTCTTGTACACGACGAAGGAACAAGACCCTGGTTCAAAGATGAGGATGGTGCTATATTTCGTCGTTGCTTGAAAATGAGATGGCAAAAGCTTTGCATATATGTGCTTATATTTAAGACCATAAATTGGTTTGGCTTCTGACATTTTCCAAGGAAATATTTAATGTAAATAAACAAAGAAAGAAAAACCCCGAAAACAACCCGAGAAATTCAATCAGACCAGCTTCTGTGATAGACAGACGTTAAACAACCCATAATCTGGTGATTTTGTATTTAACACTCGAACAAAAGACGGATTTACCATCAAACAGACTCCTCACATCCATCCACCAAAGGTAACTGTATTCATCCATACATGAATCTGAGAATTAAAATTTGCCCACCGACAAGCAAATTAAATTCATATCCATTGCTTTTATGTTACATATAACAGAGTACAAAAAAAGGGATCTACGATACATCTGCCGACCTGAAACACTATCAACTAAATTTAATACACCACAAATGTTCTTAGATTTTCTAAGATGACTGATACAAAATTGTGACTCGCATAGGCATTGCAACCACAAAGAAAGTAGTAAAGGAGATAACAGAATTGGCACATTACCAGAGCCTGAAGCAGCCGGCCTATGTTTGCCAGCACCAAACAATTCCCAGTCACTAACCCACTCATGTGATTAATCTTCACTGTTAACTATTTTTCCAACAATTGCAAATAGCCAAAGTCTCCAACAAGGAAAACAAATTACCCACCGGAACTAATATATTACTTCTTCCGTGGCTTACGGTTGAGTTTCACAATTTTCCTCTGAGACTTGTCACCACCACCAGTGCCCAGGGAAAAGCTACCTCCAGCATTGAAGTCTAAACTACCAGAAGCTTGGAATGGAGATGGGCTTTGGGGAGTTGCCATATTTTGTTGGCTTCCAAACTGGAAGGGATTTGCTCCTGATGAAGCCGCTGAAACAAACACAAAACTAGATGGATTTGAGACAGGCAGCTGACCGAATGCTGGAATTAGAGGTGTGGATGCCGGAATTGCAGGCATGGATGAAGGAACTGTGTCCTCAGCCATGCTGTCTTCCATACTCATCTGATCATTATTGTTTGAGGGAGCAGAAACGAAAGCAAACACAGAATTTGCATCACCCAAGGCAGGCTGGGATGAGGTGGCCGCTGCAGATGAAAATGGAAAAATGGAACTCAACGAACCATTGGTGGATGACCCAAACACAGTGGTACTGCTACTACCAGCAGAAGAATCAGATGCTCCAAATGAGAATACAGTTGAGGGAGACGTAGAGTTAAATGTGGAACCAAATAATGAGGGAGTCTTGGGGGCTTGCCAACTGGCCCCAAATACACTGGTTGTATTGCCACTGCTGGAGCTAATTAAGTTGGCCCCAGACGAGGAAGTAGAGCTCACTCCAAAAGAAGGAGTCGAACCAAATGGTTTAACTGCAGAAGTTGAAGAACCAAATGGAGAACTGCTCGAGGAAAAGGTTGGATTCCCAGCCAATCCAAATGATGTAGACGATGAAGATGAACCAAATTGAGTCGGCATGCTCTGAGTTGTAGTTGCAACACCAGTTGCATTGACAGATACCTGAGCACTACCAACACTAAAAGGGATAGAAGCTTGAGCCTGGCTGCTAGTAGTAGCCGAGGTAGAGGTTCCAGCACCGAATCCAAAAATGCTATTTCCGGTGTTTGCAACTGTAGATGCACCACCAAAACTACTGCTACCTGCACTTGTAATTGGTGTACCACCAAAAGTGCCACTTCCAGTGCTTGTAATAGTTGATGTTGTACCACCAAAAATGCCACTTCCAGTGGTAAAGGCAGGCAACGTACCACCAAAAATGCTGCTTCCTGTGCCTGCATTTGCTAATGATGTGGTACTAGATGTACCACTTCCTGTCACAGCAAATGCAGATGAACCCCCAAAGGGCGTGCTGGCAGAATTGCCAAAGGTTGTATCATTTTTCTTGGCTTCTGTTGATTCTACGCCAGAAGTTGCTAACACTGGCGAGCCAGCAGTTGATGGAACCGCAGATGATCCAAACTTGAAAATAGGACCATCTGTAGAAGGCATTGTAGCTGAGGTAGTGGTTATGGAAGTGGCACCACTGTCGGTGGTGGCAAAAGATGTGGTCGGGCTACTAAACAAGTTCTGATTAAAACCAGTACTGGAAAACAGAGGTGGTGAAGGGGAACAGGTTGAAGATGGGTAGGAAGCAAGTGATCCATTGTTTAAACTTGAACTATTAGCGGGGGCACTGAAGGAGAATACGCTATCAGTTGAGGATGATGTGGAAGCAGCTGAAGGAAGTGAAGTTTCCGGTGTCCTAAAAAAGACTTTATTATCAGCTTTATCAGATTCAGGCACTTTTGTCACAGAATCACTTGTACCAACAGCAACAGAAGTAAAGCTGCACATTAAACAAGAAAAAAGGTTTCAATTGAAGCTTCTAAAATTTTTAGTCCGGGTCATCAAAATAAAAAGAGCTACCTAAATTACAATGTTCATACATACACAGAATTTCAGAACATACTGTTTCAATAAGAAGAGGTGGTGGACAGAGCGCGCGCGCGCGCACACACACGCATATGTATATATATATATATATATTTCATGTAGCAAAAGTTATGTTTAGTATCATGCCAGTATCTAACTTATGCAATAATGCCATATCCAATTGACAGCCAGGTGGCAATTTTGTCATGCTTTTAACAAAATTTCCAGCAGTATAACTAGTAATTCAACATGCTGAAATCCTGTTAAAAGCTGCGGTTTAAGGTCTTTTAAGATAATGTCATTTACTTAATTCAAAACGAATGACTATCCATTATCCTTCCCCTTTCTTTTCATTTTTTTTTCATCATCTAATAAAAATTAGATCTTCTAACATTGAAAGCGAAACAAAATTAAAAAAAAAGGGATTCAACAAACCTCAAACGCACTGTCCACCAAAATACATATAATATAACAAGAACCAATAAGCATGACATAATTATGAATTTCTAAGCAATAAATACTAAGGCATGTACTGACCTGGTAGAGCTATCAGGCTTTGTATTCAAAGGAGCACCAAATTTAAAGGCTGAAGATTCACTAACTACAGACGATGAGGAGGAACTAGTGAACTGTGGTACCTTATCAACATTTACAGTGCTAACACTAAATATGGGAGAAACAGCATTTGATTCCTTGGTTGTGGTGGCTTTCTCACAAAAGCTAAACATAGGAGCAGTACTTGATTCATTTGCAGCTTTATTAGAACTCAAGGTTGACAGAGTGGCTACCTCAGCTGGGTGAGCAGTTATGCTGGGGGAAGGCACAGTAGAGAAGGTAAACACAGGACTCTTTCCAGTGACCGCAGCACCATCACTATTTTCCTTATCGGATATTTTGTTTAATTCAGGACTTGCGGGCTTGACATTAGAAAAAGCTGGAGACTTCTCTACTGTGATGGCCTCAGCAGCAGCGGTCTTATTATCCAAAGAGGCATTCGGCTTGTCTCTCCCATCAGCCAAAGGCATAGATGCAGGCCCATTAGAATAGTCGTCATCGTCCAGTTCCAGATAATCCTAAAGAGGAGAAACACGACTTTAATTATTAAAAAAAGAATCAGAAAAATAACAAAATTATTTCTTTCATGCCCAGTCTTCTCCAATTCCTTAACTACAGGATAATACCATCTCCACATCCTCAGAACCCATTGGCAGAATCAGAACAATTTAGGTCTTAAGTCACATGATCGCTTGCCTTACATGTATTTTTTTTCCTTTTTCGGAAGTGGGCTATTGACTAGGAGAACATCATACATCAAATTGAATAAGAGATCATCATTGATATTGTTAATTCATCACTCATCAGTAACCTCGGGATGGCTAAAAATTAAAATTCGGTATACTATGAAAAGGACTTAAAAACTAAAGAGTGTGAACAAATAACTTGAAGGATGATATTGAATTAGAAGGTTCATAAATGGGCAGACAGAACGGAATAAAAAGAGCCAACAAATAAATCAAACACGAACCAAAACACACCTCATGCGCACTCATCTGGAAAGCCTGTTTCTTTTGTGGATGGGGATGCGCAATGGATTTTGTCAAAGCAGTATCTGCAGTTTTAGTACCAGGCACACTAGCCTTAATGATTCCAGAAGCATCTACACCATTCATTGCCGTAATTGACTTGTCAGAAGTAGGAATAAATTTGGTTGGACCGTCAACCTTGTCCTGCTTCTGGGATGTAGAATCTCTAACATCAGGTAATGAAGTGTCAAATGAACCATTCAACCTATTATTATCTTGAACATTCTCCAAAAAAATTGATGAATCAACATTCTCCATGCTTTTAAGAGCTGGTCCACGTAGCATGGACAGTGACAACTTTGTAGGTGGTTTCTCCCTCGAGGAGACCAACTTATCAAGCTGCTGCAATATTTTTGAAGCCATCTCACTTGACTTGGTGGGAACAGTGGTATAACTGGTACTAGGAACGCTATTATCCCCATTTTCAGTTAACAGTTTTGTAGAACTATGCCTTGGTTCACTTGATAAAAGTGGCATCTGCTGTGAGGACAAAGGGTATCGAACAGCATCAGCAACAGCACTTCCTCGCACAGAAAGAGGACTTCCAGAAGATGGCAAGCTCAAGTTTTTTGAAGATAGAAGGTTAGATTTCTGGCGAGTTCTACGTATAGGACCGACAGAGCCTATATCACTGTCTAGAACTGAACTCCTGCGTTTTAGAATCTGAAAAATAAAGAAGCAAATGAGTCACTAATAATAGCTAGAAGGTGGACTCCAACCACAGAACAACAAATAATTTTTACCCCTGGTTTAGAACCAGTCAGTCTGTTTTTGTCCCATGTGCTCTGAGATGATGATGATGGTCCAGCACCAGAATCAGTTGCAAGCCCAGCACCCTGTAAAATGGGCAGAAGAATAAAATATTTGAATTTTAATAACATCAAAACTCTAATTAGATATACACTGCAGCAGAATATAGACCTTGAAGGTAGAAGTTGAGTGAACTCTGGAATATGGCGTTCGAGCCATACTGTATATTGCAGATCTGCCTCTAGTTCTTGGAGTCACAAAACCATTTTCCACAACCCCAACATGACCAGAAGATCTTGGAACAAGAGCCATAATAGGTGATGCTGAAGGAAGTGATTGGTTGTTCAACATAATTGACTCTTCCCTGAATGCCTGACCACGCACACTGAGCATTGACGGTGAAACTTTAGAAGGCCTACTGCCCATGAAAACTTTTGCAAGCTCTGCAGGTGAGGCAATATCCTCATCAAGGACCTAGAGACATTTCAGCCACTAAAAGGTGAAAACAGAATCATTGAAACCGGAAGAGAAAAGGTATGGGCAAGCTTTATACAGTTGAACTCACAACAGGCGTAGAAATATGTTGGCTCCCAATTAAATTTTCTATAACTGGAGCATCTAAGGTTGCCTCCTTTCCGCTATGAAGTACCACAGGTTTCGAACGGTTCACCTCAGGGCTTTTCTGCTCATCCCCAACAGGTATATCAGCAGTTCTTGAATGCAGAAGGGCAGTCAATCGATCAATCTCTGATCTGTGGACATAAAAAAGTCCAAAGTAAAAAGTTCAGGGTGATTGTAAACTTCTTTGGTAAGAACTAATATGATAGAGGTACTCAAATGGGGGATTTATGCTTTATTTTCTAATTAAGGCATCACAAACTAAAGCAATAAGCAGGAAGATGAAAAGTCATTCAGATAAATGAACATAAACTGGACCATTGTCCAACAACATGGCATGCACTGGTCTGAATAATATAATAGAAATATATTACGAGTGTAAAACCATTGAAGAATGGGATTGTCCCATGATGCATTAAAAGGTGAAGATTCCCTCTTTGTTTAATTCTTTTGTTCTGCTTCCTCTTTTATTTCTCTTGTGATTTGGTGTTGGTGTTTGAGATGGAGAAAGAGGATGGGTTGAGGGTGCATAAGTGGAATGAAATTACACAAACACAGTCATACAAAACCTACAAAAAAGGGTAGCAGATTCATCCACAATAATATATGAACATTATGGAAAATGTTAGATTTTGCAGACAAAGAAACTACGGTAATACCAACAATTGTAAGAAATTAAAATTTCCATGATGTGCATGAATGTTTGATTTAATAAAAAGCTTCCATTTGGGGTAAGATTAAAATTATTCCTAGAAAGACTTGCCTCGAAAACGTCTTCTGCTTCAAAATTTGTTCCAGCTCAGTTAGCCCACCTCCATCAGAATTATTATTAAGATCATCATTACCACTAATGGCTTCTTGAACATCAGGACGATCCTTTGTAGCACATTCGCATTCAGCAAAACAAAAGAATATCAAACAAACATCATAGAGTAAAATAATATTGTGACACAAATAAAACACACTCTAAAAAGGCTGCCTATCATTCCAAAACAACAAGGAAAAGAGAAAAAAATGTTAAAAAAGAACAATGACAACCGACTAGACCGAAAATTCCCAAAATTCAAAGAATCTTCCACCAGAAAAATCATACACAAAGATGCAGCAGAGACGTACATCTCCCCATGTCAACGTTATAAATACTGTAATATATATTTTGAAGCTTAAAGATGCCCACTCTGTAGTTAAAAGAAGTACAACTGTACAATTCTACTGTTAAAAAACTAAGTTAACCAGCACATTTTGGAATTTGAAGCAGACTACAAAAGATGTGTACAAAACACACTGTTTCAACACCAAATCTTAAACCAACATGATCATCCAAAAAGAAATTGAAAAATGACTATGCCAAGGATTTAAAACACACAGCGAATGATAACATGAACTTAGATCCACTTGATGTTCAAAAGACAACTCTTTAATAAACTCCATTCTGGAAAGAGAGGGGAAGTGCAAAAACAACAAAAACACACGAAGTAATTAAACTTACTGCAGTGACTTGTCCTTGGTCCATGTCTTTTTCTTCATTATTTGCCTCTGTTAAAATAATGAGTACATATGTTATTAAGATTCCCTTAAATTGTTTCAAATATGATAGGGTAAAATAACCGTAACAATACTGAATGGGAAAAATGTGCTCCACAAATTTATGACCCAAAACTAGGCAATTGACAAGATGTCAATAACATAAACAGTAAACAAAGACAGAATAGCAATCCATACACAAACACATCATTCCACAGAATACGAGGCATTTATAATCACTAAAAAACTGAAGACACAATGAAAGAATAAAGCTTAGTGTAACCTCTCTTTTATAAGTACAAGCAAGTGCATCTCATGCCAGGGCTTTCATTGAGCACAACACAGGTTCATTAGCAACCAAAAAGTTAAAAGAGTTCGTAATAACATTTATACATAACCACATTTCGCATATTCACACCATGTCAAAATGAAAACTTAATTTTTATTGAATGGACCAATTAAAACATAAACATAATTCTCTAAAACGGATAAAATGACACTTTATATACATCGCATAATACAATTCCACGAAACGAAGTAAAATACACATTTTCTATTTATTCCCTCCTGCTTGTAGGAACTTGTGAGCTCAATAATTTATTAAACGCACAAACCTATAAAAAAGAACCCTAACTTCTCAAATCAACGCTAAAAGCAGATAATTACCGCTAATTCAAGCAAACAGAAAAAGAAACAATCCATTAATCCACGAACTCTAATAACCACAGAAAAAATCTGCTTCCAGACAAAAATGTTCCCAGTGAACTGAAACCCTAACCTGGTACCGGCGGCGGAGGCGGTGGAGTCAGCCGCTTACGAAAAACAGATGCGAAGAGTCTGTGAGCACTGGAAACAATGAGTCTCTGCGCTGGATCAACCAATTTTGACAACCAACCATTATTGTTGTTATTGATATTGGGAGTATTTCTCGGAGCCATGGTAGGTCGATCGTATGGCGTCGTTCTCATGGACCTCCGAAACGAGCGCTTTTTAAACTTTCCTCCCGCTCCATAGCCGCTATCTTCTCGCGCCGTCGTCATCAGGAGGAGAGAGAAAATTAGGGTTTGAGAATTTTGGGGGAAAAATAAAGAGAGAAAGCGCTAATTAGGGTTTTTATTTTTGTACAGAGAGAGAAAATGGAAATTGCATTAAAAAAAATTTGAGAATATTATCTGGAGAGAGAGAGGGAGAAAGCGAGAAGAGTCTGGCGTCAGCGCGTGCTTTAAAATGATTCTAAATTCACAAAGCGGTGATGTTTTGGAGAGTAACAGACGAAGTAGGACCAACAATTGTGTTGTGTTGTGGTGACCGAAGTGGAGTGCTGTGTTTTGTTTACGTTTAGTGATGAAGGATTAAAAAATAGTAAATATGGGAATGACACGTGTCCATTTAAAAAAAATTAATTATATTTAAATTTAATAATAATGATTATAACTTGCTAAATGCACTTTTTAATTCAAGTTGCTAATATATTATTTTCATAATATATTAAAATCTTAATCACAAAATAACAATATTAAAGAAACATGTTTTTCACATTTAATTATTTATATTTCAAATTACATATATTTATTTAAATTTTAGATAAAAATAAAAATAATAAATTTAGTTTAAAGCCAACAATTTAAGTTACAATAATCCAACTTTTATAAATAAATATATATATATAATATTTTTTTTATAACATATTTAAGTTATTTTATATTTTAAATATGACATTTTATATTACAAAAATATGATAGTATGAGGAACATGATTATCTCCTAAATCTCAAAATTTTTAAATATTAAAAGATTTTGTATCATATGTTCTTTAATAATGTACATGGTTGAGGATTTTAAATATTTTTATATAATAATAATTTTGGGATGGCCAAGGAAATGGAATATGCTGGATGTTAGATTCTTTCTAAAATGACATAACAAAGTAGATAATCCCCATTATATAATAGGACTGGACTTGAGTAAGAAAGATATATATTTTTTAATATAAAATTTAAAATATGAAATGAATGTATTTAAAATAATTAACGTAAAATTTAAAACAGACAACATAAAAAATTTGAAATACATAATATAAAAGAGACTTAAAAAATAAATGTACGTTATATCTAATGTATTGATTTAATGTATTGAATTGGATGTAAATCATCTAAATCTTGAGTATAATAACTGTTGCTTCGTTAAATACGGGGGTGGGGAAAAAAAAAACAAGCCAAAGCTGAAGTTCTAAAGAACCAAATTGCAGCATCTTTTAAGGATAAACAACTATGTATCCATCCAACATGATGGATGATTTAAGTTTCATGAGTGAAAAAATAAACTAAAGAACAATTTAAGTTCTTTGTTCACAAAGAATATATGATGATTTTGGTTTCAAAACTCGTGTGAAACGAAAGTTTGAACAAATTCAACCGGTCAACGTTGGAAAAGGCCTAACTGCTTCTCAGATAAGCAGCTTAACGCTCACTATACAAACCTTATTTCTTCAAAAGCTAACCATGAACTGAAGGAGAAATCTGCCACTGCCTACACCCGCTAAAGTTTTAGAGCTTCTCTAAAATTAATGCTGAAACTACTTTGGAGGCCTTTCTTGGGGGTGGCTGCAAAATTGCCTTTTTGCATCATGGCCACGAATTCATTGTAATCTATCCGTCCGTCCTGCAAAATAATTAGAAAGACTGGATCATTAGTGATTATACTACATATGTTGGACTAGATTACGCAAAAAATAGAACAAGTGTTTTAGATCTAAATCATAAAGCCAACCACCAATTTGAATGCCTTTCAAGTTTTTGCTGTGATAAGATTAGCTTTAAAATAATCACTCATTAACTTACCATTAGAAGAGCTATGACTCAAAAGCCAACTAGACTTGGGTGATGTTTGGTACTTTTATGCTTCTACTTAACTTTGAAAATGACAACAATTAAATGTTTAGTAAGTACCAACTTTTAGTGGCGACCATCTATTTTTCTACTTATATTTGACATCTAGTGATTACATCCTACATCAGTTCAAACTTGCTTAAATATGTATTTATATAGTCACCAAAAAGAATAACTAACCAAACCAACCTATTGGCCACTTGGAGGTCTATAGAAGTGGTCATGCATATCCTAGATTTAAAGCACACTTCTAAAAATGATAGTTCTTTCAACTTGATCTTATCCTTAATTTAGTTGCAACGTCCTATGAAGATGCAAAATATCACTTACATTATCTTGATCAACTTCTCGGATCATTTCTTCCAGACGAACATCCTCTATGCCAAATTCCTCGCAAGCTTGTTGAAGCTCATCTGGAGTGATATAGCCACTTCCATCCTTGTCAAAATACGAAAAAGCAGCAAATAGATGATCTTCTCTCTCAATTTTATTTAGATGCAATGTTGCAGCTATGAACTCTCCATAATCAATTGTTCCACTGTTATCGACATCAGCCTGCAAATTTAAGAACATGAGGTGGATTAGAGACACTTTAACACTTATCAATTAGTTCATATTCTTTTGGCAACCAACAAAAAAAAAATAATAATAAAAAAAAAAAAGCAACACCCTGTTGTCCATTTAGATCCTTTGGCTCCACTATCACTGGTAGTGTTCCACCACTAAAAAGGAAACTAACTATTTTCTTCTTCGACGGAAATAGAAAAAAATTTGAATTCTTGTCTCTAAAACATGATTCGATACTTACTGCTTGCATTAGATCATAAATTTCAGACTCCTTAAGGTTAGCACCAACTCTTTTTAATCCAGCCTTAAGTTCTTCAAAAGTGATTTGTCCACTGTTGTCTGCATCTATCATCTTGAACATTTCTTTCAGGCCAGCTATTTCTTCTTCGGATAGGCTCTCTGAGATGACCTGTAGGGAAAGAAGGGAGGAAATTAACCCTTCTATTAATCTAAAAACAATAGTTCTAACTTAAATGATGTAACAAAAATAGTCATTATCACAAAAATTCAAATCTCAAGCCTTATAATGATGATATTTTTGGAAGCTAGAGACTCACTCGAAGGGCCATTTTCTTTAGCTTATTCATAGCAGAAAACTGTTTCATGCGACTAAGGACTGCAAAATCTAGAGGCTTGTCGGGAGCCACGCCATCAATTTGTACCCAAGGGTGGCCTGCAAGGAACTTATTTACATGTTAGAAACAAAATATAAAAAATTCCAGCTTGAGCCCAATTAATAAGTAAACTTAGAATCAATATTATTTGTTCTAAAAGACAGCGAGTCTGAGAGGAATGCAAAATCAGCCGGCAAGGACCTTGCCAAGTGTAACCAATTTAGAGGAGCACAACTTCGCATTTAAATGTAAATAAAAGTTATCCAAGCAGGGATAACATGACATACTTAAGTTAATACAACTACTGTATAAAGGTCTCAGCATTTAAAAAGTCCTAAAGATTGCTTTATAGGGATTAAACATCTCATCAATGAGAATACAACAAAAAACATTCTAAACAGACATGAGCATTCAGCATTAGGGTTCACTATGAAAGCCACATCGATCAACATCAAAAGGGTTAATTTAGCATTCAGAATATTATTTGTTGTTCTTCATGCTCTCATCTTCTCTTTCATTTTTTTTTGGTTTATTTATTTATTTTCAGATGGAGAGAAAGCATTACTAAAACGCAGAATCCAATGTTGGCGAAGAAGAAACTTCGTATCTCATATAGAATCAATCTGATGATGCATTTCAAGATCTTATGACATATGTGCCTCAAGGTGAAAAAGATTCCACTGAAGCCCATAACTAAGCATAATGAAATAATGCTCACACATCATGACCGATGAAAAGAAAAACAGAAAAGAACTCACACAAAACTTCATGTGCAGTCAGCCGCCTTCTGGGGTCTCGAATAAGCATTCTCCTCACTAAATCTTTTGCACTTTCAGAGATACTAGGCCAAGGGTCTGATGAAAAGTCAAGATCACCATGCAGGACTTGTTCAAATATCCCTTGCTCAGTTTCTGTGTGATACAAGAAAATCGGAAATTAGTTACTGTCAGTCAACTTTAGATCATATCAGGATCTAAACACTTGCAAAAGTAGAACTTAAACTTGGAAATAAATAAGTCTCACCTGCCCAAAAAGGAGGTACTCCACTTAACAGTATGTAAAGAATCACACCAGCACTCCAAACATCTGCTTCTGGACCATAACGCTTTCGAAGAATTTCTGGGGCAACATAATACGGGCTCCCAACCACATCATTAAACTTTTCGCCTACATGGAGAAAATCGTCAAATTCTTGATTAAGTGTTGAGAGTTAAATCTACCTGCAGTTACATGCCAAAGAAGAAAAAGGAAGAGAAGTAGAACATAGGAGCAATATAATGCTAGAAACCGGATCAGTGGATGTGAATTAATTAATAAAAGAAATTCATGATTTAAACTAATTAGATAAGCACCAGCAAAAATCTTTGGTTTTCATGTTTCCAAGTAATGCTTATTCAAGCAAGACTCTGTTTCAATAGCTGCCCATTTGAAGCCCATTATACTCCCCCATGTTGGGATTCAAAGTCAATTTTAAGTGGAACTTTGAAGCTTTTTAGTTAACTCCAAATCTTGCAAGTTTAGACATAAGAGTACAAGGTCAAAATGACCATAGCAGTTTAAATAAAGCTTGCAATTATACATGCTTTTCTAATATCATACTATAAAATCCGCTCAGCAAGTTAATGACTAACAAAATGAAATAGACATCGCAAAAGAATTCCAATTATTTTCAGAACGACAGTTGGTATATACCTGGTTTAAAGAATACTGATAATCCAAAGTCAATTGTCTTGAGGAGTGAATCCTCCTCCTTACCAATAAATAGAAAATTTTCAGGCTTAAGGTCGCGATGCATAACCCCCAATGAATGACAAGCTTCCACGACCCCAACTATAGTCCTCGTAAGGTCAGCAGCCTTTCTTTCCGTATAATGGCCACGCTGGATAATTCTATCAAAAAGCTCACCACCTGCGCATAGTTCCATAACAACTTGAACTGCCACGGCATCCTCATAAGCCCCTTTGATAGATATAACATTCGGATGCCCCGCCAAGTGGTGCATTATCTGGATTTCCCTTCGTACATCCTCCACATCCTCATCAGTTACTAACTTCCTCTTTGCAATTGATTTACATGCATACTCCTTCCCAGTACCCTTTTCCACACAAAGGAATGTAGTCCCGAACTGGCCTTGCCCTAGTTTCCTCCCCAAACTGTAATACTCCTTAAAGTTACCTGTTTTTGTCTGTAAAACCGATCCAGTCTTGAGTCCGGCACTAGACACCCTCTTCATTTGAGGAGGTTTCTTGGGATTTCTGGGTTTTTCTGGTTTAGTTTCCAGTATAGCATCTGGTTTAGTTTCTGGTATAGCTTCTGATTTACTTTCCTGTATATCTTCAGGTTTAGGCATCGTCAACTGTTCAGGTGGTCTGTTTTGAACTGTCAAGGATGATTCGGGTTCTTTGGATGTTGCCTCAGCCACAATTTCTTCGGTAGTATGGGTATGATTAGAAACTGAGCCATCTGGTGATCGGGACCTCCACATTGCAGCAGAAACCGATTGAAAAAAACCATTCTTAGAAATGGTTGGTCCTACGCAAGTATTGCCCATTTGAACCTACCCTCAATTTTCCCTAAACTCTTCAACTACTTTCTGCATCAAGATCTAGTTCTACCCACTCGTACATTGACACAACTTACAATAGATTCAACTTCCCAAACCCCATCACGGAATACAAAACCATGAACAACTTAAAAGCTTGAAAAGTAGCTTAAACAATAAAATAGAATTTATAACAAAATTCAAGGAAGACCTAAACCTCACCAAATTCGTATAATAATTCTTATGGTATAACAATTATACAGCCAAAATGACAATGATTATCGACTTAGCAGAACAGTTTACAGTATAAACAAGACGTATTCAACAAAATACAACAAATAAATAACCCAAAAAAGTCAACTCAATCCTCGATCAGTGACTAAATCTACCTTACTACTATAACAACAATAAGAACAAATAGAGATTAACAAAGCCAAACCCCCATAACTAAATAATACAGTAACTAGGAAAACTCTTCCCAGAAAGGCAAGAAAAAGCACGGAGCTGAGCAAATAAAACAGTTCAACTACAGAGGAAGGAAAGCAGACAAAAAATAAAAATACCCAGATGAGTAAAATGAAGAAAAATCGAAATCTTGTAAGAAGAAGTGGTTTTGGTTTACCGGGTCTGTTTGACTTGGTTGAAAACTTTGAAAAAGAAGAAGAAGAAATGTCGGGTTATGATGCGTCCGTATCTATAAACTGTATGTGCGAAGTCATGACCTAGTTTATATCTAAACAATCGACTGGTAGTGGAGACTTTAAATAAATAAATATAGAAATTGAGAGAGATCTTTGTGTTGTGTTAAGGAGATTATTAAGCAGGGCAGAGAGAGAAGAAAACGCGTTGGTTGAGAATTTGGTCGATGAGACTACAAATTCCGTAGTTTTCGGTTGATTGTAGTGCCGGAAGTATTCACTTCTATAGGTCCCACGAACACATTGCTCCTTTTCTTACATGGATAAGTTACTTTGTCTAAAAGTTATTAACATCTATCATTTACACAAATTAGATCTTATTTATGTACCAAAATTACAATATAATTCTTAAAAATTATCTTCAAATTTCAAATTTAACCCATTTGACTTAATTGAGAGATGTGAATGAGCCCAAAACAAAGCCAACCCAACTCATCATGTGGCCCAAATTGAACTCAATTTAGTGAATTTTGCATTGTTTATATAATGGGTTAATCATGTAAAGCCACTCCTACTCCCACTCCCCTCCCACTTCCAATATAAATATATAAATATAGATTTCAATGTGTGAATTCTAATTGCCGAACAGTTCAATATTTTACTAATATAGTTCAATATTTTACTAATACAGTTGAAGAACCTAAAAGACTCTGTTTGATAACTAAAAAAATGAAAGAAAATCTCTTAAGCAAATTTTCTTTATTTCTTGTATTTCGATAATTTTTACAATAGTGAAAATGAGTTGTTTTTATACTAACACAATTGAATTTTCTCGAAATCTTTACAGACTCTACAATTCACAATATACAAGAATGCACCATAATAGATTCTTTTACGATTTGCATTGCCAGCTTAGCTCTACTTCTAACTACCATACCCGTTGCTAACCATTACTCTCCAGCTCAGCTCTTCTTCTAACTACTATACCAGTTGCTAACCATCACTCTCCAGCTCAGCTCTTCTTTTAACTACCATACCAGTTGCTAACCATCACTGTTGACTTTAGTTGGATTACCTATTGTGCATCAATATTAGATCAATGCACCTATGACACTCTTTGTTTCAGCTTCTTTGCAACACCACCATTTCGCCATTGCATCAGGATGCATTCCTTGATATCCTTACATCCCCTTTAAGCTTAAGGTCTAGGAATTACCTTGAATTTGTGCCAAAAGTATGAAAATTAAGAAAACGAAAGAGGCTTGGTTAATGTGTCTGCAACTTGCTTAATGTTGGAAATATGCCTAATATTAAGGGATTTGTTAAGAACTTTATCACGAATGTAATGAACATCCAATTCAATATGCTTAGAATGAGCATGAAATACAGGATTTTTGGCAAGGGCTGCTACACTTTGATTATCACACCAAATGACAAGGGTAGTGGATGTTTTAAATCTTATTTCACCAAAAAGAGATTGCTGCCAAGATATTTCAGCAGTTGCAGCTGCTAAGGCTTTATATTCACTTTCAGTGCTTGATTTAGAGATGACTTGTTGTTTCTTAGATGACCAATATATCAAATTAGATCCAAAATAGATAGCATAAGTACTAATGGACTTCCTATCATTAATATCACACGCCCAATCAGCATTTGTAAAAGCCTGAATATCATACTGACCTATGGCAGTAAAGTTAAGACTAAATATTGAAGTTATCTTGAGGTATCGAAGGATCATCTTATGAGCTCGCCAGTGAACTTGGGTTGGACAAGAAAGAAATTGTCTCAATTTGTTCACTGAAAAAGCTAATTCAAGTCTTGTTAAAGTAACACATTATAGCCCTCCAATAATACTTCTATAAAATGACACATTTTCAAGGACTTCACCATTAAACTTTGACAACTTCAGACCAGTAGACATTGGTGTATCACTACCCTTGCATTCAGACATGTTTGCTCGAGCTAGAAGATCATTTATGTATCTTGTTTGAGAAAGATGAATTCCAGAGGTTGTAGTTGTGATTTCTATGCCCAAAAAATGACTTAAAGAACCAAGATCATTTAATGCAAAAATCTTGCCAAGTTAAGTAATGAATGTCTCTGTAATATGTTGATCTAAGCATGTAACCAAGATATCATCAACATAAATCAACTTCTTTAAGAACCTGAAAGACTCTATTTGACAACTGAGAAAATAAAAGAAAATATGAGAAACAAATTTTCTATATTTCTTGTATTTCGATGATCTTTACAATAATGAAAATGACTTGTATTTATACTAACACAATTGAACTTTCTCGAAATCTTTACAAACTCTACAATTTATAATATACAAGAATGCACCATAATAGATTCTGTTACAGCTAGCACTGCTAGCTCAACTCTACTTCTAACTACCATACCTGTTGCTAACCATCACTCTTCAGCTCAACTCTTCTTCTAACTACCATACTAACCATCACTTTCAACTTTGGCTGAATTACCTGTTATGCATCAGTATTAGATCAACGTACCTGTGACACTCTATTTTAGCTTCTTTGCAACACCACCATTTGGCCACTACATCATGATGCATTCTCTGATATCTTTACAAATACGATGTTTCACATTACAAATATACTATACTATATTATGACATTAAAAGAAAATGTTGTTATTTAATAT
>JAXCLQ010000006.1:6656592-6670422 GCA_035584115.1 Cedrela odorata | reverse complement strand
CTTTTATGTTTCTTCTTAACTTTGCTGTTTGATCTGATGACAGAGTTTTAATTGTGTAAAGATAGGAGCATGTGATACACAACACATTTGTCTTCGATGAAAAGAAATTAGCCTGGTCTTATCATAAGCAAATTAAATTCTAAGAATCATTTATGTGGTTAACTTAGCTGAGGCTGAGAAGGAAAACCAAATCTTCAATCATACCAAGTTGAAGTTGGTGAAAGGTCGATTATAATTATATTTTATTAATTGTAGACCAAAATAATATTAATTGTATGTCAATGTTTATATTAGGAATACCACTTGGTGTGGCTTACCACCAAACTAATAATGGGTATGATCCATATAAATATATTCCATGCTTAACGTGTGCTATAATATAATAATAATAATACTAAGAGACAACTAAAGTTATTTGTTATACCTAATCTTTATTTCTAATTTCGGAAAAGATAAAATAATCCCACATGGACCACAGAAAGCTATTATTGTTTGATGTTATAATAGATGATGATGATGATGTTGTTTGCATGTGAAATGTGATAATTAAAATACAAAAAGAAAAAGAAAAATTGGTATTAATCTTGCCATTATGTTAATTGGATGGATAAGTTTAAAGCAAAAGACAACCCATTAACCAACCCACTTTAAGAAATTAAGCAGGTTAAAGGGAAGTTGTTTTAGTTTATTAAAATAAATTATGTAGCTAATTGGCTTAATCATACTTCAATTGAAACACCATCAAGAGAAGACAGATACCCTTAGTCATAATTGTCATTAGTGATTAGTAATCCATTAAATCATCTGATTAATGGCGTGTATTTTAACAATTTTATCCTCATAATTTTGTTAATTTACCTTTCTTTATTTTCAAACTCGGACTATTTTATCCTTATATATTATATTAAATTGTCAAGAGACTATATCCCACCAAAACCTTATCATTAACAAATACCAATGCTATAGCCTGCTACCAACAAGCTTCATGAACAATTTGATGGGTTATTTTTTTATTACATTGTCTAGAAACGAAATGTAGGCAAGCCAAGATCTCGACTGTCACCAGGTAATACCACCAGAAATGAAATGCTTCTCCAAATGACATTTAAATTCTTGTCATTTGGAGAACAAAACGCACCTTATTCATTATCAGAATCATCATGATTTGGCCTTCAACACCATCACGAGTGTTATCTTGTTCTATAATATATTACATCACATTAGGGCTAACACACACCACGTCAGAAAGCTTCATTTTTATTTTTGTCTTATTTTAATTTTTGAGTACATGTAGTTGGCTACATATATAATATATAATGGTTAGGTTGTGGAAAGTTTTCATATTCGTCTTGATTATTCTCATATTCATCTCTCTTGACCCCAATTACTACTCATCCCTTGGTTAATAATAATACTCAGGCCTCACAAACTCATTTTCATAACCCATAAAAACTAAAAATAAAAAATGATTCATTAACCAAAGCATTTCCCCATAGAGAAATAAATAAAGCATTAAAAGAACATTCAGCAATTCATTTCCTTTTGACTTGAAAAATAATGTGTGCAGCCAACCATCTTTTGGGAAGAAGCTAAAGAATCTGTAACAATAAAACAAACTAAATATATTTATGTACTCAACATACAAACACAGGTTTATTTCGTAATTTTCTTAAAAGTTTCTAACTATGTCAAAATCTCAGAAAATTTTGTTCCCTTGAATTTTTACAGATTCTTCTCTTCTCACTTCTCACTGTTTCCCTTTCCTCCAAATGACATTTAAATTCTTCCTCTCTTTTGGTTCACCATTTTAGTTGTTCTGAAATAAGTCATGCACAAATCAACATGTTTGGGAAAGCATACCTCAGGCATTTTCCTTGCAGTAATCAAGGTTTCCCTAACATACCATCTCCCCATGTCCTGAAGCTGAGTATCTGACAGCACTGATGAATAGCCGGAAAACGATGGAAAATAAGAGGAACCAATAAGATTAATAAGCAAGGACGAGAAAACTAGAGCATTGCTTTGCACAAGAAAATTTAAAATACAAATCTAAACCATACAACTCATCCAAGGTCAAACAACAAAACCACATTCATTAGCAGATATGAAGCACAATTTCCAATTGCACCAAACCAGCTATAGGGTAAACTCCTCAACAGACAACATCAAAATAGTCCTTGATCCTTGGAAAAAACATGGGCTGCAGAAAATGGCAGTTCTGCCAAATTTAGATGCAGAGATTTGGTTATAGATGTTTATCTGTGAATCTATACATTAAGATTCTTTTCCATCTATTATTGTGATGGAAGCATGAAGATTCCATGGACGGTGAGAGAACGATTTAAGTAATTAATGATTCATTTGTTTCCTTTTTGAAGGAAATAAAAAAAAAAAACCAGAAAGCTAAAATGACTTAAGGGCCTTAAAACAATTGGTATTCGATGGAAACTAACTCCCCTATGACAGACGGATATCCAAGTATTGTTTTTTCCAAGCATGAAAGCTACAACTAATCTACCATACTTTCCGTCACCCTGAGAGCATTTTGTCTCACTTAAATAAGGTAACAGTCCAATTCTTGTGCAGGAAGAATCAAGAACATGGACGGCTTAATTCTTGTAATTCAACCAACTTACTTTAGTAGATAAAATCTTCAGATATACAAATTGAACTCAAAAATCTAATAAGATAATAAATAGGTGTACTAATTCCATCCTTCAACTTTTTAAAAAGCAGCTTACCTTTTAATTCAAAGCCAAACCTCATATATCAAAGAAATTTTCTATTCTGGAATATTGTTATGTTGTTGCATTCCAATCCATCCATAACAAGGCTCCAAACTTTTTCATTCAAATTCATGATGTACTACATCCTAGCGAAGAAACCAAGTTGGCAATTTTTTTTTTGAAAAATTAATTATGTTCCATGCTCATCCCTTCTCAACCATTTAACCCTCCACTTTGCTCTACCCACCATGTTCCATGCCCAAACATGGGTATGACTATGATGACTCGAGAGGTTCTTCCACATAGTCCTCTAGCTTTGAATTGTCATGCATTGACAAAGAAATTAATAAATGTCAAAATCTTCCCAGCTATGGACGTGCCATACACTCTCAAGAAAAATCAAAAAGCTTATTATAAAACTAGAAAAAGAAATAATATTAATTTGGTTCCTGGCATCTACCATTATAGTCACAATGGTTCGCCACACTATTGCTATTCATAATGGAAGGGAATATTTGCCCATTTATATAACAAATCATATGGTAAGACATAAATTGGGTAGGAACTTTTGTACTAGAACAATGATATCTCCAATTATAGCTCCTCTGGGATGTAAAATATATCACTTCTCACCAATCCTATAGTGTATGAGACAAATATATGCATTTCGATTAGGATTTTATTCTATAGTTAGGACGTGGGACAAAGATAATGAAACCCATTTTCTCAACAATTCACAGTTGCTTCACTTTTAACATTAAGTTCTACACAAGAACCTATCATTTGCGATCTAATCATAACTTACAAACTTGCTGTGAGCTTCTGTTCACAACTTAGACAAGATATAGTTCCTCCCTACCTACAGAGACTTGAAGCAGATTAAATTACATTACGTTGCATCTTTATAAAGAGAGCAATGCGGAAATCTGCAAAAGACAACCTATTACAGTGTAGAAGAGACTTTGCCAACTCCATGGAAAGAACTCACATAGAACGTGCATGACTCTTATGCACAAATTTGAAAGGGCAATGTGGAATCCAATGGATATAGCTCTAAAAACATAGCTTGATTGGAACTTACATACAAGGTTCACCCCCGGTCCTAGGCGCGGTCACAACCAAATCACAATTTGCTATCACGCAGGCTCCGGCCCACCCTAGCTTACCAGGTCGTTGGAGCCCAGGGTACCTCACAGCCCACTGGAGAGAAATATGTCCCCTCTGGACCCCACTCGAGGGACCCTCAAGGCTTTATTCCTTCCCTTCTAGGAAGTTCGCACTCCCCCCCCCCCCCCCCCCCCCCCCCCCCCCTCGAACTCAGGACCTCCACTTTGGAGTAATCCTTAGGAGAGTGAGTACTAACTTTTCTATGTATGAACATAGCCATATAGTCATTGGCTCGGCTCAACAAAAGAGAATCACCTTCGCCTCTTATTGCTCAATTTATTGAACCCAATCTATAAAGGAAATGCTAAGCATGAAACAACAACAAGCAAGCACAGTGGCAGGCATCTCCAAGACAATTGACAGGACTTGGAAATCTGGGGCAACATCAATGTAAGACTTGGAAATCTGGGGCCACATCAATGTAAGAATAAAAGAAGTCCATTATATCTCAAGATGAGCAGTAGACTCTAAACTAGAGTCGGTAGATCTTTGAATCAGAAATCAATTCTTGACCCAACAACAATAAAGTAGAGATGATACAGTTCAACTGAATGAGGCCCACAATAATACAACAAATTTTACTACAACAAATATCTAATTATAAATATAAATGGTCTACAAACTTTTGTTGAGAGAGAGTACCAGTCAGCAACGGTCTGTATTTACGCGTCAGTGATTGCCTTATAGCCTCCTTCCTCAAGAACTGTTGCTATAGACACATCCCCTGTCTTTATTATTCTTCCATCATCCTAAAGGACAATAGAAATAAATATTATATATTTAGATCTTTAGGTATGATTAACAGCATTCAGAGATCCTTTAATGGTTTAGCCTCTAAAAAGAACTAAACGATAAATGTTGCCCTTTTATGGCTTTTGAAGATGCAAACCTATCACCCCTTCCATTACCAAATGAGTTATACCGCAACTATACCATTTCATGTTATCCAATGTGAGATACCCAACATGTAATTGAGATGGTCAACTCAATTAGTATGAAAATTTTCATTTTAATAACTAAACTCCCAACACAAACAAAAATCCATGCAATAATTTTCCAACTGACTCACCATGATATGGATAAATGTAGGTTTTATAAATTCCAAAAGCCGTCTATAATGAGTTATCATCAGCACAGAATTCCTTGGAGTCAAAAGTCCGTTCACTGCTTTTGCTACATCTCTAAGTGCATCAACATCTAACCCAGAATCAATTTCGTCTAATATAGCTAAGTCTGCTCCCAAAACCTGTAAAAGCAAAGGCTTACATGAGAAATGGGGAAATTTAAGCATATGAAACCAGGTTACCGTTCGAATATTAGTTCTCGTCACAGCTTTCCCAAACTGCAGTAACTTAAATGTGCATAGAACCTACATTAAATGTGCATGGAACCTACATCGCTATGCCTCCCCATTCCACTGCTTCCCAGCCAAAGAAAATCTCATCAAACAATTTTTAACTCCATTTCCATCCATTTTAGGTACAAAAAACTCCTCAAATATCAATATCAATATATAGAAAGTGCAGGCTCAACAACCCAATAACAGCAGAAAAATTCCTTCTCAGAAATTTCAGCCCAATAAAAATTTTATCACCATTCTCAAACTCCAAGCTAAAACACCAATGAATGTTACAAGTGATAATTTCTCTACTACTGTGACAGGCACATAGGGGAAACAACCCTTCTCTGGGAGCCTCCCGTTACCATCAAATATTTACTTTACAAGAAACACATCACAAGTAAACAAAAAATAAGAAAGAATATTCATACCGCAAGCTGTAAAATCTCATTGCGTTTCCTTTCACCACCACTAAATCCTTCATTAACATTTCTATTAAGAAAGTCAGTCTTCATGCTCACAAGTTCCAGTTTAGGATATATGTAAGCATAGAACTGCAAGCTCAAAACAATATCGAAAATAAATTAATTATATTAAAACATACACAGAAGATAGTCTGCGAGTCCGTGTGTTTGGAAGTGCTTCAAGAAAGAACTTGACGGAAGTACAAAGCACTTCAAGTGCAGCAAAGCTATTTTAATTTTTTGAAAGCGCTTTTACGCCAACCAAATACACTCCCAAACACAATATAAATTAATTCTAACCTCAATCGGTCCAAGTTCCGGCTGACCAAGTTTTCTTCTTCGAGCATTATAAGCCATGTGAAGAAAGTCAATATTGCTGACTCCTGGAATCTCAACTGGAGACTGAAAACTCATAAAAAGTCCAGCAAGTGATCGTTCCTCCGGCTCCATTTCAAGCAAATTTTCCCCTTTGAAAACGACACTCCCTCCTGTCACTTCATAATCCGGATGGCCAACCAGAACCTATACATCGTTCACGCCCTAAACTCAACATTTCTTTTCTATTCTAATTTTATTCTTAATTTCTCCAGAAAAATAATGAAATATAAGAAGAAAAAAAAACCTTTGAAAGTGTGCTCTTCCCAGAACCGTTCTTTCCCATTATCGCGTGAATCTATCGTTCAAAATCACACGCGTGTCAGATTGATTTTCATCATCGATATTAATTTAAATTAACAATGGAGGTTGAAATTTAAACTGACCTCTCCTTCGTTGACCGAGAGGTTGACGCCCTTGAGAATTTCCAGTTTGGTTTCAGCGATCACAGCAGTTAAATCAGTGACTTGAAGCAGAGGCCGGTTTTTCTCATTCTGGCCATCAGTTGAAGATTTCGAGGGAGAATCGACGGCGGAGAGGGTGGCTGTAACGCGATTGAGAGACAGACGGGGGCGGTTTGACTTTGAGCGGAGAAGGAGAGGTTGGAGAGCAGGAAGTGTAAATACGAAAGACTTAGAGGGTGAAAACGTAAATTTAAAGGAAGAAGAACTGGTGTTGCAAAATAGAACTGCAGCCATCACAGCAGTAGTTGTCGATGCTGGAGCGAAATTTATTACATCAAACATTTAACCTATAACTCTGCAATCAGACAGCTTTCTTCGTCTTCTTCGCCTCTGTAGTTCGAGTGAAATATGCAGGAACAAGATTGATTATTAGGGTGTCAAATATGTGGGCCGGTTCTGGTCGGGTCAGACCCAAGTTTGAGTTTATCCGTGTGAGCGGGCAAAATGCTAAGGATTGTCTATTTTCTTTCTTAACACGCAAAATGAACACAAGGACACAGTTAATTTACGAGGGCACAATTCTTCGACTTTAAAGATTATAAGATTAGTGCTGTCTCACTTTATTTTAATTGTTCTTAATTCAACTTATTTCTCTTATAAAATTCTTACTATTTATTTATAGTTATAAGTTTCAATTAATATTTTTACAACTAATTTCACTTACATATTTGACTATATCTAACAAATTGATTAAGAAGTATTAGAAAACTCCTACTGAATTACTTATCTTGATTTCAAGATTATCTATATTATATATGGAGGTTAATGTCATGTTAACATTTCACCATATATTATCTTGATATCCTGTCAAAATAAGAGTTATTCTTAAACCTTCTTGAATACACCTGTAACTATCTTAGCCATACTGTTCTCACCCACATTTTATTTTTTAACCATTTATTATATAGCCTAATTTTATTCTCTAACTGTTTGCACATTTTTTACTATATAATTATTCTCTAACCATTTATTATAAGTCTATTAGGTGCATGTCAGCAAATTTGTCTGTAAGCATTATCATCACGTGTCACAGAGTTCATATTCACCTCTGTAAATTATCCATGTAGCACCTTTGAAATGATCGCATGCTTCGAGGGTTAGTCTTACAAGAACACGCATATTATCTGATTTCAATATGTCTTGATCTTGTCAGGAGGATGGCTCCAGTGCCTAATTAGTATTCCAACGGAGGGAAGAGAGAAACACCCATTTTAGTGACTAAAGCCGCACGCTATGCAATGTTTACACATATAAGAGTAAGATGAAAGCTTGGGGTGTAACAACATGATACTTCTAACACTAGGCCTAACATGGTCAATGGCTAACCGTTTGATGGCAGTCTTTTAACACTTCCTCTTTATCATTTTAACCAGTAAACATAAATTTATTTTTATAGTAAAACTTGAAATGCCGGCAACCTTCAATTTCTTTTAAAATAATTCCCACGTGTCCGCCTTGCTTTTTAACCAGCAACCGACGCTATTTTCACCCTCCACCAACCCAATCTTCCTTTCCGGCTTTGCCCAAACGTTAAACAGTAAACAGTTTAACACAGAATGAATAATGAAATAAAATAATGAAAAATAAAAGCAGAAAACAAGCAGAAGAAGAAGCTGACTGGCCTTTGAAGCGAATAAAGCTCAAGTGTTTATATCGTCTCTGAATAAGAAACCGAACCTTCATCAATCATTATTCCTTCCATTCCCTTCCCTTCTCTTCAATGGCCGAAACTCCGAAACTCTTAGCAGTTTTTCTTATGTTTCTTTTCGGTCTTCAATTCACTGTTTCGGTGCAGGAAACCTCTGTTCATTCCGGCCAAATCAACTCCAACTCAGTCCTGGTTGCGCTTCTCGACTCGCATTACACTGAACTCGCTGAGCTCGTTGAAAAGGCGCTTCTGTTGCAGACTCTTGAAGACGCTGTCGGCAAGCATAATATAACCATTTTCGCTCCTAAAAATGAAGCTCTTGAGCGCGATATCGATCCTGAGTTCAAGCGGTTCTTGCTCGAACCTGGAAATTTGAAGTCTCTCCAGACGCTTCTGCTCCATCACATTGTACCCGGACGAATTGAAGTGCAACAATGGCCCGTTAAAGCCAATGAGTCAACTCCGCATCACACGCTCTCGAGTCACCCGGTCGAGTTAACTAGTCAAGATTCCGGTGACAAATTTATTAGTAAATCCAAGGTTCTAAACCCAAATGCCGTCGACCGTCCAGATGGAGTGATCCACGGCATCGAGCAGCTACTAATACCTCGATCTGTACAACAAGATTTCAACAATCGCCGAAGTCTCCGATCAATCTCTGCCGTTAAACCGGAAGGAGCACCAGAGATCGACCCGAGAACGAATCGATTGAAAAAACCTGCACCACCGGCTAAACCGGGTTCACCACCGGCCCTTCCTATTAACTACGCAATGGCTCCCGGTCCATCACTAGCTCCCGCCCCGGCACCAGGACCAGGTGGGCCACACCACCATTTCAACGGAGAGAAGCAAGTAAAGGATTTCATTCAGACACTCTTACTTTACGGCGGGTACAACGAAATGGCCGATATTTTAGTGAATCTCACATCCCTCGCGACCGAAATGGGTCGTCTCGTTTCGGAGGGTTACGTTTTAACCGTTTTGGCGCCCAACGATGAGGCCATGGCTAAGCTGACGACGGACCAGCTGAGCGAGCCAGGCGCGCCGGAACAGATTATTTATTACCACGTTATTCCCGAGTACCAAACTGAAGAGAGCATGTACAATGCCGTGAGAAGATTCGGGAAAATTTCGTACGATACGCTGCGTTTGCCACATAAAATGATGGCAGAAGAAGCTGATGGGTCGGTGAAATTCGGTCAAGGTGACGGATCGGCCTACTTGTTTGATCCCGATATCTATACCGACGGCCGAATTTCGGTTCAGGGAATCGATGGAGTGTTGTTCCCGCCAGAGGAAACGTCGACGAAATCGGACAGGAAAAAAAGCGTTAAAGTCGCTGTAAAACCTAGAAGAGGTGTGTTTTTCTGAACATTTTTTTTTTCCTTAATTCAATATTTAGTTTTTATTTTTATTTTTTTTAATTACTAAGCATTTAAATATTTAATTTTTATTGCTGATATAAAAATGCAAATTGATAAAAATAACAGTAAAACTGATTAGGTGGAATATTGAAAACAATTAATTCAAATACGAAACTACTGTTATTAGAAATTAGTAATTAGAATACGAAACATGATTACTATTAGAATTTCGGAGGAAAAGAAAATATCGGGCGAAACATCGCAGATGGGGAATGCGGGTGGGGTGTGTGTCAGGGTTAGCATTAGTGTAGGGTGAAAGGAGAGTTGTCGGCAGGTTCAGAGTTGGTCAGAGGTCATAGTTGTCATTTACTCTGTCTTCTTCTTCTTCTCTTCTCTTCTTGTTTTCATAAGTGCTTTTTCGGGTAGGGCCATCGTCCGTGGTGGTTTCATTTTTCATTAATTCATAGGAAAATGATATGAAAAAATTAGTGGCTTTGGATGCTTTTCCTTGTACAGTAATCTATAAGCCAAAAGCTGTGTTCGTATTTGCCTTGGCCTAAAAGTATTGGATATGCTTTCTCAAAAGCGCTTTCATATACTGCCTGCGTTGCATTTAAGTGCTTTTAATTGGGTCCAAGAGAAAAAATTAGAACCAAATGTTGCTAGGCATGATGTATATAACTCTCTTGTTTTTGCTTAATTTTAAATGTACCATGCACCCCTTAAAAGTATTTGATAAATTAAAAATCACAACAACTTAATATGTCATGACCTCGCAGAAAATTCTACTGTACAAGAGAGTTTGCCGGTGTGACTTGTTAACTGATGAAAATATTCATAAAATAAAATAGAAACCAAACTGTCGGCAAAGTCAAAAACTCTTGGCTGCAAATGTGATTCTGAAATCTGGAGAAACTGTCGGTGAGGGAGTGGGAAAAAGAAATAAAAAATTAAAACTATTTTGTATTTGGAATTAAGTAGCTCACAGTCACAGAAAATGGCCAGAAACGATATATAAGCAAGAATTAATGCTAAAGTCGTTTTTGGAATCTTGACTTACTTTCTTCCTACTTTAAAATATTTCTCATGCATGATTTGATTTTGTTCTTATTATGATTATGCAATTGTATTGCGATTTACGGAAATATAAAATATGGGACTGGGACCATTTCCTGTATTATATAGGTGAAGTATCCTGTCAATTATAATTACAAACTCCATGCAAATTGCCAAGTTCATTTCTTATTAAATTCAAGCCATAAATAAATTTATTGACATGTATTTGATCTCCCCACTAGCATTAAATCTCTCCCTGTTTTGTTAAACACTTCCATTTCTTGTTGTCAGAAATGAATCCAAATCTTATTGATCTCCTCGTAGTAATATTATACATGCAAATTATGTATACAAAGTACAAACTGATGCGACATGGAACTAATAAATATATATTGATTTGGTGTAAAAGATATGACGTATTTTCATTTTGTAAATTATTGAATTGCTGGATGATTATATTTTACTGATACATTGTGAGTTTATCTGTTGTTGGAAAATGGTTTTCATCAACTAATAATGAAAGTTAATAAGTTGCTTTCTATCTGTTGATTTGTTTTATATAGGGACGGCTTATTTATTATAAATAATTTTCTGTTAATGGCATAATGTTTTTTGTTTGGCAGGAAAATTGCTTGAAGTAGCATGCCAGATGCTTGGTGCCTTTGGACAAGATTCTCATTTCACCACATGCCAGTGAAAACCCCCCTCACTGCCTTCAATCAAAAGCAAAACTTCAAACAAGGACAAAGGTATATATTCTTATTCTGATTAATTATTCCAAATCTTTTTTTATTTCTTTCTCAAGCTAAATCAAATTAAGCTATCTCCAAAAATTTTAACAGTTGGACCAAATAACACCGGCAAGTAGTTTTTACAATATTGTTTTAGAGGTCAACTGAAGGATTTGATTTCTTTAATTCATGCACTGCCCATAATCATAAATTTCATTAAAACTCTACTAACTCTTCTTGGACACATCTTGCCTTATATTATTTACAGCTCCATCAGGCTCCATCACTGTAGGTATAAGAGAAACCTGTCAAAGGGCACTAATTTTTTTTTTCTTTAAACCTACCAAGCCATGATAAAACTAGGCAGTATCTCTCTTATATGATTATAACTTACAAGCAGAAAGCCCTTTGACAAATAAGGTTTCTGATAAATTTTATGAATCTTTGACAGAGGTTTAGGATGAACTCTAAAGTTCTAATCAAATCTTGTATGTATGTATATGTAAAATTTTGTCTTATAAGATAATTGATTTATACTAATGTTTATATTGTCATTGATTCAATATTGCAGGTACTGAACAATGTAAAAAGTTTTTTTTTTCTTTCTTTGGTGTAAGATGTGACTTTTTGCTATCTTTATTCTCTTAAATTTTTTCAAATAGAAGGAAGGCTGCAATGCAAATCAGTCAATATTCAAGAATGGGAAAATTTGGAAGCAAGCAAAGTATTTTGGCCATTGGTGTTATATTATTGCAAGGAAAGGAAATAATAAAAGAAAAAGAAAAAGAAAAGGGGTTTGCTCTGCTGTCATTTCTAGTTATAGTTGCCTTTGTAAGATTTTTGAATTTTCTTTTTTTCTTTTCCAATATTTTGTGTGCAATATGGTGGTGATAAGCTGTCTACTGCTGATTGGTTGGTGAGAGAGGAGCCGGAGGAAGGGGATTGATTTTGTTTGTGTGATGTACTTGTAGATGCACAAAAAAGAAGAGTTCCACATGTGGGCATCCCACTCAATAAAATAGTAGACAAAATAAATTAATAAAAAGAAAATTATTTTGTGTTAAAGACATATTAAAAAATAAATAAATAAAATAAAATAATAAATTGTAGTTATTTTTCTTGTGCATTTGGTTTGGTTTGTGGTCAGTGGTGGCTATTGGGTCGGGTTAACTCTTTACCCGCATTGACTAGAGAAAAATTTAATTCGCATCAACTCGTGTGAACAGTATAAATCGGGCTAGTTATGGGTCGTAGACACAGATTGAGTTAGGTCAAAGTAAAATGAATGGTGGTCTGATTCAAGTGAACCTAAAACTAGTTGGGCTAGTAAGATTGTTGACTTGGCGGACCAAATCGATAGGTCAAGGCCGATTTGACTAGTCGGATTAAATAAAAAATTTTAAAAAAACTTACAGATTGTAATAGTATAAATGAATGTATTTTTGAGACAATCTAAAATGTAATTAAAATAAAAAATTAATAAATCGGAGGGTTTGAGCAGAACTGGCACAAAATTGAGTCAAAATCGATTCAGCACTGTTTATCTACACGAGCTTTATCAATTCCACATTTTAGGAACTTGACCTGGTTCAATTCGTTACACCTCTAAATTTGAACTTAAATTAAAATAATAGGCTTCCAATCCGGTCCAAACCCGTAAAATTAGGCTTGTTAGTCACTATTATTTGTGGGTTCATAATTTTATGTTCAAATTCGTATTTTTAAACCAATTTATATAATAAATGCATTTAATTCCAATAAAAGAACACACAATGCCATCTAAACACAATATAAATTAAAAAAAAATTAATGAATAATATTTAAGTACAAATTTCATAATTGTGAGACTATTTGAACTCTAAAAAATATTTTCAACACTCATATTTTATATTACTAAATTATTTATAATTTAAATTATTATTAAAAATAATTTAATATAATTAAACAAAATATAATTACTAGAACATTTCGGTATATTACCTTCTAAAAATATTTAATATTTATTTTATTAATATCAAATATAATCCATAAAAAACAAAATTTAACTATCTTTTTTTATTTATTAATAACCACATATTTTTCAAAATTAATAATTATTAAAGAAAAAAATAAATACAAATTACAGACCATGGAAAGTTATTCTATGGTAAATTTGAGATTTTTATTATTTATATTTTAAATTTATGAAAGTGTTAGGAGTGCGCTTTTCATAATAATTCTTGGAACTAAAATTTCCGTCCAACTTTGAACCTTCACCTATTCTTTAACAACCAATGCCCTGCCCTTCGCTCGAACAACCATCAAAGTAAGGGCTTTATTAAAATGATCCAACTCCTTTCAATTCAAATCGTTGGCCCAATAAATAAAATAAAATAAAATAAACTGAAATCAATATATATATATATATATATGTATTTATTTATTTATTTAAATATATCTTTATAAATTGCATGAGATATTAGTTTTTATCTTTTCATAACCACATGTTTGTTTATT
>JAXCLQ010000006.1:6637877-6653350 GCA_035584115.1 Cedrela odorata | reverse complement strand
TTAAACATGGGCATTTCTTGGTTCTTGGACTTCATCGATAAGAGAATAACATGAACAGGAATGACAGCACAAGAATGAAGATGCCAATGAGTTCGCTGCAGCTGAAATTCCTAGACAGTACTGAAATGGTAATAAATATATACATATTAGAATGTGTGGTTACTGTATCGATGTTAGTGCAGTGCACATGCCTTGGCTTGCAGGCTGCTCATTCATATCCATCCTTGCCAGCCGTCATTTTTGTTTTAGTTTAAAGTCTAAATTTATTTTATGCAACCAATAATTATTTGAGTATAATTAAAATTAACGTATTATGTCTTTTAACTCATTATCATTGTAAAATAAAATTAATTAATAATTTAATTATTATAATTTTAAAATGAAATATATAAATATCGGAACATACATATTCTTATAATAGGCTGAAAAAAAGATTAAAATTTAGTTGTGAACTTATAAGTTTTATTTATTTAATTTAGGTATAAACAATTTTAAGAAAGCCTTAATGAATAGGCCAAGCGAAGTCATTAATTAAACATTATCTAATTGTCTCTTCAACCATCTAAAAGCTTGAAACTTTTTTATTAATTATTTGATTACTTTAGACAACAATATCTTCTTAAGATTTATATACATGTTGAATATTTAATTAAGCACGAGGCAAATGATGTATGATTACAACCCAAAACAGCCATCAACTTTGATTATTGATCGAGGTAATCAATTGTCACCACCATCAACTATAGACAAAAGAATTTGTTCACATGATTAATACTATTTTATATTATATTTTAATTAATTCCATCACCCAAAACAACCAAATAAGTATTATTTATTATGTCCACCGACAAGTTACAAAACTTTTTTTTTTTATTTCTTTTCGGTGGGTGAGGTGGGTGGGTTGGTGAAATTTTTGTTTTCAATAATAATTAGTAAGAATATAACATTTTTCTAAATACTTAGTTTTAAAGAATAAAAAACACAATTTCAAAACCAAGAGCAATGAATCTTATGCAAGTTCATTGAGAGGAGTATGTATGTGATATTATTTTCAAATTTTATACAGTGCAATCCCATCACTTGTGCCTGCCCGCCTGCCAGAAGACATACATGGGAAAAGTACAGTCATTTCAGAGAGGAGTGGACTAGTAGGGTTCACTACAAATCTTAGAAATCAAATCAAATCAAATACAAGGGAAAAAGGATGTCAAAGAAACTCAAAATCTGAAGATTTAATAACCAAAGAAGTTCTCATCTAGAAATATATACAAGGCATTAAAACAACATTCACCAATTTCTTTCCTTTTGACATGAAAAATAATATGGGGCAACCATCTTTTCGGAAGAAGCTAAAGAATCTGCAACAACAATGAAACAAAAAAAAAAAAAAAAGGTCTAACATTTATTTATGTATCCGCATACAAACACTGCTTCATTTCTCATTTTCTTAAACATTTCTAGCAATGTCATAATCCTGGAAATTTTGTTTGCTTGAATTTTACAGATTATTCTGTTATCACTTTTAACTGTTTCCCTTTTCTTTTAGTCCTTTTTTCCTCCATATGACATTAAATTATTCCTCTCTTTCACTTCACCATTTTAATTGTTCTGAAATAAGTCATTCACAAATCAACATGTTTGTGAAACCATACCTCAGGCGTTTTCCTTGCAGTAATCAACATTTCCCTAACATACCATCTTCCCATGTCCAGAAGCCGAGTAGCTGACAGCACTGCTGAATAGCTGGAAAACGATTGAAAGGAAGAGGAGGAACCAATAAGATTCATACACAAGGACAAGAAAACAAGAGTATTGCTTTGCACAGGAAAATTTAAACTGCAAATCTAAACCAACCAATTCATTCAATACCAAACAAACAACATTTGTTCACAGATATGTAACACAAACTCCAATTGCACCAAACCTTTTTGTACAATTTAGGTCTTCCTGTTTCATAATCAAGCCCAAGAAACCAAAATGGCAGATTTAAAGAAGAAAAAAAAAGGAAAAAGAAAAAAGAAAAGGATAACTGGCACACAGAGGGCATCCAAAATTATTCTGTGCCCATCCCATCTCAACCATTTAACGCTCCCCTTACTCTACCCACCATGTTCAGTGCCCAAAAATGGATATGGTACAATGAGTTTAGAGGGTCCTCTGGATGTCATGCATGGAAAAAGAAAAAAAATAACTTCAAAATCTTCCCAAATGTGGATGTGTCATACTCTCAGGTCTTGGCACAGAGACAATGAAACCAGTTTTCTTGACAGTGCACAATCGCTGTACTTAACATTAAGCTCTCCTCATTCATGAATAGTACATTAAGCTCTCCTCATTCATGAATCAATCATTTGAGATCTAATCGTACTTTAGAGAAATTTAGTTCCTCCAGACCTAGAGAGACTTCAAGTAGATTAAATTATAATACCTTGAATCTCTACAAAGAAGGCAAAGCAGAAAATCTGCAAAGACAACCTATTACAGCATAGAAGAGACTTTCCTAACACTATGGAAAGAACTTGAGTGGAACGTGCATAACTCTTACGGCCAAATAAGAATGGGCAATGTAAAATCTAACGGATATAGCTATAAATAAAAAAACAATGTTCTTTTCTTCCCCATCGATACAAATGTAGAGGTTACCAGCATGAGATAATTATTAGGACTTCAAAAACAGGGCTCACATCATGACTGACATGGAGCTCTACACATCAGTTATTACTAATGAGTACAAAAATAAAATGAAATAAAGAAGACATATCTAGGAAAGAAACAATGTCATAGGACTGCCATGAATTCGATTGAAGGTGATGAAAAATTATTGGACTAGAAAATGTGGACATTGGTTCCCTGTCTAATAAAACAATTTTCAGATTTGTATTTACTAAAACCAGCTAAAAACTGAATTATTGCAGAATTAAAAAACAAAAGAGAGCACTAGAACGGGAATGACAGAGAGAGAGAGAGAGCAAGAAAGAAGAAAAAAATCCACGAAACCAGCTTCCTATAAGGAAAAGCACTCGGTCTGATGAGATCTTGGGAGACAACATACATGCCTTCAGTTTCTCCTTGTCCCAACAATATCCCAATTTCAACTTTAGTCCACAAACTCTATAATTGTCTTGCATGTTGAACATACGAACAAATATTTTAGAAATCCAAAGGAGTAAATACAAGTGCATTGATTTTTATTGCAGGGTTATGTTTCAACTTTTTACAAATGCTAACGTAATTACAAAAGATAAGACAACAATGCTCCTTTTTCTTCCTTTTGTTTCTTTTCCTTTGAATCTTAGGTGTGAATGTAGAAACTGTACAGAGTTCAACAGCAATTTCAATGAAATAAAACAATTGTATGGTTCGGTAATGGATAACACCAGTATTTGGGCTGGTAAAAAAAAAACCATAAGAAGCGGCCTGAATTCTCACATAGAATTGCGATAGAACCCAAAACTAACTTCCCGATGAGAACACAACTTGATCTGAACTTACAAACAGCATTCTTGGTGTATGAACATAGCCAGCCCCTACCTATGATACAGTTTTGCCTCTTATTGTGCAATTTATCATCTTCTATTGTGCAATTTACTGAACCCAACTTATAAAGGACATGCTGAGCATGAAACTACAACAAACAAGTATAGTGGCAAGCAGCTCTGGGAAAATTCACATCACTTGGAAATCCAGGGCCATGTCAATGTAACATTAAAAGAAGTCCATTGTATCTCAAAATAAGTAGTACACTCTAAACTAGCCTCAGTAGATCTCTGAATCAACAAACAATTAGAGAATATGGCAAATTTTACTACAACAGAAGTCTAATTAGAAATACAAACGATCTACAAACTTTTGTAGAGAGAGAGAGAGAGTACCAGTTACCAATGGTCTACATTTATGTATCAGAGATTGCATTATAGCCGCCTTCCTCAAGAATTGTTGCTATGGAGATATCCCCTGTTTTTTTGATTCTTCCATTATCCTAAAGGACCATAGAAATATTAAGCTCCTTGAGTTCTGATTACATCATTGATTGGGATTTTTCTCCAGATCATAAATATTAAATTATAGCTTTATGGAAAAATTATTATAAAAATGAGAAACATAAACAAAATATAAAAGATAATCACAGATATGGAAAATAAAGGAATAAGGGGTTCACCAGAATTTATTTATACACAACTCCAAAAATTAATATGTTCAACAGTAGAAGCAAACAATTAAAATATCTACCCGACTTTTAAGGGTAAAGCATTCGGAGATCCTTTAATGTTTTAGCCTCCAAAAAGAATTAAATGATAAAATTTGCCTTTTATGGTTTTTGAAGATGCAAACCTATCACCCTCCATTACCAAGTAAGTTATACCACAACTATACCATTTCATGTTATCATATGTGAGATCCCCGACATGTAATTGACAAGGTCATCTCGGTTAGTATGAAAATTCTATTTTAATAACTAAATTCCACCACAAACAAAAATCAATATTGTAATTTTCTAACTTTCCTTCCACTCACCATGACATGGATAAATTTAGGTTTTATAAATTCCAAAAGCCGTCTATAATGAGTTATCATCAGCACAGAATTCTTTGGAGTCAAAAGCCCATTCACTGCTTTTGCTACATCTCTAAGTGCATCGACATCTAACCCAGAATCAATTTCGTCTAATATAGCCAAGTCTGCTCCCAGAACCTGTAATACACAGAGGGAAACACATACATGAGAAAAGGGGAATTTAAGCATATGCAAGGAGGTTGCTTTTCCAATATCAATTCTCATCTCAACTTTCCCAAACTACGGTAACTTAAATGTGCACAGAACCTACATATAGCTATGCCTCCCCATCACCACTTTCCGGCCAAAGAAAATCCTATCAAACAATTTTTAACTCCATTTTCATCCATTTAAAGATACAAAAAACTCCTCAAATCTAAATATCCAAATATAGAAAGAGAAGACTTTAACAACCCAGTAACAGCAAAAAAAATTCCTCTTCAGCAATTTCGGCCCTATAAAAATTGTATTGCCATTCTCACACTCCAACTTAAGAATTCAGTGAGATGTTACAACTGATAGTTTCTCTACTATATGTACTACTATGACAGGCATATCAAGGAAACAACCCTTTTTCTGGGGACCGTCCATCACCATCAAAATATTTACCTACAAGAAACACATCAGAATTAAACATAAAGCAAGAAAGTATAACCATACCGCAAGCTGTAAGATCTCATTGCGTTTCTTTTCACCACCACTAAATCCTTCATTAACATTTCTATTAAGAAAGTCAGTCTTCATGCTCACACGTTCTAGTTTAGGATATATGTAAGCATAGAACTGCAAGCGCAAAACAACAACAAAAAAAAAAAAAAAAATAATTATATTGAAACATATACAGAAGATAACTGACGAGTGTGTTTGGAAGTGCTTCAAGAAAGAACTAGATAGAACTTTTTGAAAAATTTAATTATCAAGTACAAAGCAATTCAAGCGCATCAAAGCTATTTAATTTTTTGAAAGCGCTTTTAAGCCAACCAAATGCACTCCCAAACACACTAGAAATTACTGCTAACCTCAATCGGTCCAAGCTCCGGCTGACCAAGTTTTCTTCTTCGAGCATTATAAGCCATCTGAAGAAAGTCAATATTGTTGACTCCCGGAATCTCAACTGGAGACTGAAAACTCATAAAAAGTCCAGCAAGTGAACGTTCCTCCGGCTCCATTTCAAGCAAATTTTCCCCTTTAAAAAGGACACTCCCTCCTGTCACTTCGTAATCCGGATGCCCAACAAGAACCTATACATCGTTCACGCCCCAAAATTCAGCATTATTTTTAATTTCTCCAGCAAAATAATGAAATAAAAGCCAAAAAGAAAAAAAGAATTAACCTTTGAAAGCGTGCTCTTCCCAGAACCGTTCTTTCCCATTATCGCATGAATCTATCGTTCAAAATCACACACGTGTCAGATTGATTTTCATCATCGAGATTAGTTTAAATTAACTGTGGAGGTCGAAATTTAAACTGACCTCTCCTTCGTTAACCGAAAGGTTGACGCCCTTGAGTAGTTCCTGTTTGGTTTCAGCGATCACAGCAGTTAAATCAGTGACTTGAAGCAGAGGCCGGTTTTTCTCATTCTGGCCATTAGCTGAAGATTTCGAGGGAGAATCTACGACGGAGAGGGTGGCTGTTACGCGGCTGAGAGACAGACGGGGGTGGTTTGACTTTGAGCGGAGACGGAGTGGGAGAGGACGGAGGGCTGGAAGTGTAAATACGAAAGACTTAAAGGGTGAAAATGTAAATTTAAAGGTAGACGAACTGGTGTTGCAAGGAAGAACTGCAGCCATCACAGAAGTAGTTGTTGCTGCTGGAGTAAAGTTTATTACATCAAACATTTAATCTTAACTCTGCAATTAGACAGCTTTCTTCGTCCGCTTCAGCCTCAATGGTTCGTTCGAGTGAGATGAGATATGCAGGAAGCGGGATTGCTGTGTAAAAATGTGGGCCGTCCGGGTCGGGTCAGGCCCAAGTTTTAATGTTATGGCTACATACATGGGTCTATAGCCCAACGTCTGTTAACAAGGATTCAACATTCCGCTTTATACATATATTATATATACATGTAAAGTTATAATATAAAATTACAGCACGAAAGAATTTCCTTTTCTTGTAAAACTTCAAACGCCGGCAACCTTCAATTTCTAGAAAGAAAATCCATCGTGTTCGCCTTTCTTTTTAACCCCCAACCGACGCTATTTTAACCTGCCACCAAACCAATCTCAACTCATCTTCCTTTCTCCTTCGCCCAAACGTTAAACAGTTTAGCGGACAACGAATAATAATAAAATAAAAAATAAAAGCAACTAACACAGAGAGAAGAAGAAGAAGATGACTGGCCTTTGAAGGAAATAAAGCTCAAGTGTTTATATCATCTTTGAATAAGAAACCGAACCTTTATCAATCATTATTCCTTCCCTTCCCTTCCCTTCCCTTCCCTTCAATGGCCGAAATTCGGAAACTACTTGCATTTCTTCTGTTTCTTTTTGGTCTTCAACTCACTGTTTCGGTGCAGGAAACCCCTGTTCATTCCGGCCAAATCAACTCCAACTCAGTCCTGGTTGCGCTTCTTGACTCGCATTACACTGAACTCGCTGAGCTCGTTGAAAAAGCGCTTCTGTTGCAGACTCTTGAAGACGCTGTCGGCAAGCATAATATTACCATTTTCGCTCCTAAAAATGAAGCTCTAGAGCGCGATCTCGATCCTGAGTTCAAGCGGTTCTTACTCGAACCGGGAAATTTGAAGTCTCTTCAGACGCTTCTGCTTCATCACATTGTACCCGGAAGAATTGAAGTGCACCAATGGCCTGTTAAAGCCACCGACTCAACTCCGCATCTCACGCTCTCGAGTGACCCGGTCGAGTTAACTAGTCAAGATGCCGGTGACAAATTTATTAGTAAATCGAAGGTTTTACACCCAAATGCCGTCGACCGTCCAGATGGAGTGATCCACGGCATCGAACGGCTACTAATCCCTCGATCTGTACAGCAAGATTTCAACAATCGCCGAAGTCTCCGATCAATCTCCGCCGTTAAACCAGAAGGAGCGCCAGAGATCGACCCGAGGACGAACCGATTGAAAAAACCGGCACCACCGGCTAAACCGGGTTCACCACCCGCCCTTCCTATTAACTACGCAATGGCTCCCGGTCCATCACTAGCTCCGGCTCCGGCACCAGGACCAGGTGGGCCACACCACCATTTCAACGGGGAGAAGCAAGTGAAGGATTTCATTCAGACACTCTTGCTTTACGGCGGGTACAACGAAATGGCCGACATTCTAGTGAATCTCACATCCCTCGCGACCGAAATGGGGCGGCTAGTATCGGAGGGTTACGTTTTAACCGTTTTGGCGCCCAACGACGAGGCCATGGCCAAGCTGACGACGGACCAGCTGAGCGAGCCGGGTGCGCCGGAACAGATTATTTATTACCACGTGATTCCCGAGTACCAGACTGAGGAGAGTATGTACAATGCGGTGAGAAGATTCGGGAAAATTTCGTACGATACGCTGCGTTTGCCGCATAAAATGATGGCAGAGGAAGCTGATGGGTCGGTAAAATTCGGTCATGGTGACGGATCGGCCTACTTGTTTGATCCCGATATTTATACCGACGGCCGAATTTCGGTTCAGGGAATTGATGGAGTCTTGTTCCCGCCAGAGGAAACGTCGACGAAATCGGACAGTAAAAAAAGCGTTAAAGTCGCAGTAAAACGTAGAAGAGGTATTTTTTCTTAATTCAGTATTTAGTTACTTATTTATTAATTACTAAGCATTTAATTATTTAATCTTCAATACTGATTTGAAAATTGATAAAATTATTGATAAAACTTATAAGGGAAAAAATTGAAAATAATTAGTTGAAATACGGAACATATAATTGTTAGGATTTATTAATTAGAATGCAAAAACGAAAACTGCAGTTGTTAGAAATTGGTAATTAGAATACGGAAAATGATTATTATTAGAATTTCGGAGGATACTATGAATATCGGGGGGAAATATCGGAGATGGGGCGGTGGAGTGAGTGTGTTTGTCGGGGTTAATATTAGTGTTGGGTGAAAGAAGAGTTGTCGGTGGGTCAAAGTTGGTCAGAGTTCATAGTTGTCATTTCTTCCTGTCTGCTCTGCTTTTGGTGTTTCCATTAAGTCCTTTTTAGAGTAGGGTCCGTCCGTGATGGTTTTCATTTTTCATTAATTCATAGGACATGACATGAAAATTAGTGGCTTTGAATGCATTTCCTTGTGCAATAATCTGAAAGCCAAAAGCTGTGTTGGCATTTGCCTTGGCCTAAAAGTATTGCATATGCTTTTTTAAAAGCTCTATAATACACTGCTTGCGTTGCATTTAAGTGCTTTTAATTAGGTCCATAAGATAATCATCAAATTTTATTTTATTTTTTTAAATAATTATCTTACATATGGGTGAAAATTAGAACCGAATGTTGCTAACTATGTATACAACTGTTGTGGTTTCGCTTATTCTACTGTGCAAGAGACTTTGCTGTTGTGAGTTGTAAACAGAGAGAAAATCTTCATAAAATAGAAACTGTCGGCAAAGTCAAAAACTCTGGCTGCAAATCTGAAACTGTGGGCGAGGGAGTAGAAATTAAGTAGCTCACAGTTACAGAAAATGGCCAGACAGCATATAATAGCTAAAAGTTGTTTTTGGAATCTTGACTTACGTTCTTCCTACACCTTAACTAAAAACGACAGCTTGGCTGCCTGCCTATTTATTTAATTCCTCCAATTATTTTTATACTTTAAAATATTTCTCATTCATGATTTGATTTTGTTCTTATTATAAAAATATATTAAATTAATAAGATATGGGACTGGACCCATTACCAGTATTATATCGGTGAATATCCTGTCAATACACACACACACCATGCAAATTGCCAAGTTAATTCAAGCCATAAATAAATTATATATTAACATGTATTTGATCATCCATCTAGCACTAAATATCTGTCTCTGTTTTGTTAACTCTTCCATTAATTTCTTCTTGTCCAAAATGAATCCGATCATATTGATCTACTCACAATAATATTATACGTGCAAATTATGTTGTATACAAAGTTCAAACTGATGCGATATAGAACTAATAAAAGTATTTTGATTTGGTGTAAAAGATATATAGTTTGTAAATTATGAATTGCTGGATGATTATATTTTACTGTTATATATATTGTGAGTTTTTGTTGTTGGAAAGTGGCTTTCGTCAACTAATATTGGAAGTTAGTAAGTTGCTTTCTAACTGTTCATTTGTTTTGTAATATTTAATTTAAAGAATATATATCTATAGGGATGGCTAATTTATTATTAATAATTTTCTGTTAATGGCACAATGTTGTTTGTTTGCCAGGAAAATTGCTTGAAGTAGCATGCCAGATGCTTGGTGCCTTTGGACAAGATTCTCATTTCACCACATGCCAGTGAAAACCAACCCTCACTCCCTCAATCAAAAGCAAAACTTCAAACAAGGACAAAGGTAGATATTCCTATTCTGATTATTCCAAATCTTTTTTCTTTCTTTTTTTTATTTCTTTCTTTCTCAAGCTAAACCAATTTAGGGTAAGCAGGATTCAAACCCAGACTCTTGTATCATCTCGTAAAGTCTTAGCAGTTGAACTAAATAACAGTAACAACTAGTTTTACAACAATGTTTTAGAGATTAACTGAAGAAGGATTTGATATCTTTAATTAATGCACTGCCCATAATTGCAAATTTCATTAAAACTCTGCTAACTCTTCCTGGGATATCTTGCCTTCGATTATTTTACAGCTCCATCACTGGTAGGAAGAGAAACCTGTCAAAAGGGTATTAAGAAACTTAGTTTTAAAGTCCTAAAATTACTCCTTTCTACCAAACCATGACAAAAACTTTTAATTTTTTTTTGTTAAAGATAATTGATTTGTACTGATCTTTATCTTGTCATAAACTCAATATTGCAGGTACCGAACAATGTAAAAAGTGTTTTTTTCTCTTTGGTGTAAGACGTGACTTCTTGCTATTTTTATTCTCTTGAGATTGTTCAAATGGAGGGAAAGCTGCAATGCAAATCAGTCGAGATTCAGAAATGGGAAAATTTGGATGCAAGCAAAGTATTTTGGCAAATTGGTGTGATATTATTGCATGGGAAGGAAATTAAAATAAAAAATAAAAAATAAGGTCTACTCTGCTGTCATTCCCAGTTATAGTTACCCTGAAAGGTACAAGATTTTTGTATTTTTTTTTTCCTTTGTAATATTTTTGTGTGTAATACATTGATGATGAGCTGTGTATTGTTGATTGGTTGGTGAGGGTAGGGGATTAATTTTGTGTGAATGTATTGTAGATGAACAGAAAAAAAAAAAGAGTCCACGTCACTTGTGGACATGGCATCCCACTCAATAAAAGAGTAGACAAAAAGTATGTGGGAAAATATTATTATAAAATAAAATAAGAAGTAAATTCTTTAGTGTTCATGTCAGATTAAAAATAAAATAAAATTGTAACTATTTTTCTTGTTTGCTATTTTATTTTGTCCTTTCTCCCTCCGAAACAATAAAGTTTTTGGTTTGGTTTGGTTTGTGGGTTCAGGATTTTATGCTCAATTTAGAGAAGAGCGTGCCATTAATTGCTTTCACTTTAAATCAACTTTCTTTTTTTCTTCTTCTTTTCATTCCGTTTTCCTTTTAAATCCCAAAATTAAACTTTGTTTCCTATGAATATTGTTAGTCAGCAAATACAAAGTAATTGAAAATTAATGAATAGATAATTATTAAATTAATTTATTATTTTACACGTAAATATTATATTTTCAATATCTATGCTGATTTCATTATTAATTCTTGCATCTGAAATTTCGGGCCCAGTTTGAACCGTCGTATATTCCTTAACAACCAAGACCCGGCCCTTAACTCAAACACCCATCACGTTTATAGCTTTATTGAAATCCAAGTCATTTCTTATGAAAATTGTTGGGCCGAGGGAATAAAAAATCAAAATCAATATCAAATTATATATTGTGTTACAAATAATAAGATAAATGAGGATGATATATGACGAAAACAATAAGAAATGTGTCAGCTTTTAAGAAATTACAAAACAAACAAAATTATAGAATCAAATTTATGACTTAAGTGAGCCAAAATTAATAAAATTTAATGATAATCTTTTAATGTTTAATTCAAAGTTTAGCCAGGCTGAAGAAAGCATGAAAGAATTTGTATGATTTTACTAAAATAATTTTATAATTGTTTTTTAATTTGTCGATGTTTAATATAATTTTTGTTGAAATTTGATTGCACCATCGTGAAATTAATAAGTATATGCAGATATATTAAAAAATAAAAATTAAATATATTATTGAAGAATTGAATAACAAATGCTTATTTTTTATTTTTAAAAACATATTAAATTTTATAAATCTTTTTTGATACATTTTTTGTTATCTATTTATAAATCACATATTGATAATTCATTTAAATATGTGTATAATTTCATATGAATACAATTATTTATTGAACTATTACACCATTCTACATATCACCATCACTTAATTATGCATAATAATTTTGTGTGTTTATTCATTTTTCATTCTCTTATATTAATAAAATTTTAGCTATAGAAAAATAAAAATCACCGCATATTCTATATAAAATATATTTGTAAATTGTAGGATATACGAAGTATAATTATTTTTGAATAAAGAGATTTTCCGAGTTTTGAAATCTAAATATAATTTTTTATTTTGAAATTTATAAAAAAAAAGAGTTTTGACTTAATGTTTTTTAAAAATAGAATATTAATAAAAATGTTATAAAAAAATAGATAATTAATTTTAGTAATTCACTAGTGCGTTTTCAAGATTACGTGGCGTCAATTATTTTTAATTTATAAAAATAATACATCATATTAACGTAAAAGCAACTTTAACTATTACTCGCTCCCTGGTTTCCTTAATTATCTTCAAAAACTTTTATGATTGAAATACCAAAATTGCCCCTTCGTCGAACAAAAACCCCTCGAGTCTGTATTTCCACACCCAATCGTCTCTCTCTCTCTCTTCTTAATTTTCTTACTTACAAACTTTCTCCTCGGTTCATCAGTCGATCGTACGGCCAACTATGACTCTGATGGCTCCTCCACCGCTGGACGTAAATTCTCTCCTTCATTCATTCTCTTTATCAGTTCAATTTCATTTCATTCTCTTAAACGTCGCCGTTTCAAGCATCTCGATGTCTGTTTCAATTGAACTATAGTCGGTGTTTTGCTTCTGTGATTTTAATTAGTAGATCGTAGCTGTCTTTCGTATTGATTTAATTTTTTTTTCTTTTTATTATTATTATTTTTTGTGTAGCGACGGGAGGACGATGAGATGTTGGTGCCTAACTCCGACTTCGTCGAAGGTCCTCAGCCAATGGAAGGTTTTAGTGCAATTCAATTATCTTTTCCGTTTGTTTCCCGATTAATTTCGTGGAAAACGAAATCAAATTAAAATTATACGCTAAATAATAGTTGTTTGCTTTTTAATTTGTTGATAATGAATGGAAACTATACCTGGTGATGATTACAATGACAATTTATTTGTTTGATTTAAGGAGGAATGAGAAAATATTAACTGAAAATTGTAACTCGAAATTTTGTGAAGAAAAAATTGTTCTAAGTCGTGGTTGAATAGAGTTTTTAGTAACATACTTTCTGTTTTTTTTTTTTTTTCTGATGCATATTGAGTTAGTGAATAGATTATTGCCGTAGTAATTTGTTTTTCCTGGTTAATTATTTTAGTGGCTCAAGCAGAAAGTGCGAGTACAGTGGATGCTCAGGTTGTAGATGATCCTCCATCAGCAAGATTTACATGGACAATTGAGAATTTTTCAAGGCTTAACACCAAGAAACTTTACTCTGATGTTTTCTTGGTCGGTGGTTTTAAATGGTATACCGTCTCTCTTCTACTCTGTTACACAGTTATGTATAGGGTTGTCGATCCTTTTTGCTATGGTTCAACAGGAAGTTATTTTTTTGAATTGCATTTCTCAGGCGGATTCTTATTTTTCCAAAGGGAAACAATGTGGATCACTTGTCAATGTATTTAGATGTTGCGGATTCAACAAATTTGCCATATGGTTGGAGTAGATACTCACAGTTCAGCTTAGCTGTTGTCAATCAAATTCATAGCAAGTATTCAATCAGAAAAGGTACTCTCTTCATTATTTGTATATGTAGCCTTGCTGTCATCTTCTTCAGGTAAAATGCCTTTGGGATGTGTTTTAGGATGAAAAAGATTTAGGCGGTAAAATATTTTCTTCCACTAGTTGGGAAAATCTTCTGCATAGAACAGAGGTGGTCATCATTATCCCATTCTCTATGTAGCTTATGTTGTTGTCATAGATTATTGTTTATTTGGAAAATTCTTTTGTTACGTGGTTACTGCTTCGTTTTTTTTTTTTGGTGCAATAAAGACATTCATTTCGTACAAAACAATATCATTGTGTATGTCGTACATGGTTGTCTCGAGTAAGGTTTGGTTTCTTGTGTTATTAAGTGTTGGTTGTAATGGGGCTGATTTCAGGAGCTTGCAACAGCAGTAAGGAAAAGAAGTCTAGTGTTATTTAAGTGTTGGATGTAATGGGGCTGATTGCAGGAACTTGCAACAGCAGTATGGAAAAGAAGTTTGGGTTAGTTGTGATCGCAAAATATTAAGTATGAAAGAAGCCAAACAAGAATCAGAAAAAAAGATAAACCTATCCATCTAGGCAACTGTACTTAGGTTTGTTGAGCAGTCACACCTTCGTGGGAACTCTAAATGCTTTCTGAAAATCTTTTTCTTGGGATTCTTAAATTTATCATTTTACCAGGCTTTTATATGAGCTGCTAGACTTCTATTAATTTATTATTGGAAGTGGACTACAGAAATCAAATTCTTATTAGTTGTTGCTATAAGGCATTTTAGCAAACCTGGAAATTACATAATTTCCTTAAGACTACAAAAATCAAATAAACATAACAAAAGCAAACAAGCTGCCGTGGAACTATAAGATAACACAGATTCATAATTGACTATGCTAAAAGTGTTTGGAAAGTATTGTGAGTGAGCTCCTAATTGCTTGGGTTCTTGATCATGTTTATGATTTTTTGCATGTTTTTCATTACTGTTGAAAGTTTTATATGACCAAGCTATCCCCTGTTTCTAAACCTTGTGAACTGGACAGGCACCTAAACTCAGCTGGTTTCAGTTAATGTTTCTGTAGGAAAACAAAATTGATCTATGATGTTGGTACTGGATATTTTAATCATATATATTGTTTTGATACTTGCAAACAATATGCATGCATGTAATACTTTTGGATAAGAAATTGAAATCATTAATAGAGGAGAAAAGAGATGAGGAGTCCGCACAAAAGTGAGAAACATATATGGTGTATGTTCTATTGAGCCTTGGTTCAAGGAGTAAAGGCTGAAGGGTGGTCGTAACTTGGGATAAGCTCAACGGGAAACATGAAACTTTTGCATGAAATGCTTTACAGTATAAATGAAGTTCACTAATTGCTTTGTGAAAAATAAAAATAAGATAGCAATGTTGTTTTTGTTCTCCTTTCTTTATTGCCTAGCTTAATGTTGGCAAGCCACAATTGACTTGGTGTCAAGGCTTGCCCCTTCTTAACTGTAGTGTAGTGCTGCTGATTATATATGATGCCACTTGTATGTTGGTGATGATTTTGTTGCTTGCTTTTGCAGACACACAACATCAGTTTAATGTACGTGAGAGTGACTGGGGTTTTACTTCGTTTATGCCCCTTGGTGAATTGTATGACCCCAGTAGAGGTTATCTTGTGAATGATACGTGTATAGTTGAAGCTGATGTTGCTGTCCGTAGGGTTGTCGATTATTGGTCACATGACTCCAAAAAGGAGACTGGTTATGTTGGACT
>JAXCLQ010000006.1:6617044-6637777 GCA_035584115.1 Cedrela odorata | reverse complement strand
ATTACTAAAACACTTCGATATATTACCCTATAAAAATACTTAATATTTATTTTATTAATATCAAATATAATACATAAAAAAATAATTTTTATCTATCTTTTCTTTATTAATAACCACATGTTTTTCAAAATTAATAATTATTAAAGAAAAAGTTATATACAAATTAACAGACCATGGAAAGCTATTCTATGGTAAATTTGAGATTTTTATGAATGTAGCTAGTAATTATTTATATTTTAAATTTATGAAAGTGTTTCGAGTGTGCATTTCATAATTATACTTGGAACTCAAATCTCCGGCCCACTTTGAGCCGACTCCCATTCTTTAACAACCAAGGCCCAGCTCTTCACTCCAAGCCCTTCACTCAAACACCCATCAAAGTAAGAGCTTTATTGAAATGATCCAACTTCTTTCAATTCAAATCGTTGGCCCAATAAATAAAATAAAATAAAATAATTGAAATCAACATATAATTTAATATGTAATAATTGTTAATTTTTTTTTTAAATCTTACAAATAATTTAAAAATATATAAAAAAATTATTTGAATAATATTAATATAAAAATATTATCTTTAAAAACTTTTTAAAACGAAATACCAAATATGCCCCTTCATCGAACAAAAACCCCGCAGTCTGTATTTCCACACCCAATCGTCTCTCTCTTTCTCTCTCCTCTTAATTTTTCTCACTTTCGTAATTCTTTTCGATTCATCAGTCGATCGTACGGCCAACTATGACTCTGATGGCTCCTCCACCGCTGGATGTAATTCTTCCTCTCTTCCTCTCTCCTTCATTCATTCTCTTTGTCAGTGCAATTTGATTTAAGTCTCTTAAACGTCACCGTTTCAAGCTTCCCGATGTCTGTTTCAATTGAATTATAGTCCTTTTTTTGCTTCCACGATTTCAATTAGTAGATCGAAGCTGTCTTTTGTATTGATTTATATATATATATATATATAAATATATATATAATTTTCCTTTTTAAATTGTTTTGTATAGCGACAGGAGGACGATGAGATGTTGGTGCCGAACTCCGACTTTGTCGAAGGTCCTCAGCCAATGGAAGGTTGTAGTGCAATTCAATTGTCTTTTCCCTTTTTTGCCCTAGAAATAATGTGTAAAACGAAATCAAATTAAAATTGTAGGCTAAACAGTAGTTGTTTGCTTTTAATTTGTCAATAAGGAATAAAAAATTAGACTGGGTAATGATTACAATGAAAATTTGTTATTAATTTTATTTGTTTGATTTGTATACGAACCAGAAAAAATTATCTTCAAATTGAAACTCGAAATTTGCGAAGGGGAGAAAATTGTTCTAAGTCATGGTTGAGTAGGGTTTTTAGTAATATTCTCTTTTCTGATGCCTATTTAGTAAGTGAATGGAGTATTAATATCGTAATTTGTTTTGCCTGGTTAATTATTTTTAGTGGCACAAGCAGAAAGTGCGAGTACAGTGGATGCTCAGGCTGTAGATGATCCACCATCAGCAAGGTTTACATGGACAATTGAGAATTTTTCGAGGCTTAACACCAAGAAACTTTACTCTGATGTTTTCTTGGTTGGTGGTTTTAAATGGTATAATGTCTCTCTTCTAATTTATTATGCAGTTATGTATAGGGTTGTCTGCCCTTTTCGATCATGAAGATTTATTTTCACTTGTGTTTCTCAGGCGGATTCTTATTTTTCCAAAGGGAAACAATGTGGATCACTTGTCAATGTATTTAGATGTTGCGGATTCAACTAATTTGCCATATGGTTGGAGTAGACACGCACAGTTCAGCTTAGCTGTTGTCAATCAAATTCATAGCAAGTATTCAATCAGAAAAGGTACTCCATTATTTGTATACTTATGACATAAAGAACCTCACCTTCATCTTCTTCAGGTAAAATGCCTTTGGCATATGTTTTGTGATGAAAAAACATTTAGGCAGTAGAATATTTTCTTCCACTAGTCGCAAAAATCCTATGTATAGAACAGTAGTGGTTATCATTATCCCATTCTCTTTATAGCCTATGTTGTCGGAATATTGTTAATTTGGAAAATTCTTTTGTTATCTGATTATTGTTTTGTCGTCTTGTTTTCTTGTGTAATGAAGACATTCACTTCATGCATAAAAGTATCATTATGTATGTCATACATGGTTGTCATTTTGTGCATAATATCAAGATTGGATTTATTTATCCTACTTCTTTGGCAGCACAAGCATATCTTATTATATTTTGTCTAGTGAGGTATGGGATTTCCTTTTGCAGAATTGGGAGTAGTTTTGAGGTGAAAGGGTTTGATTTCTAGGGGATTTAATGGGGCTGATTGTGGGAACTTGCAACAGCAGTAAGGAAAGGAAGTTTAGGTTAGTTATGGTGGCAACATAATAAGTACAAAAGAAGCCAAGCAAGAACCAGAGAAAAAGATAAATCTAGCCATTGAGGCAATCATACTTAGGTTTGTTAAGCAATCACATTCACACCTTCATGGGAGCTCTGAAAGCTTGCTGAAAATCTTGTTCTTTGATTTATAAATTTACTATTTTACTAGGCTTTATATGACCTGCTAGACTTCTATTAATTTATTATTGGAAGAGGACTACAGAAAGATCCCTTACTCTGATGAGACCAAATAAACACCGTATTACCTAGATTATTTGGACAACTGAAATCAGAGACTTATGAGTCATTGCTATAACCTGTTATAACAATCCTAGAAATTACAGAATTTCCTTAAGACTACAAAAATCAAATAAACATAACAAAAGCAAATAAGCTGCAGCTGAACTATAATATAAAACGGATTCAAAGTTGACTATGCAAAAATTGTTTGGAAAGTATTGGGTGTGAGCTCGTAATTACTTGGGTTCTTGATCTGCTCTATCCTGACTGCATTATCCAGAACAAAACCAAGAAGATGATATAAAGCAGTGATGCAGAGTTCAAAAAGCCATGGGGACATCATATTTAAAAAAGTCCAATGTTGAGTATTGGTTGGACTTCCTGGAATGACTTGGAAGCTAAGTAGTTAGTTTGGTCGTAATATTTAAATTACAGACTCTTTTCTGCCATTCTGGCATAAAATAGAAACTGTATTGATAGAAGTTGCCTGTTAATAGACCATTGGTGTTCTTACCTTGTGGTCAAGAGCACTGTCTTCATTTCCTCTCTTTGTGCCCATAAGTTTTAGTAATGCTTAACATTTTTTGAGTAGCTGTACTTAGTAGTATTGGTCAACTTTGTGGGTGTTTTGTTCTGACTGGCTCAAGTCTTGCCTAGCAAGTATACTTGGGATGAAGTTTACTTGCCCCATCAAATCGTTAAATTCCATGTATGTGATGTCATGTAACTTCTTATTTTAAGTGAGTGAATACGGAAACTTATTTAGTTCTCTTTCTCTGATGGCTACTATGGGTGTTTGATGCTTCTTATTTAATTTTTTTTTTTTTTATTGGGTATGATTGTCAAGAGCCCTAGGTGTGTTTCCTCAGTTCTGTATTCCATTTGTCTGCTTGTTGTAGTCTCTTTCTGTACTTCTTGTTTGCTGCATTTTAATTCCCTACCAGATTTATAGCTTAAAATAATTGATCATTTAGATCAGGGGTTCAAGCGCCCTTGGAGCTGTCAGCCACCTTCTTGGTATATTACATCCTACAGGTTTTCTGACTATCGAGGTTATTTAGTCAAGCAGTAGTCCCTAGTTGAAAACTCTGTGAACTCATAAGAAAGGTTGGGTATTTCTGGGTTTAAACAAAAAATTGATCTGTTAGTTAAATAATTGAACACCATAACTCTATGTCCTAGATCAGATTAATATCCTAGAAAGTTTCTTTTACATTTATTTTTAGAACTTCTGTTTGCATCAGATATCATATCCAACAACAATTCTACTTTGAGTTAGTTGTTGGAATTAAAATCCTTAATTCATATTTTCAGGCATCTACTGAATCTGGTAATTAAAACAGTTTTGGTGGAATTTTTGCCCCTTTTATCGTGCATCAGGCATATGATTTTCATTATGTTTGAAAGTTTCATATGACCAAGCTATCCACTGTTTCTAAACCTTGTGAACTAGACAGGAACCTAAAATCAGCTTGTTTGAGTATCTCAGCCTCTGCCATTTTCTTAGTGGGCAAAACACGAATTGATCTTTGGCAACTTGGATGGTCTGGAAATTCTAGGTGTTATATGTCATATTGTTTATAAGGGCAATGTCTCAGTTAATGTTGTGTAGGAAAACCGAAATTGTATTTGGTTTGATTGCTTAGACTGGTAATCTGGTCTCAAAATTTGATAGTTGATTTCTATGATGTTGGTACTCAATATTTTAATCATATATATTGTTTTGATACTTGCAAACAGTATTCATGCATGAAATAGTTTTGTATTAGAAGTTGAAATCATTAATGAGAGGAGAGAAAAGAGGCAAGGTGTCCACATAAAAGTGAAAAATATTTTATGGTGTATGTTCTAGTGAGCCATGGTTCAAGGAGTAAAGGATGAAGGGGTGGTTGTAATTTCGGATAAGCTAAACGGGAAACATGTAACTTTTGCATGAAATGCTTTATAGTATAAATGAAGTTCATTAATTGCTCTGTGAAAAATAAAAGTAAGATAGCGATGATGTTTTATTCTCCTTTCTTTATTGCCAAGCTTAATGTCGGCAAGCCACAGTTGACTTGGTGTCAAGTTTGCCCCTCCTTAACTATAGTGTAGTGCTGGTGAATATATATGATGCAACTTGTATGTTGGTGATGATTTTGTTGCTTGCTTTTGCAGACACACAACATCAGTTTAATGCACGTGAGAGTGATTGGGGTTTTACTTCGTTTATGCCCCTTGGTGAATTGTATGACCCCAGTAGAGGTTATCTTGTGAATGATATGTGTATAGTTGAAGCTGATGTTGCTGTCCGTAGGGTTGTCGATTATTGGTCACACGACTCCAAAAAGGAGACTGGTTGTGTTGGATTTAAGAACCAAGGAGCTACTTGCTACATGAACTCTCTTCTTCAAACACTGTATCATATTCCTTACTTCAGAAAGGTTAGTGAATTTACTCTTCATAACTTGTCATATTTATGTGATTAGCAATAAAGCCCTATATCTTGTTTATTGCAGGCTGTGTATCACATGCCAACAACTGAGAATGACATGCCATCAGGAAGCATCCCTCTGGCTTTGCAAAGTCTATTTTATAAGCTCCAGTATAGTGATACTAGTGTAGCAACAAAAGAGCTGACAAAGTCTTTTGGATGGGACACATACGATTCTTTTTTGCAGCATGATGTTCAAGAACTTAATAGGGTTCTTTGTGAAAAACTTGAAGATAAAATGAAGGTATTTGGATTTTATGGTTACAAATTTCTACTCTCTCTCTCTCTCTCTCTCTCTCTCTCTTTTTTTTTGGATTCTAATTATGTTTAAAATCTCTCTTTCTGGCTCAGGGAACTGTTGTGGAGGGTACAATACAACAATTATTTGAAGGTCATCACATGAACTATATTGAATGCATCAATGTGGACTATAAATCAACGAGAAAGGAATCTTTCTATGGTGCGATTTTGAGGTTATGGTGGATTACTAAATTAGTGTAAATTAACTTTTGAAACTTATGGAATTTACTATGTGAAGTGTAGATCTTCAGCTTGATGTCAAAGGCTGTCAAGATGTTTATGCTTCTTTTGATAAATATGTGGAAGTGGAGCGTCTTGAGGGTGATAATAAATACCATGCTGAACAGCATGGGTTACAGGTGAGATGCCTTTGAGACATGGGAAAAGTTGTTTGTATTAACTTTTTTAAAAATCTCCAAACTATCAAGCTGTACAGATTTAACTAACCTCAAAAGGATTTTACATCTGTTTGTTTTTGGGAGGTTTATCTTGCCAGTCTTTTGCTGTTTTTTTCGCTTGTACATTTTGCGGTTTTGCTCTGTGCTTTGTTTTTTTTTTTCTTGCCTTTTGTCCCAGAACCTTGGTTTATAACCCCTCCTATTGAATTACTGAACGCGTTGTTGTCTCCACCTGTTTCTGCCTTGTGCTTGAATGTTCACCTTTTGAAGACAAGTTTGATGAAATTAATTTTGGGTCTTTTCAGGATGCTAGGAAGGGTGTTCTGTTCATTGACTTTCCTCCTGTCCTTCAACTTCAGTTAAAACGATTTGAGTATGATTTTATGCGAGATACTATGGTTAAGGTTAGTTGTTGTTTAGATAAGTATTTACCTTTCTGATATTGTGATTGCTGTTGACATTACAGATTTTATTTCTTATCAACTGGTATTACTGCTGGCTGGGGAAGGGATGTTCAAAAGTGATAGATATTATTCTGCTGGTTAAATTTTCTTTGTTATGCCTTCTTTGTTCTGTTTGAATCTTGCACTTTTTGTTGGGATATAGACTTGGTTCGACCATGTTGGTAGGCGTCGACATGGATTTTGGGTGTCAATGCAAACATTAGGTGTCTAGACAGGATATGTCTACACACAGACATGCTCAAACACACATTGGCAGAAATGCGTGCTTGCATGTGCAGACACGCATTGCATATTCATTTATGTATTTCTAGGTCTTAAATTCACAATAATTGTGAGAGTTCTGAAATATTTGGTCAAAGCATGGTTATCAACTAAATGATCTATTTATTATGCGGACAACTTAATTCATCCATAATTATTTACTCTTTTATCATTGATTGAATTTTTGTTTGGAAACGTTAACTACAATTATTGTATTCTTTTTGTACAACTATGTATCGTTCTTATGGCTGATTGTCAACAGATAAATGACCGATATGAGTTTCCTCTGCAACTTGATCTTGATAGAGAGAATGGAAAATATCTATCACCAGAATCGGATAGAAGTGTTCGCAATCTTTACACTCTACACAGGTATTATTGATTTAGGATAATCTTTATGTAGGATTTATTTCTTGACTAAACTAAATATCTTTCAAGCACCAAAAATGCAAGCAAATATATAAGCTCATCAGATGATGAACCACACAATCCCATGTTCTTTAATATTAAAAATTGCTTATATCACCTTTGTTCTCCGAGATAATTAATATACCCTTTTGGCTAAAGTTATATTCGTTGTGGTAAGTTCTGTAATCTTTTGGATTGCATAATCCATGTGATTGCACTCGACTAATTTATATTCTTTTGGAAATTTTATAAAAGAAATTTTTGTTTGAGAAATTTTATTGAAAGTATTACAAGCATGTAATTGAGCAGGTGTCCACAAAAAAGCAAAAACTGTAGAGAAACAGAGCAAACCTATAAAAAAAATGCCAACATCGATCAAAACTCTGTTTTGATTCCCATGAAACCACCCACCCACCCCTGTAGACAACTGAACAATTCTATACAATTAGATTACAAAAAATCCTTCCGAATTAAGATAAATGAAGAAAAAAGCGATATCCTGGAACCCCTCAGAAACTGCAGCCCAAAGCAAACCAAAACTGTAGAGAAACAGAACAAACCTATAAAAAAAGTGCCAATATCGATCAAAACTCCGTTTTGATTCCCATGAAACCACCCACCCCTGTACACAACTGAACAATTCTATACAATTAGACTACAAAAAATCCCTCCGAATTAAGATAAATGAAGAAAAAAGAGGTATCCTGGAACCCTTCAGAAACTGCAGTTCAAAGCAAACAACAGGGCAAACTTTATCCCAGAAGCCATCGATGTTGTCCTCTCTCAATTCCTCAAAGCTTTGATTGTTTCTTTCACTCCGGATCAAAACAGAGGTGAAACTGCACATCTCCATAGCGTCTTAGATTTTATTCCTCTCCCAAAAGCACACATGTCCTCCATTAACGTAGAATCGCAAGACCATGGCATGGCCCAAGACATCTTAGCCTCTTGGCTTAATCTTATCCCTCAATCTTGAAGCAACACTACAATAGAGAAACAAATGATTGGAAGTCTCATCACTTCTATACATCACACACCATGAAGAGCAGAGTCACTTATTTGGGTACTTTGATTTTAATTATTGTTTTCTTGCAGTGTTTTGGTTCATAGCGGTGGAGTGCATGGTGGGCACTACTATGCCTATATCAGGCCAACCCTTTCGGATCAATGGTATGCAATGGATTTATATTGTTCGTGTATAAAAGTCTCTCAAGTGATGAATTTGACATATAGGAATAGACTGAAAAAGCATCAATATCATATCTTTGTTGTTCTTGATTTAGCAATGTGTGAGCTAGGTCTAGTTCTTTTCCAAACACTGGTGAAAAGATTTTTCTTTATTTTTTTCCCAATATGCTCTTCACAAAAAATTCTGTTTTCTTTGGTTTAGATTAATAGTAGTTATAAGATTATGAAGTTCTCTACAACATTAGACAGTAATACTTTCCTTTCAGAAAAAGAAAAAGAAAGATTAATCTGATTATGCAATTTTGTTTTTCTTTCCTGATCAAGTTTTGTCTTTTGTCTTTTTCTCCCTCTTTGTCCAATTCTCTTCATTTCTGTTATGTTGTAACACTTTCTTTGGATTGCTCATGGCTAGGTTCAAATTTGATGATGAGCGGGTAACAAAAGAAGACATGAAGAGGGCATTAGAGGAGCAGTATGGTGGTGAGGAAGAGGTAGTGATGTTCTCAGCTTTATACCAAAAGTTTTTTTAATTTAATTTTATGCTTATCTTCATCTGATATGATGCTTTTATGTTTGGGTTTACATCTGACAGTTACCTCATACAAATCCTGGGTTCAACAACTCTCCATTTAAATTTACGAAATACTCAAATGCATATATGCTTGTGTATATACGTGAAAGTGACAAGGACAAAATAATCTGTAACGTGGATGAGAAGGATATCGCTGAGCACCTTAGGGTGAGATGTTTGTTGAAGTTTGTTAGATGTATGAAAAATTTATGTTGTTCTGTTCCCAAATAACTCGGTTTTTTAACTTTGTAAATGGCATTCCAGATAAGGTTGAAGAAAGAACAAGAAGAAAAGGAGCAAAAGAGAAAGGAAAAAGCGGAAGCACACTTGTATACTCTCATAAAGGTTATGACTTCCAAAATCTTCTATTCTATTCCCCTTATCTCTCCATCTAATCATCGTTAATGTTTAGTTAAGTGTGAAATTTATTTGTTATGGGACATTAGTCACTAATGCAGTTAATTTATGCCTTCAGGTTGCACGTAGTGAGGACCTACTTGAACAGGTGGGAAAGGATATATATTTTGACCTTGTAGATCATGAAAAGGTTCCTAGTTTTCGAATTCAGAAACAAACACTCTTCAATGTTTTTAAGGTACTATTTGTTATTTTGTTAATGTTCTTTCGAAAATTTCTTTTGCTTGTGAGCAACTAGATCAGTCCATACTAAGTGCTAGTTTTTTTGTATTAACATTGGTGCACATGAAGCAATTTTTTCTGAATGTTCCTTGATCAAGTGTGTAATATAACAGTACAAGTTACTACTCCTTGCAAATGGAAACTATTTTATTTTATTTTGTCAATCTGGCTTTCAGTTAAGAGTTTTGAGTTCTATGTTGTTTCCCATTCATGATAATGCAATATCAAGTTGTTTTTGGACCAGAAGTCACTGGGGTTTATGCATGTGGATTTGTTAGTTTTTATTAAGAAGTCATATTATGCATTTGTTGCTGTCTATTATTGCTGTGAAAGGGGCGTTTTTTTAAGCTTTATGCACTGTGTTGTTATTGCTCGCTTTCTTCCTATACAGTAAAATCAACAATGTGAGACTTTGTCCCCTGAAGTTCCATTTCCTTGGATATGTATTATCCTTGTATTCTGATTATTCAGCATTTGTTAGGAAGAAGTCGCCAAGGAATTTGGAATACCAGTGCAATTTCAGCGTTTCTGGCTGTGGGCAAAGCGCCAAAACCATACTTATCGTCCAAATCGACCGCTGACCCCTCAGGAGGAAGCACAATCAGTAAGAAACTCTTGGCTTTTTATATTTTGATTTGTAGCAAATGTTGCTAATGTGTATTCTACAAGAAGTGCACAGCTGATAGATGGTGTTCGTTTGTCTTAAATCTCTGACACTGCCTCGTTTTATCTACCTCTGTTATCTTAGGAATAGTGTTGTCTGTACATATGAGAGAAACAAGTTATCGTCAGTTGTTTTATTTCTAAGCTCCTTCACCCATTTCATTCCAACAATATCCTTTGTTCTGTAATCAATCAGGTTTGTCTTGAATAGTTTTATTGTATTAGGTAAGGTTGCATTTGTTTGTTTCTTATCAAAAGTAAACAATAAATTCTTAGGTGTGATCCATTTATAATGCTAATAGATTCCTGGCTATTATATTCTTCCAAATCTTTTTTTAATTGCTCATGGCTGAGTTTCCCAATGAGGGGTAAATGTTTCCCCTCTCTGTATACCCTGCTTACATTCCTGTTGAAGGCGAGATTGGATTGGCATGATATGGGTTTTACCAGTGTGCAACATCACTGCTTGAGTTGGTATATATTATGAATCTTATAAGCAGTGATCCTTTGTTCAATTTATCCACATGATTTATCACCATCCACGTGCATAAACTCTGATGGTTGGGGCCTTAGATCGATTGTTGTGGCATGCATGTTTATGTTCGTAATAACTCTTCCAACACATTCTAGGTTGGACAATTGAGAGAGGTTTCGAATAAGGCAAATAACGCAGAGCTAAAGTTGTTTCTGGAAGTAGAACTTGGGCCGGTAATTTTCTCTAGCGCTGTTCTCTGTCTTTTCTAATGCATGTTGAAGTGAAATTTTGATAGCTTTTTAGTCTCTTAATGATTTGTTCTTGCTGGTTTGGAGATCATCCTGTGTTGCTTCATTATTGACCTCTACAATTATACAGGATTTGCGGCCTCTGCCTCTGCCTGAGAAAACTAAAGAGGATATTCTTCTATTCTTTAAACTCTATGATCCTTTGAAAGAGGAGTTCCGGTAATTTTCTTTTTCTTGTTTTCCTTTGGGTTGTAAGTATTTTCGAGTCATGATTGCTTAGGCCTTCTTCCATGATGTCAGTTATGCTGGGAGGCTGTTTGTGAAGGGTATTGGCAAGCCAGTAGAAATATTGGAAAAACTTAATGAAATGGCGGGCTTTGTTCCTGATGAAGAAATTGACCTTTATGAGGTTATTTGTCTGCATTTCAGTATTATGTTTTCTTGCATAAATCAAGTTTTATTTCCACCCATTATCTTACCCCATATTTCTCTATGACAGGAAATAAAGTTTGAACCTAATGTTATGTGTGAACCCATCGACAAGAAGCTAACATTTCGTGCTTGTCAGGTATGCAAAACCATTGTTGAGGATGGCTTGTGTAGTTAATTGCCTCTTAACTACTATATTTTTAGTTGGGAAAGTATAATGTGTCCTATGCAGCCATGGGAAGAGATGGACTGTGTATGAAAACTTATGGCAATGTATGGTTTTTATTCAGTAGAGCCCTTTTGCTGTTCCTGCTCAATTCTTTTATTATTATTATTATTATTATTTTCTAAAGCTTTTGGTTTACAGAATATTGAGATGTGTGGTTTGGCACTGAAGTTATATTTGCCTGGTGCTCTTTCTCTCTCGCTTTTGCATCGCAACTTACTTGATGTGCATCTCCTTTTTGAGCACTCTCTTCTTTGCTTAAATCTATGCTGTTATGTCAGACTTCTACTTGCTTAATCCTACATTCAAGCCTTACTTATATCAATCCCTTATTACCATGAAATCAAGCTTTAACCAATTTGACTGAATTTTGCTTGCAAGAAAGCCACTGAAATCAAAGATTCCAAAGCTGTCCCATGTCATTGTTTAAATTTGAGAGGGTTTCCTTTTTCACTAAATTTAATTTGATGTTTTAAGCTGTTGTCTTCTGTATCAATATCCTTTTCTTTTTCTTTTCATTTTTTATTCTTTAAATCTATCTGTAGCTTGAAGATGGTGACATAATTTGCTTCCAAAAATCTTCTCAAGCTGGAAATGATGAACAATGCCGCTATCCTGATGTTCCTTCATTTCTGGATTATGTGCATAATCGTCAGGTATACTTTCAACCTTTCTGATATGAAGATTTGAGCCTCCAAGTTCTTATGTTCAGTGCAACCTAAGTATTTTTATTTCAGTTTTCCTTTCTTCTCGGTACTTTTGATTGGGGCACATTAAGTGTTAAATTGTGTTATAAGACAAATCAAATTAATCCCATAATTTCTTTATGCTAGTTTACAAAAAATATATTCTATGGGTAGCTATTATAGTCCTTTAAATTCTAAACTCAAGTCAGTAAAGCGTTGGGCCTTTGCGTTTAGGTTGGTTAATGATGTTTTTTATTTAAAATTCATTTCCATTTGGAGTTTTGGCCTTGTTAATTTTATGAATTCATTATTGTTATTAGTCTCTCAAATGTAAAATTATAAATTGGAATGAATAAAATGATTCGAAATTGAAATCTTAATTTTTTCTTTCTAATGTAAAGTGATAGCTTCAGATGTGTAAAATGGGTATCATTTGAGGCTTAAGATATATACTTAAGCTCTTAGAAAAAAATCATAGTGTACTTGAGCGTGCATGTATGTATTTGTTGCAGACATTTGTTTTCATGTCATCAAAGCTTTAAACACACCAACACTTATGAAAAACGGAATATGCTCCAAAATTTTTTGTGATGGATAGGTAGTGGTAGGGGAGTTCTTATCTTTATTTTCTTTTAACAATAATATCTAGAATTGGCATTGCACTATTTATTTAACAGTATTTTTTTATTAGATTGTGCAATGAGTTGGTTTAAAGGGGCACAGGTATAAGTGGTGATAGAAACCCTACAAAGTTTAATTGGAAAGAATATGGAAGAAAAAAGTTTTGGTGTGCTTCTCTATTTTGATTTTCTGTTATGTAACACAGAGGAATCAGTTTGATTTCTTTAACTTTCAGCATTCAATTTGCAGTTTGTTAGCTGTTAAAGTGCAAGATTTTTATCGGTATTAATTTCTTTTACTTCCATTTATTATGTACAAGTCAGGGAAATTTGGAAAGTGATTGCAGTGGGGTTATGATTTTAGATTCTATATTGGGGTTTATGTTCAAAGTTTTAAAGATAACTTTTTAATTAAAATAATTTTCTGTGTTACTTGATGATCAATAGGTTGTTCGCTTTCGATCTTTGGAGAAGCCAAAGGAGGATGAATTTTTACTTGAGTTGTAAGTTTGTCCTAATTCCTTTATGGAACAATCAGTCTGCTGAATGTATATTTTGGATTTTTGTTCACTCATTTCTTATAAAAATATAAGTTTAATACGTTTTTGTAATGTGTATAGGTCAAAGTTTCACAATTATGATGATGTTGTGGAAAGAGTAGCTAGCCATCTTCGCTTGGATGATCCATCCAAAATTCGGCTAACATCTCATAACTGTTACTCCCAGACACCTAAACCTCAACCTATCAAGTACCGTGGGGTGGAACATTTATTTGACATGCTGGTGCACTACAACCAGGTTAGTATCATCCTTGTTTTTCCGTTTGATATTACTGATTATGCCTTACGTATTTCTGATTACCTGAGCTCAATAGCTGAAAAGAAATTGTTTTTAATCTCGTTTGCATAGACTTCAGATATTCTATACTATGAAGTACTGGATATTCCTCTGCCAGAACTCCAAGGCCTGAAAACATTGAAGGTTGCTTTTCATCATGCTACCAAGGATGAAGTGAGTGCACGCTGAAATTAAGTTTTTTGATTGTTGTTTATTTTAAATTGCACTATTAAGTTCGTGCCTCTCACAGAAACTTGCTTTTCTCAGGTAGCAATTCACACTATCAGATTGCCAAAACAGAGCACCGTAGGTGATGTGCTTGAAGATCTTAAGAAGAAGGTAACTGCTGCTGCTTTGGTGTTTCCCACCTGAACAATTTCTTTTCCAAGCCTCTCTTTGACCTGGTTTTTGGAATGGCTAAAATAATATTTTCTAAGACAGTCTATTGGAGAAGCTCAAATTTTGGACTTCTCTTAGAAGATCTTTGTGAGCTGTTACAAGATTCTAATTTGTCCAATATATCCTGTGTTATCTTAAAAATTGTCCTGTCTTTCTCATCCTTTATTTTATTCAACAAAACTAATAATTAGTATATTATATCTTTATATTGACTTAATTATTTGATGACTATATACATGGAGTTTACACTTTTCTCTGCCTTAATCTGGAACAGGTTGAGTTGTCTAATCCCAACGCTGAACTTAGATTGCTTGAAGTTTTCTATCACAAGATTTACAAGGTATCAAATAAATATTTTGTCAATGTGGTCCTTTGCTGCTTAATTCTTGAGGAGATACCATTAATTAATGATGAACTTGGTTGACTTGATTAACAACCCTGATTAACCTTCTGAGCAAAAAATAAAAAAAAAGTTGAAGGGTTTGTGCCCACACTTACCTGAATCAGATGTGTAACTGTCATATTATCTCTTGACAATTTTTGACAGTATTTTTTCTCATTCCCTTAATGGATGTCAATTCTTATTTATGTATCAATGGTTTATTTGTCAATTTCATAAGAATTTAAATAGTCTTAAACTACTATGACCAAATGTTTAGCTTTTTGGAGTATCAGTGCTGTGATAATGGTCATTGTGGAGTTGATCATAGCCTTGTTTCATCTCTGCTGTTGTTTTTCAAACTCTTTTTGTGGTCATTTTCCTTCTTTTGAAAAAGTGAAGCTAAAATGTTAAATAAATATTTTCTGGTACCTCAAATGCTGTATCCACCAGTAAGTAACAGCTTTAAGGCAAAGGCTGAGGTATTGGGGGCTTTGTACTGCAGTTCCCTGCAAAGTGGAAATCAGCAAACTGGTTTTTTTTTTTTTTTGGGTGTTAAACTGGGAATGAAAGATGGGCGACAATTTGCTGCTTCTTGATTTTAGATTTTGCTGTGGGCTTTATTGAAGTTTTCAAGTTCATCTGACCTTTTATGTGCTTTTGTTGTATTGCTTGTAATTCTGCTACTCAATGGTCAAAAGAGAGAAAAAGAGTAACTCAGCAACTATTTTTTGCAGATCTTCCCGCTCAATGAAAAGATCGAGAATATTAATGATCAATACTGGACATTACGGGCTGAGGAGGTAAGTTTTATTTGCTGCTAGAAATTTATCTATATTTTGTTATGCTTTCATTTAAGGTTAAATCCTGATTTGGTTGATTGTTGGATTTCCATCTTTGGGCTTGATCTTTAGCCTGATACTGAAAGTCATGACTAGCCGAGGCTTAGTAATTGTGTGGGGAAAAGAAATGTATGTACTGAGTCTAGTGTTTGCTAGTCATCAATCTGCAATGCAGTTTTGCTGTTCTCGTCTGTCACATTCTATTTGATAACTTTGGTTAAGCCTTTCTATAGATCTATAGAGCTAGAAAGTCTGATGACAATAGATTTGGTGAGGACTGCGTGTAAAGTTAGATCTTATTATGTACTTTTCTTGAATGGACATTGTTTCCAATTGTAAAATTTTTTCAAAGTAACTCCAAACCACCACCCTCCAAAAAAAAAAAAAGAAAAAATATATTTTGTTTGTTTTCTTTCTCATATGAGATTATCTAATGACACTGAGTGATGCCCACAGGATTAGTCGATGGCTTTGACTTTGTTCTGTTTAGTTTTGGGCCGGAATAGAGGATGGCTTTATTGTTTTGAATGGTATTAAAATAGTTGTTGCCTGTTGTCATGGTTTATATGCATTTGAATAAAAATATTTGGCTTTTGGCTCCGGTTTCACTGTAAGAATTCCAACTTTTATTTATCCCTCAGATTCCAGAGGAGGAGAAAAACTTTGGTCCTCATGATCGCTTGATTCATGTTTATCATTTTATGAAAGACACAACTCAGAACCAAGTGGTAAGTTCGTTGAAGCTTTTGTTTCTTTTTCTGTCCTTGTGATCACTTAATTCATGTTTATCATTTTATGAAAGACACAACTCAGAACCAAGTGGTAAGTTCGTTGAAGCTTTTGTTTCTTTTTGTCTTCTGTCTGCACTGGTCATTTATATTTTGGTCCTTTAGCAGCAGGTTCAAAATTTTGGGGAACCATTTTTCCTTGTTATTCGTGAGGGTGAAACATTAGGTGACGTTAAAGTTCGGATTCAGAAAAAATTGCAAGTTCCTGATGAAGAATTCTCGAAGGTATCCTCTCTATATTTCGCTTTTGTAGTCAGGCTAGTGCACATCAAGAGGAATTTTATTGGCCTTTTCCCGGTGTCAGTGTCAGTAATATTAAATGTCACTTTCACACAAAATGCACTCTTGTACAAAGCTTAAGCGATTTTTAAATTATATTAACTTTCTGTTTTATTTTTTCCTCTTATTTATTCGTGCTCAGTGGAAGCTTGCATTTTTGTCATTGGGTCGGCCTGAGTACCTTCAGGACTCCGATGTTGTGTCCAGTCGTTTTCAGGTGTGCCTATGCTCTTCTCTCTTTCTCCCTCTCTCGCTCCCTCTCTCTTGCACATCCACACACCATATTATTGCTGGCATGTTATGTAGTCCATTCTGTGAACTATGATTTCTGTGTGATTTTAGCGAAGGGATGTCTATGGTGCTTGGGAGCAGTATCTTGGATTGGAACACACAGACAATGCCCCTAAGAGGTCACATGCAGCCAATCAGGTATCATAATTGTTTGGAATTACTTCAACCGTGTTGGCTATTGAAATGATTTCTTGTGGAGATTTTAAGAGGGATTTTTGCCAGAAGCTGTACCAACATGCTGTAGGTTTTTATTTTTTATATTTTTTGAAGTATTTTGCTGTTGTGGAGTCGTCATTGGAGAAAATAATAATATCAATGCTATTAGTTGCAGAAATCGAGTCTTGACTGCATCCTTTTGTCATTTCTTATTTCTTTTCTGTGGAGTCAAGTATAGTATGTTGATTTTATGGTTGGAGCCTAGACAACAGGCAAGGTTGTTTTGTAGCCTTAATTGATGACCAAAACTATTAACTAGAACAATAAGGATATGAAAATAATAATGTGAATTTTTATTTCTGGTGATTGTCTATGGTAACTTAGCTTCGATTTTGCAGAATCGTCACACATACGAGAAGCCTGTAAAAATCTACAATTAGGATGAGTCAGATGATTTACAGCTAGTGCACTGTGGCCAGATCTATTTGTAGTGGCGTGTTCAACTTTGTGATAAAGCAGAGACACCAATAGTGAGTTTGCAGTCAGTTGCAGCAAAAGACATCATCAATTAATTTCCATGTCTGATTCTTTCAGAGGGATGGGGAAGACCTGGAACTTGTATCCTCAGTAGCTTGGACCTCTCTTCTTGCACCCGTCTCTGGGGTGAGTAGGTTATATTTGAGGTTTATTTTCATTATAGTTTTAGTACATAAGATTTTGTTGTGGGGATGTATAGAAGGTATAGGTGTGTTTTGAAAATGTTTTAAACTTTTTTATGATCAAATTCTTCCTTCGTGTTCTTAGTAGATGTGGTAGGCAATGGGGAGAACAGTCTGTATAATGTCTTCTTTGGTTACTTCTGGGGGCTTCCCGGATTTGTGCAGTAGATGCAGCAGCTGGGTTGATTTTGTTTCGAATTTGCTTGCTTTTGCCCGCTTTGGTGTTGATGAATTTTATTTTGAAACTCTTTAGGAACTCTGCTGTAGAGTTTTTAAACTGTTGTGTATGAAATTCAGAAAAAATAATAAATCTAGAATACATTTTTCTGATGGTAGTTTTTGAGATACTGGAAAGGATTTGGAAATTTATCAATAAGTCAAATAGATAATTTTCCGTTCTCACTCCTACTCGAGATACATGCCCAAACAAAAGATCTATTTGGGGTGTTGCTTTTTGAGAAGTTACGGCTTACGGGTGTTTCTTCCATAAATTTGGATCAAAATTGTGTTTGGCAATGTAATGATATACATTCTTCAAAGCAAAGCAGGTTACTCACTTTTCTAAAAGAAATTATGAAATAATCTACTAAGAATATGTTTGTAATTATTGTATTGTTATTTAACTTTGAAAATGCAATAATTAACTATTAGTAAAATTATTTTAAACATCTCTTTAACATATTCTCGAGCTTTTGGGAAGACAGTATTTTGCTTATTGTACATACTATTGAAGCATTTTAGTAGAAAAATTTATACAGAAAAGAAAATATATATTTGTCTTTTAAGATTTACATTACTTTTGAGAGCATCATTATCGAGTATTAAAATCTGTGTTTGAATAAGAAAGTCTTAGGCGGCGCATCAAAAGTCCAATTAGCCCATTAGCTTTTGCCGTCCAAACTTGGTTTTGTTATTTGATATCATTTTAAATTTTAATCATGACAAGAATATGGTATGATTTATTAATTGAATGATAATATCACGCGATGCTTTCTCGTTAAAAGTCAATTCCTCAATCTTTAAATCTCTCCCCTAGCTAGTACAGAAATTAACAGAAAAATAAAAAATAAAAATAAGAGAGAAAGGAAAGAAAGACTCCTAATCAGAGAAGCCATGTTACCCACATCCATATTTTTCTCAGCTCCTCCTTCGTTGTTCATGAATGCCATGTCTGTACTGAATCTTGTATCAACAGCCAAAGTAGGCTACTCTGAAACTGTGGGAAAGCATTTGAAATATTCCAAGTTTTGGAACTCTGAGAAATCTCCAACTAAGAAGGAGATTAAAATTTCTAGCAGAATTGGCATGCTTTTTCTTTATACCCCTGCGTTTTTTGCAGGCCTTGCTTCCTTCTGGCTTTTTCCTGACGAGGGTCTCAGATTTGTGCTGCTCACTTGTGCTCTAACCTTTCATTTTTTCAAAAGAATATTTGAGGTAATTAATCTTCATTTTCATGCTAGTTATATATGCTAAGTTTGGATATGTTCGATGTGTTAACTAATGCAATTCTTTTAGAAAAATATCATTTTCACTTTACGTTGACCAAAAATAAATTAATGTATAATCTAATATACAGGTGCTATTCATTCACAATTACAGTGGGGGGATGATTCTTGATTCTGCCATTTTTATCAGTACAATTTATTTTACAACGACTGCAACAATGATCTATGCTCAACATTTAAATAAAGGATTATCAAGTCCAACAATTGATTTGAAATATTTTGGGACGATTTTGTTTTTGTTGGGAGTGAGTGGCAACTTCTACCACCATTACTTGCTTTCAAAAATGAGAGGAAATGGTGAAAAGGAATACAAGATTCCAAAGGGTGGTTTATTTGATAAAGTGATATGCCCACATTATTTATTTGAGTTATTAGTGTTTTGGGGGTTTTTCTTCATTGGCCAAACTTTCCATGCATTTTGCTGTGCTTTGGGCGTAAGTTGCTACTTAGTGGGAAGGAGTGTTGCTACTAGGAGTTGGTACATTTCCAATTTTGAAGACTTCCCCAATAATGTCAAGGCTATCTTTCCATTTATCTTGTAATAGCTGCAAAAGATGATTTTGGATTTATGTTTTATCAATTCAGACTTGCTTCTTCTTCTTCTTAGAATTATTATGTATGAAGCATTATTGGCATTTCTTGTATCTACATGTAAACATTTAGTATCACATATTACTAGTGTTCGTTGGAGTTTAAGTGAAGTTATCCTAAACAAAATAAAGTTACGAAAACAATTCACAGAAAAGGAAAATGCATCCCCAGACTAACATTTACTTTACCATTCAGAATAGATGTCCATAACCTTTACTAGGCTTAAACATACAGGCAGCTTTTGGTCTTAAAAATATACTAATAGCAGAAGATCAAATAATCCCAAAACTAAACAACACGTATTAGTTTTGTGAAGATGTTTAATGATCAAAAGAGTGAGAGAAACACAGACATTATTATCACATTACAGATGCAAAAATGAAAATAAATCTGGGTATATGAGGGTTCACAATCTCAGCATACCAATAATAAAAACCATAGCATATGAACTTGTTAATTAGGACGAAAGCAATAATCCTCAGTTCATAGATTAGCATAAGTTGATCTTTCAAAACCTATAATCCATTTCCAAACTAGTTAGTTCATAACAATTTTAATAATACATTGTAATTAAAAGCCGAATTAATTAAGTAAATCAAAACTATGTACATTTCTTTTATTCGTGTTTTGTTTTGTTTTTTTTCTCAATAATATTTGGCGGTGAACGACGTCTTGTGGAACTTGCAATTTTATCTTATGAGATTTATTAATAGGTACAGGGGTTATAGTTTTGAAATTTTCGGAGTCTCCCATCCCATGTCCAAGTCCCTGTCAGTAATCAATTCAATTGTCAATAATGGATGCTTGCTGGCCGTGGGGACCTGTAATCAACCTTACCTGCCTATGCAAATTCAATGCAATAAAAGATATTGGTTAAATTTACAAAGAAGCTACTAACTCCAGCCACTAAATTTTTATTTATGAATCTATTTATTTATTTATTTTGTGGGTACGTTGAAGCCAAGTCAAGGCTAACGTGGCATTTCTTAACACCAATTAAGATTTGTGTGGAGACCATATCCTCTCCTTTCAGTTTCTTCTTACAATGCCAATTTTATTTTATAAACTTTTGGAGACTATTGGAATGTCATATCATTGTTGACATTACAAATATAACTTCAGAATAACTTCATCCCATACTATGTTATACATCTATGTTACTATAATTTTGCCCTCCACGGTTTACACATGGCGTATATCTAAATCATAGCCACTTATTCTGTATTAATGAAAGAGAAATAATTTAGTGGACAATATTGTGAGTGATAATATCACAGGCAATGCATTCT
>JAXCLQ010000006.1:6588249-6615749 GCA_035584115.1 Cedrela odorata | reverse complement strand
TTTCTGATATTGGGATCTCTGTTGACATTGCAGATTTTATTTCTTATAGACTGGTATTACTGTTGTCTGGGGAAACGGATGTTCGAAAGTGATCGATACTATTCTGCGGGTTGCATTTTCTTTGTTCTGCCTTTATTGTTCTGTTTGATTCTTGCACTTTTTGTTAGGATATAGACTTGGTTTGACCATGTTGGTAGGTGTAGACATCGATTTTTGGGTGTCAATGCAGACATGACGTGTCTATGGAAAACCTCAAATTCTAGATAGGATATATCTACACATGGACATGCTCAAACACACATTGGCAGCAATGTGTGCGTGCATGTGTGTGTGCATGTGCAGACATATTTGTATTTTTATTTATATATGTATGGGTCTTAAATACATAACAATTGTGAGAGTTCTGAATTATTTGGTCAAAGTATGGTTATCAACTTACTGATCTATTTATTATGCGAACAACTTGATTCATCCATAATTATTTACTCTTTTATCATTAATTGAATTTTTGTTTGTATACGATAACTATGATTATCGTATTCTTTTTGTGCTACTATGAATCATTCTTAATTGTTGATTGTCAATAGATAAATGACCGATATGAGTTTCCTCTGCAACTTGATCTTGATAGAGAGAGTGGAAAATATTTATCACCTGAAGCGGATAGAAGTGTTCGCAATCTTTACACTCTACACAGGTATTATTTATTACAAATAATAATTTATTAGGATTCATTTGTTGGCTAATCCCTATCATTAAACTAAATACCTTTCAAGCACCAAAAATGCAAGGGAAATATAAGCTCATCAGATTATGAGCCACACAATCCCGTGTTCTTTAAAATTAAAAATTGCTCATATCACCTTTGTTCTCTGATATAATTAATATGCCCTTTTGGTTTAAGTTATAATCGTTGTGTTAAGTTCTGTTATCTCTTGGAAATTTTATTAAAAGTTACAGAAATTTTATTGAAATATTTTGAAAGTATTACAAGTATGTAAAGGAGCAGGTGTCCACAAAAAAGCGAAAACTGTAGAGAAACAGAGCCAACCTGTACAAAAAAGGGCCAACACTGCCCAAAAATCTGTTTTGATTCCCATGAAACCACCGACCCCTGTACACTACTGAACAATTCTATACAATTAGATTCCAAAAAAATCCCCCCAAATTAAGATAAATGGAGAAAAAAGAGGTATCCCCTCAGAAACCGCAGCCCAAAGCAAAACAAAATGGAAAACTCTACCCACAAGCTATCAATGTTGTCCTCTCTCTATTCCTCAAAGCTTTGATTGTTTTTACACTCCAAATCACTTGAAACAGAGCTGAAACTGTACATCTCGCTTTTATCTTGGCTTTTATCCCTCTCCTGAAAGCAAACATGTCCTCCATTAACAAAGAATCACAAGAGCATGGCATGGCCCAAGACATCTTAGCCCCTTGGCTTAATCTTTCCCACAATCTTGACGCAACACTACAAAAGAGAAACAAATGATTGGAAGTCTCATCACTTTTTCTATACATTACACACCATGAAGGGGAGAGTCACTTATTTGGATACTTACTTTGTATTTCAATTTACTGTTTGCTTGCAGTGTTTTGGTTCATAGCGGTGGAGTGCATGGGGGGCACTACTATGCCTATATCAGGCCAACACTTTCAGATCAATGGTATGAAATGGATATATATCTGTGTCATGTATAAAAGTCTCTCAAGTGATGAATTTGACACACAGGAATAGATTGAAAAAGCGATAAAGCATGTCTTTGTTGTTCTTGATTTAGCAATGTGGTGAATAGATTTTTCTTTATTTTTTCTCCAATGTGTTCTTCATTAAAAACTCTGTTTGCTTTGGTTCAGATTAATAGTAGTTTTGCAATTATGAAGTTCTATACAACATTAGACAGTAGTGCGTTCATTTCGGAAAAGAAAATGAAAGATCAATTTGATTATGCTTTTTTGTTTTTCTTTCCTGATCTAGTTTTATGTTTCCTTCTCTCTCTTTCTCTCTCTCTCTCTCTCTCTCTCTCTAATTGTCTTCATTTCTGTTATATTGTAACTTTGTCTTGGATTGCTCATGTCTAGGTTCAAATTTGATGATGAACGGGTAACAAAAGAAGACATGAAGAGGGCATTAGAGGAGCAGTATGGTGGTGAGGAAGAGGTAGTGCTGTTCTGAGAGCTTTATATCAAAGGTTTTTTTTATCTAATTTTCTGCTTATCTTATTTGAAATGATGCTTTCTTATGTTCGGGTTTATATCTGACAGTTACCTCATACAAATCCTGGGTTCAACAACTCTCCATTTAAATTCACGAAATACTCAAATGCATATATGCTTGTGTATATACGAGAAAGTGACAAGGACAAAATAATCTGTAATGTGGATGAGAAGGATATTGCCGAGCACCTTAGGGTGAGATGTTTGTTAACTGTATGAAAATTTTATGTTGTTCTGTTCTCAACCAAGTCGTGCTCTTAATTTTGCAAATGGCATTCCAGATACGGTTAAAGAAAGAACAAGAAGAAAAGGAGCAAAAGAGAAAGGAAAAAGCGGAAGCACATCTGTATACACTCATAAAGGTTACGACTTTACAAATGTTCTCTTCTATTCCCCCTATCTCTCCCTCTAATCATTGTTAATGTTTACTAAGGTGTGAAATTTATTTGTTATGGGACGCTAGTCACTAATGCAGTTAATTTATGCCTTCAGGTTGCGCGTAGTGAGGACTTACTTGAACAGGTGGGAAAGGATATATATTTTGACCTTGTAGATCATGAAAAGGTTCCTAGTTTTCGAATTCAGAAACAAACGCACTTCAATGTTTTTAAGGTACTATTTGTTATTTAGTTAATGTTCTTTTGAAAATTTCTTTTGCTTGTGAGAAACTGAATCAGTTTAGCCATTGGATGGCTCTACTAATTGAATTTTGTTGCCTCCAGAGTTTCTTATCAAAAAAACAAAAAGAAAAAAAAGGGAAACTGTTGCCTTCCTTAACTTACTACTACACCTTATTAATTATCCGAGTAGGAAAATTTGTGTTAAGTTTACTTTGAAGGTTTGCATAAGGTTCCATAATGGGTTTCCTATGACAATATTTGTGGTGAATCTCGAGGCATCCACACATTATTGTTTTTTGGAACGGGCAATTACACCCACAATATCTAATTCTGACAATAACTTAAATTCTATTAAATATGAAGAGAAGTAGCTTTTGTGATGACTAAGATGAATGTAAAAGGACAGTTTTATTTGTAGGTCACGCATCTACCTCCTTAGTAAAATCTTAGGTCGTGGTCTACTTTTTGTTGTTAGCTGTGAAGAAGTTTGGATCATTGCAAAATCGACTTTGTTACTCATGATTGCTTTTTTGATTTGTCAGCATGCGGTAGCATTATTATCATTGTTGCAACACTGCTAGTGTGTTTTGTTAGAGCTCCTTAGAGATCTTTTGTACAATAGCTTATGCATTGACTGAGTGGTTATTTTTCATGTTTCAAAATTAATGATGGTGATCCACTTGTTTAGATGAACCAATGATATGGAATACCATGCTTTATTAAGCCATGTTAGCTGCACAAAACATACAGGTCTACTAGTAAGTTACACTGCATATTCGCTGTTTGTTTCAGTTGCGGTCAGTGAATAGTTTGTCTTAAAACCATAGGGTGCAAGATTCGTAGATTAATACTTTATTTTGTTTGAGGTAAAAATTAGGAGTAGGGAAAGAAAGGATAATGCTAATATGGAATAACTTTGGAGGGAGGGGATGATAATGAGGCCCTTTCCTGTCTTCGGGTCTGTCATCTGTTCTCCGTCCTGAAGTGAACATATTGGTAGGTAAAGAGAAAGATCCTTGAGGAGTGCTATTATACTCTGAAGAATATTCCTTATTTTCACTTTTTGAGGCGCAGTATGCACAAGTATGGGTGCAATGCAGGGAGACAAACAAAAATCTTGGGATATGGATTGATAGTTCTTGAATATAAATCTTCTCAACTTAATGAGCAGTTTTGTTTATTTTTGTTTATATATATACTTAAATTGTAATCTAATGTTTTCCTGTATTATAGTCGAATTTCCTTAAGTTTACGATATTCTTGTGTGATTAAGAAAATATCAAGCTTAAGAAACATTGATGATTTTCCTTTGTAGAATGAAGAGAGAATATGAAGCATGAGTAGATGTTTAAGCTCAGGATCTGATCACTGCTTATTGCATTATTTGTAAATATAGATAAATTTTTGGGTGTGACAATTAACATTTATCAAAGTAAGAGTTTTGTTTAAAGTTCTCCATAGCTGTGCAATTTCTTTTGTATTAACATTGGTGCACATGGAGCAATTTTTCCTCAATGTTCCTTTATCAGGTGTGTAATATAAAAGTACAAGTTTCTACTACTTGCAAGCGGGAGACTATTTTATTTTATTTCGTCAATCTGGCTTTCAGTTAAGAGTTTTGAGTTCTTTGCTGTTTCCCATTCTTGAACATGCAATATCATGTTGTTTTTGGAGCAGCAGTCACCAGGGTTTATGCATATGAATTTGTTAGTTTTTTTTAAGAAGTCATATTATGCATTTGCTGTCCATTGTTGCTGATAATGGTGCATTTTATAAGCTTTATGCACTATGTGTTGTTAACATTTATTGCTTGCTTTCTTCCTATACAATAAAATCAACAATTTTAGACCTCTTCTTCTGAAGTTCCATTTCCTTGGACACTTATAATCCTTGTATTCTGATTATTAAGCTTTTTCTTAGGAAGAAGTCGCCAAGGAATTTAGTATACCAGTGCAATTTCAGCGTTTCTGGCTGTGGGCAAAGCGCCAAAACCATACTTATCGTCCAAATCGACCACTGACCCCTCAGGAGGAAGCACAATCAGTAAGAAACTCTTGACTTCTTATATTTTGATTTGGAGCAAATGCTGCTAATGTGTATTCTACAAGAAGAGCAGAGCTGATAGACGGCATTCGTCTTTCTTAAATCTCTGACACAATGCCTCTTTTTATCCATCTATCATCTTAGGAATAGTGTTGTCTGTATATATAAGAGAAACAAGTTATGGATCAGTGGTTTATTTCCAAGTTCCTTCACCTGTGTCATTCCAACAATATGGCGATGAGTGTTCATAGTGTGTGTATTATTTTCTTTGTTCTAGATTCAATTGGGTTTGTCTTGAAAAGTTTTTTTTTTTTTAATAATTTTATAATTTAATTTTTTTATTAGATAAGGTTGAATTTGTTTGTTTCTTATCAAAAGTAAAAAAAAATAAAAATAAAACATAAATTCTCAGGTGAGATCCATTTGTAGTTCAAATAGATTCTTGGCTCTTATATTCTACCACATTTTTTTTTAACTTCTCGTGACCGAGTTACCCAATGAGGGGTAAATGTTTCCCTTCCCTGTATACTCTGCTTACGTTCCTGTTGAAGGTGGGATTGGATTGGCATGATATGGTTTTACCATTATGCGACATCACTGCTTGAGTTGGTATATATGACGAATCTTATAACCAGTGTTTTTTTGTTCGATTTATTCACGTGATTTATTCATGTCCGTGTGCATAAGCTCTGATGGTTAGGGCCTTAGCTTGATTCCTGTGGCATGCATGTTTATGTTCATAATAACTCTTCCAACACATTGTAGGTTGGACAATTGAGAGAGGTTTCGAATAAGGCGAATAATGCAGAGCTAAAGTTGTTTCTGGAAGTAGAACTTGGGCCGGTAATTCTCTCTAGTGTTTTTCTCCGCCTTTTCCAATGCACGTTGAAGTGAAAATTTGATAATTTTTTAGTTTCTCTTAATGATTTGGAGATCTTTCTGTATTGCTTCATTATTGATCTCTACAATTGTCCAGGATTTGCGGCCTCTCCCTCTGCCTGAGAAAACTAAAGAGGACATTCTTCTATTCTTTAAACAATATGATCCTTTGAAAGAGGAGCTCCGGTATTTTTCATTTTCTTGTTTCTCTTTGGGTTATTATTAGGTACGAGTCATTATTACATAGGCCTTCTTCCATGATGTCAGGTATGCTGGGAGGCTGTTTGTGAAGGGTACTGGTAAGCCAGTAGAAATATTGGAAAAACTAAATGAAATGGCTGGCTTTGTTCCTGGTGAAGAAATCGACCTTTATGAGGTTATTTGTCTGCATTTCAATCTTATGTTCTTTTGCATCAATCAAGCTTTATTTCCGACCGTTATCTTACCCCATATTTCTCTATGACAGGAAATAAAATTTGAACCTAATGTTATGTGTGAACCCATTGATAAGAAGCTGACATTTCGTGCTTGTCAGGTATGCAAAATAATTGTTGAGGATGGCTTTTGTAGTAAATTGCTTCTTAAGTACGATATCAGTAATCTGGAAAGCATAATGTGTCTTATGCAGCCATGGAAGAGATGGACTAACTTTCTATGAAATCCTAACTATGGCAACTTCTGGTTTATTCTGTAGAACCCTTCTGCTGTTCCTGCACACTTCTTTCATTGTATTTTTTCCTAGAGTTTTTGATATACAGAATATTGAGATGTGTGGTTTGACTGTGAAGCTATATTTGCCTGGTGTTCTGTCTCTTTTGCATCACAAACTTACTTGATGTGCATCTCCTTTTTCCGCACTCTCTTCTTTCCTTAAATCTACACAGTTATGTCTGACTTCTACTGGCTTAATCATACGTTCAAGCTTTACTTGTATCAATCCCTTGTCAACATGAAATCAACCCTAACCAATTTGACTGCATTTAGCTTGCAAGAGAGCCACTGAAATCAAAGATTCCAAAGCTGTCCCATGCTATTGTTTATATTTGAGAGGGTTTTCTTTTTCACCAAATCTTATTTGAAGTTTTAAGCTGTGTTTTTCTGTATCAATATTCTTTTCTTTTTCTTTTCATTTTTTATTCTTCAATTCTTTCTGTAGCTTGAAGATGGTGACATTATTTGCTTCCAAAAATCTTCTCAAGCTGGAAATGATGAACAATGCCGCTATCCTGATGTTCCTTCGTTTCTGGATTATGTGCATAATCGTCAGGTATACTTACGTCCTTTCTGATGGGAACATTTGAGCCTCCAACTTCCTTTCATCTCAGCGCTTTTGATTGGGGCACACTAAGTGTTGAATTGTGTTATAAGACAAATCAAATTAATCCCGTAATTCCTTTGTGCTATCAACAAAAAATGTATTCTATGGGTAGGTATTATAGACCTTTAAACTCTAAACTCGGGTCAGTTAAGCATTGGGCCATCAGGTTGTGGTTGGTTAATGATGTTCTTTATTTGCAATTCATTTCCATTTGGATTTTTCCTTGTTAATCTTATGAATTCATTATTGTAGTTCTCAAATGTAAAATGATAAATTGGAATGTATAAAATAATTCAAAATTGAAATCTTAATTTTTTCTTTCCATTGTAAAGTGATAGCTTCGGATGTGTAAAATGGTATCCAGTTTGAGGCTTAAGTGTGTATATTTAAGCTTGTAGAAAAAAAAAAATCATATTTTATCTGTGCGCATATGTATTTATTTGTTGCACACATTTGCTTTCATGTCATCAGTGCTTCAAACTTACCAACACTTATGAAAGCCGGAATATGCTCCCAAAATTTTGGTTATGGTAGCTAGTGGTCGGAGAGTTCTTATCATTAATTTCTTTTAACAGATATCTAGAATTGGCATTGCACTATTTATGTAGTCATAGTATTTTTTTTTATTAAATTGTGAATGAGTTGTTTTATAGGGGGCAACAGGTATAACAGGTGATAGAAACCCTACAAAGTTTAATGGAAAAGAATACAGAAGAATAAAGTTTTGGTCTGCTTCTCTATTTTGATTTTCTGTTCTGTAACACCAAGGAATCATAGTTTGATTTCTTTAACCCTCAGCATTCAATTTTCAGTTTGTTAGATGTTAACGTGCAAGCTTTTTATAGCTATTAATTTCTTTTACTTTCATTCAAAATGTACAAGTCAGGAAATTTGGAAAATGATTGCAGTGGGGTCATGAGTTTAGATTCTATTTTGGGGTGTACGTTCGAAGTTTTAAAGATAATATTTTATTTAAAATGATTAAGTTTCTGTATTACTCAATGATCAATAGGTTGTTCGCTTTCGATCTTTGGAGAAGCCAAAGGAGGATGAATTTTTACTTGAGTTGTAAGTTTGTCCTAATTCTTGGAACAATCAGTCCTCTGAATGTATATTTTGGACTTTTGTTCACTCATTTCTTATTAAAAAAAAACAACAAAAAAAGAAAAGAAAAGATTTTAATACATTTTTTGTAATGTGTCTAGGTCGAAGTTTCACAATTATGATGATGTTGTGGAAAGAGTGGCTAGCCGTCTTGGCTTGGATGATCCATCCAAAATGAGGCTTACATCTCATAACTGTTACTCCCAGACACCTAAACCTCAACCTATAAAGTACCGTGGGGTGGAACACTTATTTGACATGCTGGTACACTACAATCAGGTTAGTATCATCTTAGTGTCTCTGTCTGATATTACTGATTATGCTTTGCATATTTCTGATTACCTGATCTCAGTAGTTGAAAAGAAATTGTTTTTAATCTTGTTTGGATAGACTTCAGATATCCTATACTATGAAGTACTGGATATTCCTCTTCCAGAACTCCAAGGCCTGAAAACATTGAAGGTTGCTTTTCATCATGCTACCAAGGATGAAGTGAGTGCACACTCTGAAATTAATTTTTATTTATTTATTATTGTTTATTTTAAATTGCACACTTTTTTAAGTTTGTGCCTCACAGAAACTTGTTTTTCTCAGGTAGCAATTCATACTATCAGATTGCCAAAACAGAGCACCGTAGGCGATGTACTTGATGACCTTAAGACGAAGGTAACTGCTGCAGCTTTGGTGTTTCCCACCTGTCCAATTTCTTTTCCAAGCCTCTATATGACATGGTATTTGGAATGGCTAAAATATATATATATATATATATTTTTTCTAAAAATTAAAAGCTGTATTAAAATATTCCTTTTTAGTGGTTTGGCTGCAATTGAGAAGTGCTTTTTATTTTCTGAAAAATTCGCGTCTATAGGAGAAGCTCAAATTTTGGACTTCTCTTAGAAGATTTCTGTGAGCTCTTATATGATTCTAAATTGTCTAATATATCCTTATGTTATCTTAAAAATTCTCATATGTCTTTCTCATCCTTAACTTTATTTTATTCAACAAAACTAATAGCTAAGATATTATATCTTTATTTGATTAAATTATTTGATGAATATATATATATATATATATATATGGAATTTATGCTTTTCTCTGCTTTAATCTGGAACAGGTTGAGTTGTCTAATCCCAATGCTGAACTTAGATTGCTTGAAGTTTTCTATCACAAGATTTACAAGGTATCAAATAATATATATATATATATATATTTTTTTTATCATTGTGGTCTTTTTCTTCTAAATTCTTGAGGAGATACCATTACTTAATGATGAACTTGACTGACTTGATTAACAACCCTGTTTAACCTTCTTAGCGAAAAAAAAAAAAGTTGAAGGATTCGTGCTCGCACGCACTTTACCTGAATCAGATGTGTTACTGTCTTATTATCTCCCAACAATTTTTTATTGTATTTTTTCTCATTGTCACTTAATTGCTGTCAATTCTTAGTTATGTATCAATGGTTTATTTGTCAATTTCATAAGAATTTAAAGTCTTAGCTACTATGACATAATGTTTATTATTTTGGAGTATCAGTGCTGTGATAATGGTCATTGTGGAGTTGATCATAGCCCTTTTTCTTCTTTGATGTTGTTTTTCAGACTTGTTTTGTGGTCATTTTCCTTTTTTGAAAAAGTGAAGGAAAAATATTAAATAAATATTTTCTGGTATCTCAAATGCTGTATCCATCACTAAGTGGCAGCTTTAGTGCAAAGGCTGAGGTATCGGGGGCTTTCCTTGTACTGCAGTTTTCAACAAAGTCTGGAAATCAGCAAACTGGCTTTTTTGTGTTAAACTGGGAAAGAAGGGCAACAATTTGCTGTTTCTTGCTTTTAGATTTTGCTGTGGGCTTTATTGAAGTTTTCAAGTTCATCTGGCCTAACTTTTTATGTGCCCTTGTTGTCTTGCTTATAATTCTGCTACTCAATAGTCAAAAGAGAGAGTAATTCTGCAAGTATTTTTGCAGATCTTCCCGCTCAATGAAAAGATTGAGAATATTAATGATCAATACTGGACATTACGGGCCGAGGAGGTAAGTTTTTATATGCTGTTAGGAATTCATCTATATTTTATTATGCTTTCATTTAATGTTAAATCATGATTTGGTTGATTGTTGGATTTCCATCTTTGGGGTTGATCTTTAGCTTGATACCGAAGTCATGACTAGCCAAGTCCTAGTAATTATGTGGAGAAAAGAAATGTATGTACTTAGTTAAGTGTTTGTCAGTCATCAATCTGCAATACAATTTTGCTGTTCTTGTCTGTCAAATTATTTGATAATTTTGGTTAAGCTTTTCTAGAGATCCATAGAATTAGAAAGTTCGATGACAATAGATTGCTATTTATTGGGTCTTGAATTTGGTGAGGACTGCATGTAAAGTTATATCGTATTACGTGCTTTTCTTGAATGGACATTGTTTCCAATTTTATACTTCTTTCAAAGTAACTCCAAACCACTGCCCTCTGAAAAAAAAAAGAATATATATATATATATATATTTGGTTTTTTTCTTTTGCTATTTTTTTTCTCGTGTTAGATTATATAATGACACTGAATTATGCCCACAGGATTAGTCAATGGCTTTGACTTTGTTGTTCTGTTTAGTTTTGGGCTGGAAAAGAGCCTGGCTTTATTCTTTTTACTGGTATTTAAATAGTTGTGACCCGTTTTCATGGTTTATGTTAAAAATACATGGCTTTTCGCTCCACTTTCATTATAAGAATTCCAACTTTTCTTTAACCCTCAGGTTCCGGAGGAGGAGAAAAACTTTGGTCCTCATAATCGCTTGATTCATGTTTATCATTTTATGAAAGACACGACTCAGAACCAAGTGGTACGTTCGTTAAAGCTTTTGTTTCTTCTTCTGTCTTTTGACTGCATCGGTCATTTATGTTTTAGTCCTTAACTGCAGATTCAAAATTTTGGGGAACCATTTTTCCTTGTCATTCATGAGGGTGAAACATTAGGTGATGTTAAAGTTCGGATTCAGAAAAAATTGCATGTTCCTGATGAAGAATTCTCAAAGGTATCCTCTCTATATTTTGCTTGTGTAGTCAGGCTTGTGCACATCAAGAGGAATTTTGTTGACCTTTCCCCGTGTCAGTAATATTAAATCGCACTTCCAAACCAAATGCACTCTTTTATTGTTAAAATATGTTAACTTTCTGTTTTAATTTTTCCTTTTATTTATTTGTACTCAGTGGAAGTTTGCATTTTTGTCATTGGGTCGACCTGAGTACCTTCAGGACTCCGATGTTGTGTCCAGTCGTTTTCAGGTGCATCTATTCTTCTCTCTCTCTCTCTCTCTCTCTCTCTCTCTCTCTTGCACATCCATGCACCATTGCTGGTATGTTATATAGTTCACTTTGTGAACTATGATTTTCCTCTTTGTGATTTCAGCGAAGGGATGTCTATGGTGCTTGGGAGCAGTATCTTGGATTGGAACACACAGACAATGCCCCTAAGAGGTCGTATGCAGCCAATCAGGTATCAGAATTGTTTGGAATTACTTCAACCGTTTTTGCTATTGAAATGATTTGTGGTGGAGATTTTAAGACTGATTTTTGTCGGAGGCTGTACCAGCATGCTATAGGTTTTTTTATTATTTATTTTTTGAATTATTTTGTTGTTGTGGAGTCATCATTGGCCAAAAAATAACAATGCTAGTAGTTCAAGAAATTGAGTCTTGACTGCCTCCTATTGCTAGTATGTTGATTTTGTTGGTTGGGAGCTTTAGACAACAGGAAAGGTTGTTTTGTAGCTTAATGGATGACCAAAAATTATTAACTAAAGCAATAAGGATCTGGAAATAATAATGTGAATTTTTATTTATGGTGATTTATCTACGGTAACTTAAGCCTCTATTTTGCAGAATCGTCACACATACGAGAAGCCTGTAAAAATCTACAATTAGGATGAGTTGGATGGTTTACAGTGGCACGTTCAACCTTATGATAAAAGCAGAGAAACTGATAGTGATTTTGCAGTCAGTTGCGGCAAAAGACATCATCAATTAAGTTCCATGTCAGATTCTTTCAGAGGGACGGGGACCTGGAACTTGTATCCTCAGTAGCTCTGACCTCTCTTATAGCACCCATCTCTGGGGTGAGTAGGTTACATTCCAAGCTTATTTTCATTATAGTTTTAGTACAGAATGATTTTGTTGCGGGGAATGTATAGAGGGTATAGGTGTGTTTTGAATTTTTTATATGATTGAATTCTCCGGACGTGTTCTTGGTAGATGTCGTAGGCAATGGGGAGAACAGTCTGTATAATGTCTTCTTTGGTTACTTCTGGGGCTTCCCGGATTTGTGCAGTAGATGCAGCAGCTTGGTTGATTTTGTTCCGGTTTTACTTGCTTTTGGCCGCTTTGGAGTTGATGAATTTTATTGTGAAACTCTTTAGGAACTCTGCTATACAATTTTAACTGTTGTGTATGAAATTCAGAAAAAAAAAGAATAAGATTAGTATATATTTTTGAGACCAGGAAAGGATTTGGAAATTTATCAATAATTCAAATTCATAATGTTCCATTCTCACTCCTTGAGATACAGAACCAAACAAAAGAGTTTGGCAACTAATGTTTATTTAACCATTATTAGTTTTTTCTTAACATCTCTTAAACATATACCTGAGTTCATACTCAGCAAAATTTGGAACAAAATGTAGAGATGTTTTATTTTGTTAATTTATCAAACATTGTCGTACGAGTAATGAGATAAATTTTTATCTCATCATTCAAAATCAACAATGAATGGTACCATATCTAAGGTAATAATCAAAACTGGGTTAGAACCTAAATAAATTGACGTCCGAAACCTGTGTATTAATAGAAAATTACTAGTAGTTGCATAAACCTTATTCCAATTTCTTCTTTTTTAAATTTTCGGAGCCGGTTAGAATGTCATATCACACTAAATTAGTGTTGAGAATCACAAAATATCATGTGAAAATTAAGTTACTAAAATGTTACATGTTACGGTGATTTGATTATTTATTTAATTATCATGTGTAAACTAATTTAATGAACAATAATGTTTATAATACAATCCACGTTGTATCGTTAAAAGTCTAACTCCTCATCATCATTCACGAAGACACCGTATGATCATGCCACATATACTAATTAATATGATATGTCATGTTCCATAAATAATTAAGGAGGTCATTTGTTGTTTTTCCAATGGAAATCACATGGGAAATATAATGTAATCTGGATATGAAAGATATGGCGTAATTTTTTTATAAAAAATATCCTTGTCACTTTACGTTGACCAAAAATAAAAATTGTTGTACAATCTACAGGTTCTGTTCATTCACAAATATAGTGGTGGTGGGATGATTCTTGATTCTGCCAAATTTAGCAGTATAATTTTATTTCACAACAACTGCAACAATGATCTATGCTCAACATCTAACTCAAGTACTATCAGAGCCAACAATTGATTTGAAATTTTTTGGAATGATTTTGCATTTGCTGGGAGTAAGTGGCAACCTCTACCACCATTACTTGCTTTAAAAAATGAGAAGAAATGGTGAAATGGAATACAAGATTCCAATGGGTGGTTTATTTGATAAAGTGATATGCCCACATTATTTATTTTGAGTTATTAGGGTTTTAAGGATTTTTCTTCATTGGCCAAACTTTGTATGCATTTTGCTGTGCTTTTTGTGTAAGTTGTTACTTAGTGGGAAGGAGTTGTGCTACTAGGAGTTGGTACATTTCCAAATTTTGAAGACTTCCTCAATAATGTCAAGGCTATCTTTCCATTTAGTTTGTAGAAAGAATAATAAAAATTTGACTTTAATTGCAGAGATGATGTGAGATTTCTATTTTGTCAATATATTTTTTTAAAATTGATTTACGTTCTAGATGTATTTTAGGAATCTTCAAACCAAAATTTGTCTAACCTACAGAGGAGCAATGGGCTATATCAGCATTCAGTAACATCTTTTATGAAAATTTAACTAAGTGCTTCCATTATGAGAACATTCAGTATTACAAAATTTATTTACTAGTGTTCATTAGAGTTAAGTATCCTAAACAAAATAAAGTAGCCGTAACAATTCCCATAAAGGAAAAACAAGTTTACCAATATGACAAGGCAAATGCATCCCCAAACTAATAGTATAATTTGACAATAAGCCATATCTGCACTTCATTTCCACACCAGTACACTCATATTCATATCAGAGTGCAACCATATAGGTTCATAATCCTTCACCTAAAAACGGATACAATCTCGTATTCATCATGAAAGGGGATTTCAGAGGAACATTTACCTATTTGGTAATCTAGACTACCCATGTAGCTTGGTCTCCTGTTCCAGAACCCTCCAACCAAGTCTGATGCATATGCATCCATTTGAACCCATCAGGCACTGTAGTCTGCTCAAACCCACAAGAAAACCAAGAAAACACTGGTTATAAAATACCTGCTTTTGGTGTTTCTTTGTAATATGATCAGGTAGTAAACAACGAGGAAATGACATTTAAAGGAATGATAATAATATTCAGATGTACCTGCAGACTCATTAAAACAGTGGTCAAACAGCATTGCCACTCCTCTCCTATAAGACCATAAATGACCAAAGATGAAAGAAATTCCGAGTAATTGAAAACTATCTCAACATGGCAAGACTCCATATGACAAATTTGTGAATGAACATGAAAGATAATCAAATAACCCCAAAACTAAACATGTATTAGTTTGTGCAGATGTTTAATGATCAAAAGAGCAAAGAAACACAGACTAATTATCACATTACAAATGCAAAAAATGAAAATATAGCTCAGTATATGATGGTTTCGGGAATTTATATCGAACTTCACTTTTTGCCACACTCATAATGAAATACCAATGGGTTCTCGATCTCAGCCTAGCAGGGAAGTGGAAAGGAAACTGTAAAACAACAGAAACCAAAAGGTAAACTAGTCACCCCTCTCAATCAGAAAATCAGTTACATGTAGCCGAAAATGGGTTTCTTCAATAATTAGAAATCTGAACAAGCTTTCCAATTAACAGCAATCTATCAAGAGTCTCAGTTGCAGTAGCAGAAAATCTAAAGGACTGCAGATGACAATAGTTCAATCAAGAACACAAGTCAAACAATGAATGCTTTTTGATACTGCAAACTACTCATGTTTTGGATTGAACTGGAAGCTATACATTTGTCATGTTTATAAGAATGGCTACCACTTTTGGACAGGAGCTGGTGGGAAGATTTTTCTTAATTCAAGAATAAATTTCCTAGGTTAAGTATTTTTCTCCATTTCATTCACAAATTGTTCTTCTGAAAGCTAAAGCTAAGACTAGCTTCCAGTGGCACAAACCAGAAGTTCTAAGATTTTAGAGTTTACACCAGCAGGTCAAGTCCAATGAATTGACTATGGCGTTAATTGCATCCAAAATTTTGGTTAAATTCATTCCAAAGCAGATTTTGGATTTATTGTATGTGTAGTTAACTAAAACAGAGCAAATCTAGGCCTTCTCCAACCCCTCTCGTCAATTATATGTAAAGGGTAGACTACACTAGAGAAATTAGAATAGTATAGAGATTAGAAGAGAGCAAACTATACAAGGTAACAACATTAGACCAAATATAATATAAAAAAATCTTACCAGATGACTCCCACTTATCAAACTTCACAAGCCATGCATCTGAGCCAATCTGTGCTGAGGAAACTCGATCCAACCATACTCGATATTGCTTTCCTTGCTTATCACCATACAATTTTGCCATCAAATCTATGCATTGGTGCATTGATCGTTCGATTCCCGAGGGATGGACCACAATACCCAATGAATACTGTGGGTAAACTAAATTAGCATTTTATCAGCATAAGCATTTAAAAGCTGTTAAATATTTATAAATCACTATCAAGTGCATCGCTGTACATAATTATTCCCATTGATAATAATCTCCTGGTTATTTTTACTAACCGTCTATTATTTGACTACTAAACATGATTACATGAATATGAATGGGACTAGGACCACGATGAGGGTATACAAGTGGTTATTGCAACACATTTACTTATCCCAGAAATTTCTCGGTCCTCAGAAATCCTCTTTTGATCCTCCCATCATTATTGTACAAGGCAACTCTCCTACCTCAAGTACAAAACCTCTCTATATTACTAAAAGCTTCTAATTACAACTACAAGGAACCTGTTTCTCATTATTCTCCAACATATGTTTTTCACTCAGGTGAATGGTACTACCCGTTGATTCTCACTTAATTCAACTCACTTTTGTGATCTTCTCGATATGGGACAGAGAAATTAAAAATGGTTCTCTGCAGGTAAAAATTTTTCCTGTATTACAATGCCTAATAAAATGCAAGTTCACCTAAATTTCGGAAAGAAAATCAAAACTTCAAAAAGAAAAAAAAAGAATAAAGAAACTTACAAAGGCCAATCTTAAGCTTTCGATACAGTGCACAGATTTCTCAACTTCTGCACGTTGCCATCTCTCATAAAACAAATAAAACTTAACTACTTCATGACAAGGACTAATAGTGTCCACTTTGCATTTTTGAAAGTCTTGAATATCTCTTGGAGATACATTTGAACCAAGACTGAAATTACCAATAGCTTGTATGATCCCAGCTGCACATCTCTCAGTTGCATGAATTATATTGGGATTGTTCTTCGCATTTTCTGCATGCCACTGCAACAACTCTTCTTGTGCATTGCTCACCTGCATATTCAAGATATGAATGACATCAGATTGATAATGATAATTGTTGGCAGAATTCTTATTTTGGTATAATTCTTATTCTCAGAAAAAAAAAAGGAAAAACATTTTTTTCTTATTCTTTGAGGTTCTCTATAGGTTTTATAATTCTAGTTTATGCAGATTTCCTTGTGTGCTTTCCATTTCTTTTTTGGTGCAGGGGGCAACTAAATAAATATTGTACATATTATTTTCTTTTGGGTAATAAGAAGAAATATGATTTTCTTACAACAATGACACAAAACAGAGATAATGTGAACAGAGAGAAAAGCTTATGAGATACAAACCATAACACCGTATACTTCAGGAATGCTGAATAATTCAGCATCATTTCCGGAGTCACCACAGACAAGGGTATTAACTGGCAGCTTGCCATCAGTTTTGAATTTTTTAAGCAAATATGCAAGAGCCTGTCCTTTGCCAGCACCTTTTGGTAACACGTCCAAAGCCGTCCCACTACTATAAATCAATTTTACATCTAACTGGCCAACAACAATTAGAGATAAAAAGATATTCACGTAAACAAATAGTAGAGGCACTTTAGTTATGAATGCACAAAATCTAAAGAAGCAATTCTTTTACATGTTTCAGTTTGCCAATAATGCTTTGATTTGAGATGGCCTATGGAACTGCAAGAAGAGAAACACATCAACTGGTACAATCTTACCGCACGTTTCTCCAAGCGTTCGGACAGAGCTTTCATTATTGCAAAGGCATTAAACTTTTCCACATAGAAGCTGACCTTGTGAGGTCGTTGCTCAGTTTCTGGCTGCAATAAACCCATATAAATTAAAAAGATTAAATTTCAATAATACACATAGTTCACTGGCTTTCTTGATAGGTAGGTTCATATTCTTTCACCAAAATAATACCAATATAGCATAATTGTAAATTTGTCGGGCATGCAACCGATTGTTGAAAGTGTTAGGCAATGAACTACTCTGAAAAGCACTTATGGTTCAAACTTCCTGCTGGATCAGATTCCAGCAAACCACTATAAGTTAAGCCAGAAACCACACCTGAGGAGCAAGTTCAGGAAACTTGGCGGTTTCCTCCACGACTATGTCTCTGTCCCAATTTTGATTCAGATATTGCTCCCAGCCTTCATCTCGTACCATTGATTCACCATATGCTATCTCGGTTCCCACAGACATTATAGTTATATCTGGAGTCAACAATGGCTTCTCTATCCTTAACTGCCTATAAATTGTAGGTGACCTTCCAGTTGAGAAAACGAGCAGAGAATCTTGACGGTAATAGGCTTCCCATATTGCATTAAACCTAAGAAGAGAAAGATTCTCTTGATCATCATGATCTACCTGGAATCAAAACAAGTCCACTATTTCAATCAAATTCGGTGAAAGATGACAACAAATAATGAATCTACCAACACGTGATCAACACAAAATACATTACCATTGTATAGTCAAGGTCCGAAACTATCATGAGACGTGCAGAACCATCAAGACGATCCATAATTGTTCCAACTCACAAACTGTGCAAACCCAAACCAGTTACCTTACATCAATTAAGCCCAGAACAAGAGCACGGGCAAAAAATAAAAAAATAATGCCATCATAATCATAATTAAATTCTCAAATTATCAGTTATTTACATTGAAAAGCAGGTCCAAGAGTTCTCTCACACACAACTGCACACATTAATTCCATGGCAGAGTTAAAATTCAAATATAATTGTTGGAACCTTATCTATCAACTTAAGTATTTCGATAAGTGATTCCTCAAAATGATATCAGACTAGGTGATTAAATGGTCTTTCCTTGGAATCTCTTTGCTATACAATTAGTGTTCAAGTTTGATCCACGCAATAAATCTATTAATTCATCCTGATTTCACTATAAAGTTCAATGATTACTCAAGAAACAGTATCATTAAAGTTCATGCATCAAGCACGACAGTGAAAATAAACACAAAAATTCAAAATATGAATCAACAGAAACTGAAAACACAATAAAAGAAATGCTAATGTGCTTGAATGTAACACGAATTCAATATGATAGAGAACCCATATAAGATTATGTTCACAGTTCACTGCTACTTAAGCTGTAGCAGAGGGCAAACAAGAAAAAAAAAAAAAAAAACAAATGCAGCAGAGGAACAATTAATACCGAATAACTTGTAATTGCTTTCAACAAATGAAAAAAATTTCTTTGCAGCTGGGTTTAGGAAGAGAATTGAATTGAATAGAATGGAGAGCAGAAACAGAGACTGTCTGCGTAGAACTTATGCAGATGAGATGAAGGAGACGTGATTCCAACAAAAAGAGAATATTATATTTATTCTTGTGGTGTGAATTTTACGACAAAATAAAGTATGTGTAATAAACATACCGTAAATAAAAAACAAAGACAGTTAACGAGTGTCTCATAATTGTTTTGAAACACAGTGTCTTCATATTATGACGAGTTGTGTCCTTCATGTTGACATTGACACAGAATTTATGAAACTTAAAAGTCTAATTAAATAGCATGCTTCTTAAAATTTTTAATCTTCAAAAAATGTATAAAATTAATATTCATATACAAACATTACTTGAATTTGGTATAATTTAGTTAAATAATAAGATTTTGTTAATTTAAATATCACCAAATAAATAATAAAAATTATGTGCTTTCTGAAATGAAATTGTAGTTTCATTGATGAAAATTTTGTCTATGTTTGATCAAATAAATGGTTTTAGTTATGTAAGCTTCTAATTCTATTAAATAAATGGTTTTGTGCGTGTTAAAAATGGAACTCATAATACTCCTTGAAATCACATATTACCAGTACACCTTGAATTATATTATTGGTTTCAAATGACATCCAACCCTTTGAAGATGGAATTTGTCAGCATTCTCTGAGGATCATAATTGAATTGAGAAGAAGCAAATAAATATGAAAATAAGCACTTTTGTAATATATCTCCATCATCCAACTAGCTTTAGCTTAACTGCTAAAATCAAAGCCATCTTCATGGGAACAACAGACATGAAGAATTTCTTTACTTCTGCCAAAATTCATCATTAATCATATTGTAAGCAATTGAATTTGTCAAAAAAGTTTCTCATTTCTATCGTTTCCAAAAGAAAGAAGTACAACTGAGACATTCACACCTGAAAATTCTATTAATTTTCCGGAGATACAATACAATATTTTTCAGACATACACACAAATGCATATTGAAGTTTCCACTGTTGACACTTTTATGTTAATGCAGGATGGATAGACGATAAACTTGATGCATAAATATTATCTAAACACAATCAGATGCTGTAAACTACTAGCTTGAAAAATCTTAAAGATCAGGTTGGTTAAATTCATTTTCTAGCAGTTCTCAACAGATATATTAACTCTAAAATACTTGTTTCTAGCCTACCTTGGCAAAATCAGGTAGGAAAATATGCTAAGAGTTCAAGATACTGCAAATATCCCTATGCTACAAGAAGTCAATTGGTATCTATCTCTAAAGGAGAGCACCTACTGTACTACAAGAGCTAGACTCTCCGATAAATTCAGTAACTCCTTTTGTAGCCTTCTGCTCTGAACTTCAGTAAGTAGAGTTTAACCCATCACATGTAGCCAACATAACATCAATCAATTGAAATAAGTATGCAAATGTTGACGGTGCAAGAAGAAGAAAATGATCTGATAACCAAAAACAAGTAATTGATGCAAAAGGTTTTTTCGGGATGAATCTGTACCAGTGAAATACAAACTGAGAATCAGAGAAACTGTAACTAGAAGAACAAATGATTTTGCATCAACATCAGATGAGATTGACCTATAGACAAGACCATCAACCATTCAATGAATTTTCCAAGCAACTAACCAGCTTCTTTCATAAAATAAAAATTATCTATGCTTCGTAGGGGTAAATCATGGGCAATTTTGGAGATGATTTCTTGGATGCCAGGAAATCACCAGAAAATAACCCATTTCAATTTTTTATGCTTCACAACTAGGAGGCCATGTTCTACATAAATTTGATGCTTTCCTAATTTAAAATGTTTTTCCCTTCTTTTTTCCTCCTCTCTAAACGAAAGGGAAAGCGAAAATATAGACAGAAGGGAAAAGGCACGCTTGAAAAACGAATCAATGTGTTTCCCTTGGTATCTAGACACCACCTTCACTCACAATTGCACAAAACCAGGAAAAATGGGGAAAACGTAAGCAAGAGCATACCATATATTCTACCAAAAGATCAAGGAAGACATGACCTGACACATAAAGGTAAGAAAGTAAACAATAAATGAAGATTTACCTGGCCACAATGCTTGGAACTGATTCAGTTTTAAGTACAAAATCAAAGGGGAATAGCGGGACATAGTGTGCATCCCCAACATTCATTGGTAGTTGATCTACCGTTTTAAACCATGTTCTTGGGAATTTTCCACTAAATCCATAGTCCCCAAAGAGGACATCAGTTACGCCTTGGCCTTCAGTGCCTGGTAACCATGCTGCTACTAAAGACATCAATTGACGAAAAATATGGTTCAATCACTATAGGATATATGGTTCAATCACTATAGGTCTGCCAGAAATAACAAAGACAACACACTTAACAGCTTCATAGACATTGTTGATGACACTTGGACCAGAATCCAATATTGTGAGGGTAGTGCTGTCCCCTGAGGTCTCAGCATAAGGGGCCTCGCCAACAGTAACAATAGCATAATCAAAGTGGTCGGACTTAACGAATTCACCATGGGGGTTCTCACGGTATACGACTTCTGTGCTTGAGTCTACCGCAGATCTTATGGCACCAAGGATGGTAGTCCCTGGTCATGTAAAGAACTTCATCAAAATCATTGTTGCAGTATCTTACTGAAAAATATGATCTAAGGAACTATTGACGGGATAAATAAAAAAATCCCTCTTCATGGTCCTAGACAATGAAATAAAGATTGTGGTCCTGTAAATAAATCATAAGTGTGAGATGTTTTACTTCATTGATCATTATGTGTAAATGAAAAGGTACCCCTCGTTAGGTTGTTGCCACTAAATCCTTTGCCAGTTGATCGTCCACCCACCACATTGATAACCCAAATTATCAGCGTGACTACCAGCAACCAGGACTTGTGGAGCCTTCTTGGGAAGTGGCAGCAATGGTTGAGTTTCATTTTTCCCATTCTTCAGTAGAACAAGTGATTTTCTTACAGCTTCCCTTGCCAAGTCTCTATGTGCCTGGTAAAGTAATAAAATATTTTATCACTTATGGAACTTTTGTAATATGGAACTTTGAAATAAGATTTGACAAAATGACCTGGCTCCCAAATTCATTCACTAGGCTGAGATCAGCCAAAGGGTTCTCAAAGAGATCCATGCTGAACTTGACAAGCAAAACCCTTCCTACAGCATCATCAATACGATCAAGTGAAATTACATTGTTCTTCACAAGGTAAGTAAGATCATCTATGAACTCAGTGTGGATGAAGGGGATCATGACCTGCAAAACACAGATCAAAGACAGTTTTAAATTCATCAACTTTTCTCATGATTTGAATCGTTGTATTGGTGATAGTAAGAAACAGTTATCAACTTATAATCAGTTCAGTATGAGATGAGATTTGCCCATCAAGGGCCACTAACCCATCAATCCCAGCTTGGATCGAGTATGTATAGTTTGAATGCGGTTATCAACCACAAGGAAGAAGTGCATCTTGAATGTCTTCAGTGACAGAACAACAAATGCTTTGCGGTAACTATGTTGGCAACAAGAAGTTTTTAACAAACAAATGTAACCAAAAGTAAATATATTAGGATGGCCAAGTGAAAATATAAGAGAGAAGAATACTAAATCGATACATTTGTGAGTACTAAATGTGACACCTTTTGCAAATATGTACCATATATAAAAGCTTAATTTTCTGAGCTTATTTATTCAAATGTATACCATAACCAAAAAATAAGGCCAATATATGGATTAAATGTGTGATTTATTATCTAGAAGTAAAAGCTGTGAGAAAAATTTGAGAATTTTGCTGTAACTTCCAATAATAAATATTTTCCTATGATATCAATTTAAAGTTGATTGAGTTCTTACTTTCCACCAACATATGGAACTCCTTTCGAGAATTTGAAGGAAGATCTCCTTGTAATCCAAGTATAACATCGTCATTTCTAGCACAATTTTGTGATCCTCGCTGTAACTTTCATAACACCGATCCACCCCATCTTGGATCTCTACACACCTACGAAGTAGATGTCAGAAAATATACATGACTCGTACATCAAACTGAACAATGCGTTAATGAATCCTGAAACATAATCAACTCATATGTAGTGTGTTGTTTATCGCAATGCAAGGAGCAAAGGCATAAGGAATCCATGTAGCTCTAACGTCAAGAGCAGTTGCAGCACCAATCGTCTTCAACAGTTCAGGATCCCTGTATGCTAACGGTTCATCAAAACATAAGATCAGATGCATTTCACGAGTTCTTCAGAAACTTGCGTTCAATTAAACTAAGTTCACTCAAATATTTTCCATCAAACAGCAGTTTAATAACTTTGATCAGTCTAATTGTTATATGATCATGAGAAACAAATGCTATCATCATTTACTTAAGAGTCTTTAAGTTAGATAACTTCTTTCGCTTGCACAAGAATATGGTAAAAGATTAAAGAAAACAGGTATGCCCAAAAAGTCTGGAAATTAATGATGCGAAGTAGAAGATGGTTACCTGGTAGCTCCAAGGCCAACATTATGAGGGAAAATAGTAGCATTATAGACATTGTTGTGGCCATGAACAGCATCATACCATAGATCATCGGAATCCCCCAACGACTAGACAGAGAACCCTTTTGAAAATCATTTATCATATTCACCCAATCCACAACACTAGTCTGAGGAAGCGGCCTACTCCCACCGCCACACAACACACTTGCTGCTCCAAACTCAAACAAAGATTAAGCCATCTCCATTAAGATTCAGTACTCAATCATAGAACATTATATAACCAAAAAAAAAAAACAGTACTCAACATACTTCCAGAGCTAAATTCACAAACATTTCCCATTTCTATTAACATTAAGTACTCGATCACAGTCCATTGTAAACTACAAGAACTAGAAAAACTTCAAGATTTACCCTGATCACGTTGACATTGAGCTAAAAGAAAATGTTAAAGCAGTGACTAAGAAAGTACCAATGGGTTAATATTTCGTCATTTGAGCGGTGGCAACAGTTCTATCAATCTGAACCATCTGGCCAATCTTCTCTTCCAACGTCATTCTACTCAATAAGTCCTTAACCCGCACTGCCACCGGCTGCCTCGGATCCTTGTACTTACACATACTCTGCATTTGCAAACCCAGCAATGGACAACAACAACAACAACAACAACAAAAACAGAGACAAAACCCCACGCATCATCTTCACTTTCCCAACCAACGAGACATCAACTTTGGTTCTTTTCAGCTAAATGGTATGGCAAAAATGAGGGGTTTTTTTTTTTCTCAAAGAAATGGGTGAGAAGAAGACAGCAGAGTGGTGGGTGAAAAAGCTGGTGGACGGTTTCTTTTTCTTTGTAGATTCTTGGAGGAGTAGTACCACTACATGGTTGGGTCTTTTCAGCTTGATAGAGGGGCGTGTAAATCGTGCATTGATTCACGGTTTTATCTCTGTGCCCGTGTGTCTCTGTATTATACGTGTGTTGGGATGTGCTGTGGGGGACACCATGTTCATGTTGCTCTTATTCTTGGTTGTGGCTGTTCGCTTACTACTTATTCATTTTTACCATTTTCCTTCTGTAAATGTGGTGAAAATTTAGAAATATTGATTTTTTTCCTTCTCAATTTTACTATTTTTTAAACTAAATTTTAAAATATTATATGAGGAAGTTGTGATTGTTGTTGTGATTAATAGTTTAAGAGCATTTCTGATTAATCAGGTTTGTAGCCTTGTGAGTAGAAACAATCATGTGGTCCAAAAGCTGTAGTGCATGAACGTGCCTATTTTGGTTTACATATTGACCAACAATTTTTTTTTTGACTTCACATGTTCAAATAATAAGCAAAAGCAAATAGCTCATGCATTGACACAAACTTCATCACTCCAATCAATTATCTTGTTCTTATCTCTTTCTTTCTTCTTTTTTTTTGGTTGGTAAAGATGAATTTTTTTTTTATTGCGTAATTGTTTGTAAATAAGTCAAAGACAGATCCTTTCTTAACATGAACTTAGTTTTTTAAGAATTTTTTAACACATACATGCATATATTTCTTTCTATATAATTGAGGTTTTAGTTTATTATTATTATTATTATTATTACTATATTTTGATTTAGTAATTACCAATTACATGTGTGCATTTATTCAAGATGAGAATTATATACAGTATACATTCCTTTAGAAATTAAAGAAATTTTTTTTTTCTTTATTAGGCTTTTCGGAACGAACCAACGAAGGAGAAAATATAAGCTCCAAGTCCAATGATCACTAGCACAGCAGTTCCCATGTTTAATAAGAGCTTCTCAGTCGAGCCCTCCGAAGCAGAAGCACTTTCACCTTTTATATCTTTTGATTTCCCAACAATTGTATCCTCATTACATTTCTCTTCAAGATGACTGTCGACAGATTTCTCACTTTTGCTATCAGATTTTTCCTCCTCTTTAGTCTTAGGGGTAACTACTGGTTCCAATGCAGCTGAAAATTCTTTGCTTTTCTCAGCGCTGCTTTCAGGCTTTTCTGCTTCCGCCTCCTTCTCCTTCTCAATTTCTTCTGGACCCTTTTCAGATTTTCCATCAGCTTTTTGATGATAAGCACTTTCACCACCCGATCCCACTCTTTTTCCATTAATTTTCTCCGCTATATTAACCGATGCACCAGTTTTTGGTTTAGCTTCATCTCGACCCTTTTCAGACTTTTCATCAGCTTTTTTATAAGCACTTTCGCCACCCGATCCCACTCTCTTCTCATCAATTTTCTCCGCCGTATCAACCAATTCAGCACTTTTTGTTGAAGATTCATCTTGACCCTTTTTAGACTTTTCATCAGCTTTTTTGTAAGCACTTTCACCACGCGATCCCACTCTCTTCTCATCAATTTTCTTCGCGGTATCAACCAATGCAGCATTTTTTGTTGAAGCTTCGTCTTGACCATTTTCAGATTTTCCATCAGCTTTTTCATAAGCACTTTCACCACCCGATCCCGCTTTCTTTTCATCAATTTTCCCGGCTGTATCAACCAATGAAGCAGTTTTTAGAGAAGCCTCTTCTTGACTCTCTTGAGACTTTCCATCAGCTTTTTTATAAGCACTTTCACCACCCGATCCTGCTCTCTTCTCATCAATTTTCTCCTCGGTATCATCCAATGCAGCAGTTTTTGAAGAAGGTTCCTCTTGACCCTTTTCAGACTTTTCTTCACTCGTCACTTTCTTCGAGCTTACGGTTTCAACATTTTCTTCTTTTCTTTGTTTCTTTACAGCTGAAGTTTCTGCTTTTGCTTGAGGGCTGGAAATCTCCGGAGTTGCTTTATTTTCTTCTTTATCTGCAGAAACCTTTTTAGCTTCAACAGTTTTTGGCATAACAACGGTGAGAAATCCACGCTCAAAATTGCTGGTGATTTTATTAACGTCACAAATTTCTGGAATTTTGTAAATTTCAGTGAATTGTCTCCATTTTCCTCTTAAAAGAGGACGCTGGCCTTGAACTTTGATAGCAAGTGTGACATTATCAATATATGTGAACATCGTCCATATCTGCTGCTTTATAAAGCCTGCAACACAATTACCAAAGAAATTTTACCGGCGTATTATAAAGTCATTCAGATTCAGTAAGGTCCAAAAGATGGATTATGATAATTTTAATTCATAGCATGTAAGATTAACTTGACTTAAAAATTTTAGTATTCATTTAAAGATTCAATAATAATGTTTAAGATCTAACAATTGAAATGTTACTGGTTAGTCTCATGAATTGCGAAACTAACAATTACTCGTGTAAAAGCACAAGAAATTAAATGGTAAAACTGAAACATACCAGGAAGATAAATGAGTAATATAGTAGCATCATCTTCATATTTCCATTCCGATTTTGGCTTGAAATTCTCATACGTTTGACGCATTGGTGTTCGTGGTTGGTAACCAGTTCTACCCCCTGGTCTCATTGCTATTTTCTTGTTAATGATTTCTTCTTCTCTGTTTTTCTCAATATATGATAAGTTAATTTGAATGAACGAAAATGTTGATCGAATTGTTGCTTAATCTTTGTACAAATATATATAAATATATATATTATATATATTTGTGACAAGTTTTGAGATTGGAGTTTTGGTATATATTTGGTTGTCTTATCAATGAAGCTATTCTTTTTCTGATTGTTTTGGTTTCCTTGTGTGCGGCAAGCTTGTCAGTGAGGCTATCCTTTATTTCTTGCTTTGGTTTTTATACGGCGGCATTCAAATGAGTTATATATCATTAACTTCTACGTATGAAAGCTCTTTATTTGTCCTGTACTCTTTAATTTCTTTTACATAATGTAGGGGTTGAAGTCATAAAGAAAAGTTTAAAGAATCATTCTAGCTGCATTTTCTTGAACTTACAAGTACATAGGAGCATCAAAATTTGATTACAATTATTATAGG